>JBAMBI010000413.1:2975000-3232024 GCA_037043535.1 Drosophila putrida
CTTAAAAACTTTCTGGCAATTAATAAAGTTTTCTTTTTTTTGTTTTTTGTAGTGTTTTCATTTTTCGTATTTTTGTAAATATTTAGAAACATCAACAACAGCAACAACTAAATCAACTGGGCAGCCGTCTCGGTTCTTGTTATTGTATTTTTTTCTTGTTTTTTTTGTTGTTACTTGTGTTGTTGCTGGCTTTTAAAAAACTTTTACATTTGTGCCTGCCTACCACATGTTTGTACTTGTGTGTGTGTGTGTATGTAAATATATTGCTCTCAATAAAGGCTTCTCCTTTTGCTTTTGCTGTGCTTTATCCTTTATGGAATACGCTTGGTAAACAGACCACGAGCCGAGCACTAAGCACTAAGCTCTAAGCACTGAGAACCAAATATGCACCCACAAATTAAATGAAAATGTTGGAAATTGAACAACCATTAATGCAATTACGAACTTGAAATACCCTTGACTTACCTACAACTATTTCATCTAATTCTATAAAAGTTAAGCTTTATAAGCAGAAAGCAAAGTCCAAGACCAAATTTACTTTTATAGAGCCTGTTTAGTTTTTTAAGTCTAGCTTCAATTTCTTAACATTTTTGGAACTGGAAAACTGAGTTATGTAAAGTATTCGAAGGTATTGTAATAACTCTTTATCACTTTGAAAAATTTAGCTTAAATTTATGAAACTATTTTCAATGAAAAACTGGATTATAATCGCCTAAATATAATTGAATCTCTGAAATTAAATGAGGGATTTATTTTTGTTTATGTCAATATATATTTTATATTATTTATTTTATCATCGAAAAACTTGAAATACCTACATTAATATTATAAAATCTTCAAGTATTTTAACAGCTTGTAATTTGTATAATATAAATCAAAGTTGGGGAAAGTTTTCCAGTACTTTGTAGCTTGTGTCTTCAACCAAGTCTGAGTCAATGGAAAGGGTATTTATAAAAGTAAATAAATAAATAAAACTAAATACAAGTAAGAAGAAAAAAAGGTTTTCCTTTGCTTTCTTTTTATGTTGTTGTTGAGCTGGCCAAAGGCTTCACTTTCTTTTTTTTGGGAGGTTTGTGCTTTGATGATTTTTTGGGCCGAGAATCAGGACTAATCTCAAAGCCAACAAAAAATTGGCTAAGTGAATGTTAGAAGGTTGTTGACTTCAATGTTTTGCTTTCACCTTTTTATTACTTGCATATTTACACCGTAGCATAATTACTTTTTGAATGTTAATATTGGAGAAATTATAATATTTAACAAGCTGAAAAGAAAGAAATTCCAGTGAATACAATTAATGTTGCAAGGGCAAGTGTGGCAGCTTCACCTGCAAAAGGGATTGGCAAAAGAAGGTTAAACATGACAAACAAGAATTGGAGAAAATGGCAAAAAGTCAACAGCCATTTCGATTATTGGTTTTTTTGCAACGCGTTGCCAGCGATCTGATCTGGTTCCATTTCTCTAACGAGCTTGACAAGTTACAACATGTTTCACAGTGTCAACGTCAGTCGAAAACAAATGGAGTTGCTGCCGGTTTGCAGTTTGCCATTTGACAGCTTTTTGGCCAAGTTTAGACGTGCTTTTACGTACTCGTAAATTGTATGCTAAGCTTAAATCGAACAAATTTAATTCAAAGTTTGCACACAGCAAAAATTTTTTAGTAAATAGTTACGATTATCTTGTATATTTTTATTTGTAAGCGCAGATAGAATAATAATAATTGGAGTACATAAATTATTTGATTTACTGTTTGAAGACTGAGTTATGTTGCCGCTAATAAATATCTGAGGGATTTTTTTATGCTCTCAAAGATAAATCGAAAAGAAAGTCATGTTCGAAATGGGCGGCCATAAAATATATGTGATACAAAAGCAGCTATCAGCACACACCTGCACAAGACCCACAATACCAAGAAGAAGCCACGTTAAGCCCACAAAGAACATAAATCATAACCATATAAGATAAATTATGGCCAGCAAACAGAAAACTTTACAGCGCATATCGCAAGGCCAAACCGAAATGTCCCAAATCGAAGCGCATTAATTAAGTCATAACAATATCGTTTATTGTTTATTGTTCACTTTGTCAAAGACAAATATTATTCGGAATATATGTTTGTGTCTGCCATTTGAAAATTTCATCTTACGTTTTTCCGAATTTCGAAATTTTGCACACACAATTTTTCGCACAATTTTGCAAAAGAGAAAAATTAGATTGCAAAATGATTTTTCGCCTTGCAAATGGCGAAAGAAAAACACATAAATTTCGCCCCTGTTAACTAAATAAATTTGTTTACATTTTGAAGAGCTCACACATGAGTTTACGAACAACAACAACAACACCAAAGAGAGCAAACTGTAAGGAGAACAATCTGTTTATTGGTCAGAGGCTCAGATAATGAAAAATCGCTCATACGCCGTGTTGCCCTCGAGGCATCAAACAATTAAACTTTCCACAACCTATGCCAGTGGCATTACATTAATTACGGGGTTCTTAAGCCATATATATACTATTTATAAATATATTATTATTAGCTATATATATTTTTATATAGATGGGTAAACATGTCATTCGTATAATTGCAGGCGATTTGTTGTGAGGCATAAAAGAAGACATCCGAAAAAAATATATAACGCGCTATAAATATTTCGACAAATGCTTTCAACAATTTTTGATATTGTTTTCATCAAATTTTATTTTTAAAGCAAACACACACGTGGCAATATGTTTGTTTGTGCGAGGTGTGTATCTGTGTGTGTTTTGAATTGAAATATTTGCTTTGACGCTTCTACAAACTTCAAAATAGAATTGAAATGCAGTCTGCTCGACTAGCAGATGCTCTTTTGGGAAATAATTAGAATATTTACTCAAATACAAATATGCTATGATAACATAAATTAAGCTACCCATTCGTCAATGTCAACAGGGTATCTCGGAACGGAAAGAACAACAATAATGACCGCAGAAAAGCTCTAAATTATTTAATGCCACAACAGCAATGACAAAGCTTCGACTGCCTTACAAAATTAATGGGCATGCGAATGAACCCAAACCTCTTCCTCCCCTATCCACCCCCTTGTCCCTTGTTCCTTGTCCCTTGTCAGTGTATATTGTACACAAGAGGGCGGACGTGGGGGGCGTGTGAACAATTACCAAATCAATTAGATTGTTTGCCGACATACTATATACAGCAACTACGAGTATATCAATTATTTACGAGCATTGCAATAAAATGAGTACGAGTGCGAGTATTTAACAGAAAGTTGGCACAAGATACCAATCGAAGTGAATGTCTATATAAATCATATGTTACGGCTGTCTTAATAGAAAACTTGATTGAGAAATATCGACAAATAAATTGGCAATCTAATATCATAAACATTTCAAGAACATTTTCCCTGATAGAGTTCTTTCGAATTTTAATTGATTTGTTTCACTTTGAAGGTATACAACATGAATCTTCTATACAAAATTCTTCTCAATGCTGAATTTATTTCCCATATGTTTATCATTAACGTTATACATTTGATATTAAACTGTCAACTGCAAATTGCTTGTTAATCACTGTGCCACATCTGCTAATGTATAAGAAAGTAGCAATAGTAAGCAAGTTAATATATTGCTAGAGTAATTTAATCACAATTGTATATAACATTATATCCTATTGTAAATTTATATTCAAAAGAAAGTACCATAAATGAACAGGTCAATGTATTTGTATCAGATAGTTTAAAGAAAAGTGCACTTTATCATACGAAATTTAATCACAATTGTATATAAAATTATATCCCACAGTAATTATATATTATTATATATTGTATATTTAATAGAAAGTACTATATGTATTGCCAGATAGTTTAAAGAAAAGTGCAAAAGTATCATGAGAATTTTGAATCATGGCCATGTATTAAGCTAAATCATACTATGATCGTATTTTATAATTAGCAAGTAGCAAGTTTATACATATATTGTTTTAGGCACTCTTCCTACATTTATGGTATAAATTCAGTTACACTTTTAAATGCCTTCCTAGCCACTGGGCAGTGTTAAAGTGCATGCTAAAATTTAACAAGAAGCTGTGATGTTAACTGAATGTAATAATATTTATTTAGGGAAAAACTCTCAAATGTCGATTGCAGTGTATACACACACACACACACACACTCACACACACACAAAAACTGCATGCATAAACTTGTGTTTATATTTGCGTTTGCTTTTGTGCACTTGACAGTTAGCACAGCAGTAGCAACAATAACAGCAACAACAATAACAGCAACAACAACAATAAACGACAACAAGCAAACCAGCCGAAAAATAAATAAATACATAAATACAAAATATAAATAACAACTAAAGAGTTGGAAAATGTTGGAAATACAATTGAAAAGCAATTGAAAATGCAATTGCGCTGCTTCAATGCGAATAAATTGAAATGCGAATTATGGAATTTATAATCTTCATGCATAGTTAATTGCTTAATTTGTGGGCTAATATGCTTCATTAAGCCAAACGAATAACAGCAATGCAACCCTGGAATCTATCACTTCTCTCCCTCTCTCTCACACACACACACAAACACACATTTTTTTCTGTCCCCTACGTCCTGTTCCGTTCCTCTTCCTGTTCGTTCATTCAACGCGCAAAGTGCATTTTCTAATTGCAATAAAATCCTTTTCACTAATAGCAAAATTGTGTTTGGCACGCCAACACTTCCCTTTCCCCTTTCCCCTTCCCTCCTCCTTCCCCTTTGGGCAATTTATGCGCTTCACTTAACATGTTTTTCATATTTTTTATATTTTTTGTATTTTTTTTATTATGTTTTAAACCGCAGCACGTGGCAAATGGGGCGTGGTCAGATTGTCTAATATATGAAACGCAAGCTGCATTCAACAGCAACTTACACAATCCGACACCAATTGACGATTCACAGCACAGCCAATTCCATCAATTTATTCATAATGTTCGACAAATTGGCAAATAAAATAGATAGAGAACTTAAGAAAATTGTTCTACGTTGGACAACATTGAAAACATGATGAAAAACTAATCAGAACATGATTTACAATTATTAAATAATTGTTCTGTACTATTATTTGCATTCATGTCTTATTACCTTTGTATCTAAACAAATGTAGTCTTAAGTTGAATTTACATAGTTATTTATCCGTTATATTTGATAAACTAACTCCGATAAGCAACTTAGCTATCGATGTGCTCAAATAATGTGAAGTAGCTGCTACTGTTCAGACTAAATATAACCAATATATAATAATATAATAATATATGCTTAAAGGGCTGTAATAGTTAAAATCATTTTGTTCTTATCATAATCTGTTATTCTAATCTGTTATCTATTTCATTAAATTTATGTCTATAGGCTAACATATTATATTATGTTATATTTTATATATATATATTTCTCATATGTTAAATATTAATACCTTCGACTGACGTTTTAAGCCTTTTTTTGAAATTTAGACTATCAATATCTACTACTGACATTAAACACGACAATCTATAAAGTTTATACTTTTATTTTAAAATCAAACCAATTCAGAGCAAAGAACGAAATCGATAAATTAACAATACTATAGAGTTAGGAGTTTATACAATAAATGTTTGCATATATCATATCCATTTTAGAATCATTCAAGTTGAATTCTTATCATCATATCTTTCTCTTTCTTATATTATATCCATTTTAGAATCATTCAAGTTGAATTCTTGTTAATCTATGAACGTGTCAAAATCAATGCACACACTTTTGAACATGTGAACAGAAAATCATGAGTTTTTAAAGCTCATAAATAGTTTGATGTTTGCGAAAACTTTAGCCAATTTTCATGGACTTTCGACTTTCAGGCCAAACTGATATCAGAAGCAGACACATCAGCTAAAAGTAGTTTACGTTTACGAGTTAACTGGCATTGGGGGAAAATCTTGTTTGCCTTCTACTCTAGTCATGGCCAATATTTGCACAGTTAACTAAGCAACAGCATCCCATGTCAGGATGATGCCCACGTGTGCATCATGTGTCCTGTGTTCTGTGTCCTGTGTTCTGTGTTCTGCGTCCTGTGTCGCGTATAAACTCATTTCTGTGGTTTCAACGTTACATTTTCGAAACTCAAACAACAAGAAGCCGCCGTCGTCAGACATTGAAAACTTCGCATTTTCCCCGCGTTTAGGGCCATAGATAAAGCACAAAAAAAAAAGAAAATACCAAAAAGCAAATTGAACGCTTGAGCAGATAGATGTGTACAGTGTTGATTGCTTAAATGCAAACTCCATGTGTGTGAAAAGTAGTATAATCCGTTAAGTAAGTAAAACCACTAACCGCACTTTACAATTGTCACAATTTCCAACTAAGCCAATTAGTGATTACAAGCACAGAGAGCATTAGAAATATAAGCATAGAGTGAAATAACAAAACAGTGAAATAACTTTTAAGTTTCTTTACCAATAAATAGAACTTACATATAAATAAAAGAATCTACTACAAATCTTGAGTTGTTTCTTTATAAATGTGGCTTTTATTGAGTTTTTTATTTTAAGACTGAAGATTTCGAGAGGAAAAGAAACCCAAATAATGTCTAAAACTCGGTAATCTCGGATTTTCTTAACTTAAGTTGGGCCTTTTGGTATAAATAACATAATAAATTAGTCTTTTTATTTTGCTAAATAGGTCGGAACATAGATATTACTTTCAATGGCGAATTTATAACTACATGTACATAAATACATAAACCAAAATTTAACTGAGATTTCAAAATGATTTTTCTGTGCAGTTTTCTCTAAAATAAACTGTGATTAGTGCCTTGATTCATAACTTTAAGCTTTAATAATTTTAATTTAACAAATTTATCCATAATAAATAGAATAAAACAAAAAAACACTTGCAAACTGAAGCAGAAGATAATGACTGCCATAAATAGAAGCTACAAAATAAATATTATACAGGAAATAATATATATGTTATTCCCTAGAATTTCCACAGATCGAAATGATGATTTCTTATGTTAGCGAACCTATTTCTATTTGAACCTCATTTAAAATAATGCTAAGATCAATGTAAACTTAATGACTCAGTTAAACTCCTAAATTCAAGCGGACTTTTTTGCCATTAACGAGTGTTTACTGTACTGTAGAGTGACTGCTATCTTATTCATATAGAGAAATATTGTGGAGCTTTGGGTACCGCATTAAGCGTGCCACGTACTGTGGCAACATGAGATGGAAAAATAGAGAGAGAGAGCGAAAGAGGGAGTGGGAGAGAGAGTGAGAGAGAGAGGGAGAAAGTGAGTGAGAGAAAGCGGGAGAATAGCATTTGTAGCTAATGCCAGACAAGGGATTATCATTGAATATGCAGTGGATAGCTGGATGGATAAGTGGTGCGTGTTACACAGTGTGCTTGGTTTAAGTTGTTATGTCCAGCCAAGTTTAGCTGACCAAGCCAATTTAGGAGGACACACACTTACCCCCACATACATATGTATGTCTGTATGTATATACTATAGTACATAGACATGATGTCACATTACATGGCTACTTATGAGCACATTTCAAGTGTTCGCGTGCTGCATTTAGTTAATTTTAGTTGCTGTTGCTGCTGATGTTGTTGCTATTCGGCTTTTGACTAATTGCATTGGGGTTCGCAATTAAATGCAATTGCCACACCATCCACTCTCCAAAAACCACCCCAACCACCCAGAAAGTCTCTTGTCCACTGTTTCCACATTGCGTGTTGTGTTGTGAATGGAGAACTTACCTCAAGAGACCATCGCATGATAGAGTGGAGGACCTCGTATAGACAGCGTTTGTCATTTGACTCAATTACAAATTGAAATAATGACAAACTGCAGCCCAGCCAAAGCCAAAGCCAAAGGCAATTGTGCAACGAAGGAAACTTGCTTAACCCTAAGTGATTAAAAGCACTCTCAATGCGAGTCCCAAGAGGTTTTGAGTTTCAAGTGTTTTCATTTGTCGATTGTTTCAAGCATTATTCATATATCATTTCATAATCAACTTGACCACGTCAATTCCCAAGTTAAATCTATAAAGCTCTTATATTGTAACTCAATTAAAAAAGAGAGTTTTCTTAGATGTGTTGGAAAATATCTTCGTTGACTTTAAACTAATCGAGTTATGTCTGAGCAAAAGCTTAATTGAATATTATTTAATTAATATTCCAACGCATAGAAATAATAATAATGGAAATGATCGAATGCATATATATATTTAATATAATTTTTTCAATAATTATTTGATTAACTTTTTCAAAAAACAAAAATAGTTAAGAGTAAATTTTTTGTCAATTATTTAATAGAGTAAAAAAAAAACTTGTCAAAAGAAACTGATCTAAGCGGCATCTCATGCACACACTGCTAAAACCACTTGGGAATTCTAAGGCGCGAACTCAAAAAAATCTTTAAGCTGAGATGGTCTTATTATTCATTGTGTTAAAAACTCTGGTGCAAAAATATGACCGCAGCCCTTTTTTTAAGCGTTTTATGCGGCGTGCGCATATGAACTGTGAAGAAACGATACTAAATATATATCTTTTTATTAGTTTTATAATAAGTATAGCCTCCCTTAGCCCTAATAAATTCCAAAATTCTATTTGGAATACTATAAACCTGACATTTTCAGTTTTTTGGTAAAAGATCTTCCCAGAAATTAAATACGGTCAGTTTAAGGTCCTAAATACTACCGTACTTGGTGTTTTTGTCCTAAATCCTTCAGACCAGCAATGCTCCAAAGATTTCCATGGGATTCTTGTTATATTATGCTCTTTCAACCGGTAGTCACGGATTCTTTCTAGCTTCACCCTTTCTATCCGAACACTTAAAAAAGGGGTGCGGTCATATATTTGCTCCAGAGTTTACATAGTTTGCTATGATCCTCTTAAAAGTTAGACTTCGCTAAAGAAAAACTATTTCTTTATGCGACTTCTCTTTGAATATGTTTCGGTAAATAAATTGAAAGTTTATTTATGTATAATAAAAAATACGTTTAATTTAAAACTCTTTGAAATCAAGAAACTTTGAATACAATATACACGGTAATAATGGCTTACAAAATGGGAAATTTGCAACTGGACAATGGAATTGTATGCACTTTTGTTGTGGTAAATTCGTATTCTTGATTTCAGGAAAAGTGGGGAATAAAAGTGGGGGGGGGAGAAACTGGTACAACATCTGTTTGGCAAAAGAATAAGCAATTTCTTGGTTCTTGGCAATGGACTGAGGTTCCTTTAAGCGGCGCATTCAATGTACTCACAGACATTCTGTGTGTGTGTGTGGGTGTGTCTATAATACGCCATGGTAAACCACAGACTGTTTAGCTACAGGGTCGCAGTTTCCTCTTCAGCCATTTTCTCCCCTATTCTCTTTATCATTCTGTAGGTAAGCAACATATTCTACATCTTAGGCTCCATTGAAGCGCTCTTAAATGGCTTTTCAATTGCATTTGCCATCAGTTGGCCACAGACAACTTTAAACAGACGCAAAAACTATCTGGCATTTAGATTTTACTGGTTACTGGCAATGGGAATGGAAATGGAGATGGGAATGGGTTACGGTTATACTTGTATTTACGGAACTAAGCGCCACATGACCTCAAAACGTTAGGTTACACATGGATACGCCTTAACGATGCAATTGAGAAAATGTTTAAGGACGGACAGCGCCTAAAAAGGAGCCTAAGAGGCATAAAGGCATTGAGTAAACCCATAAGATACAAATGTATCTGCTCATAAGCGTAATTATCTATATATAATTATTATGTATATATAAGTGTAATTATCTATATATAATTATTATGTATATATTGAGAAAATGTTTAGGGACGGACAAAGCCTAAAAAGGAGCCTAAAAAGGCATAAAGGCATTAAGTAAACCCATAAGATACAAATGTATCTGCTCAGAAGTGTAATTATCTATATATAATTATTATGTATATTTATATTATACAGAATACAGTCATAATATGTAACTATGTCGCCAATATTGTATTTGAAATTTATGCTTCATTTATTGGCGTCCGGCAACGTGTTTTCAATAAATTTCAATTTCGCCTGACACAAATTGAAAAAAGAATCAAAATTCAAATTAAAATGAAAATGAAAATGAAAATGAAAATGAAAGAAAGGCCATCGCCGTGAATAGTATTCACCAAATTCATATAAGTATTCACATTGAAATTGATGTTGATGTTGATGATGTTCATGTTCATGTTCATGTTCACCAACACATACAGAAGGCTTTCATAATTTCAACATTTTCAATGGCAATCATAAATTCTATCAATAGATGCGACGGCGATGCGAAAACCGATTCAAAACGATTCTCGTGCGTCATGGCCAGCCGTCAACTTGTTGCATGTCCCAAGAATTTTTTAATTAACTTGAGGCCGCTAATTTTTCGTTAAATGAACACAGTTTGCGAAATTGCCCCAAGCATCTGTGTCCATGTGAGGATGTCTGTATGTATGTATGTATGTATGTATGTTTGTATGTATGAACTCTATAATTTGTTGTGGGCGTGACCAAACCAATTGACTATCACAGAACAAACTGTAGCAAGCAGCAGCTTCAATGAAAATTGACCAAAATAAAATAAAATAAAATACAAGATAGCTGATAGATTTACGATCCATTTGTATCTCACTCAACACATAACTAAATTCATTTCATTTTTCCCCCTTCACAATTCACAATGTGTGTGTTCTTTTCACATCGCAATTATTGTTTTTATGGCTTTCTTATGAAGTGCAATTATTTAGCAAGTTACTAATTGTATAGTAAATTGTGCTAACAATAATCATTACTTTTAAACGATTGAAAATGTTTCTTCATATTTTGATTATTGTTGCACAAATGTCAATATACAAGTAAAGTTGAAAAAAAATCTGCAACCAATCGCATAAAGTAAAAACATTTTGTTTTAAATATAAATTGTTATTTACAATCTATTTAAAAGACAATAAGTAAATGGTAGGAAGGGGGAATATTTACAAGGTTTTTTATATGTTTGGTGAGTATTTACAGGGACTTTTTTCAGAGGGAAAAAGTAAATATGCAATCTTGTTCTACACTTAATTATGTATTATTGGGAATTAATAAAGAAACATTCTTACTTAACATTAACTTAAAGAAAATAACTGACTTCAAATAAAAAATGGTACAGACATTGTATATAGTATTTAGATTGAAAAGCTAGGTATTTTTAATATTTTTATTATTATTTATTTATTAATTTTTACGCTTATTCTTTAATTGATGCCCACATAGAGGCTTATCACTGTTAATGATAAAATTGAGAATTAAACTCCAATATCAACTACAAAAAGAAATATACAATAAAATATTATATTATTTACAATAAAATATTATTTCAAAGTAACTCTCAAATATATATTTTTTCAGATATTTCGCTACAATTAAAAATCGAATTTATATTTATTAATATTTTTAAAGTGTTTGTTAATTAAATGCTTTTGTGTTCATGAATTTTAAAACTATATTTTTATCAATTCTGAACCTTATAAGATGTTTTCAATTTCCTATATCGATTTTTGGCATAACAATATCGAATACATTATTGATATTACTGTTAGCCGAAGCTTAAATGCTTAAGCTTTTGCTATCTTTTATCCTAACATGAACCCTAATTATGAAGCACAAGTGTCCCACAGAGTTTGCATTGGGATTATCGATTCCAAAAAGAGATTCTTTAGGGAGATTTTGCCTTTAGGAACAGTCGCAACACTTTGTTGTTGCATGTTATTTTGTTTGCAAATTGTATTTACGTTCATTTCGTGTTATTAAAATGCAATTAAAGTCCTTTTGCGATGCTTTTGATTTGCAGTGAAAAAGGATAATAAAAAAACATAAAAGAAATACATACATTTCTGTCTCGAATGTCCTTTGGCAGAAGCTGTTACCAGTATTACTGTTGACACTTTTTCTGGCACATTGACTTGCTAATTGGACTGGGCTGGTCAGAGGTCAGGGAAAGAGAAGGAGAAGGAGTGAGAAGAAGAAAGAGAAGGAGGAGGAAGGCAATGCAATGCAATAAAATGCATTTGATAGCTTACATGTGGCTTAGCTCAAGTCTTGTGTAAATTAAATTGTTGTAAATTGCAGCTTAAGAGCAGAAGACAGAAAGCAGGAAGTTACACACACACACACACACACACACACATACAACCAAGGACAAACTTCTATATACACATGTAAATATGTGTGTGTCTATATACACATATATATAAATATATTTGTATGTCACATCTGAATCAGAAAAAGCTAAACGAATCGCCTGCGGGAGCTTTGTGTACACACCACAAAATTGAAGACAGATTCAATATAACCAAATACGGTGTGTGCTGTTGTTGTTGCATCGTTCGAGGGGAAAATACTATATATATGAGAAAAATTTAGGAGCGTGTGGGGGAGGGGGGGCTGGACAGGAAATGGGAATGAGATTGGTTTGGCTAGGATTGACATAGCCTGTGAGCTTGGGCTTATTGTGAGGTCAGGTCCTTATGAAATTTGCCCAACTGTTGCGGAATAAATTGCCATGGCAATACTAGGCTTACGGCGTCTTTCGTCATGCAAGGACAAATCAGATGGAGAGAATCAGAGAGAATGAGAGAGAGAGAGAGAAAGTGAGCTGAATTGACAACAATATGTTTTCCCGTTCTCGTCTATGCATTCATTCATTCAGTCATTCATCCATTCAGTCATTCATTCATTCATCGCGCTCATCCTTAGCTCTGGATTGGAAGCAAAGTGCGCAACATTTATAACGCGCTCAGTACAAAGGACAAAATTCTCAAAAGCCTGCACTGCAATAAACTGGGGATAGAAACTTGAATTTATATACAACATCTACATAAAATTTAAACAAAACATAATAATAATTATCATAACAAGACACTTTAAGAATAATCTTTAGGGCATGTTCAATTTTCTATAATGTTCTTTTGCATTTAATTCAACTTGTTAATATGAGTCTAAGTAAGTTTTATTAGCTTTGTCTTAAAGGAAATATATATTATGTAGAAAATATAAATTAAATGAATTAATGACTAAATAAATAAAGTGAAAATTAGTCAATTTTATTGTTACACCTCTTTTTTATGAAATCTGAAGCCACAAATTTCAATTAACAACAAAAAAAGTAAGACTAAAATGTATGTAATTTTAAAACATTTTATTTGTAAAATGTCAAGTCTCAAATGTTGATAAAAAATGAAGAAGATATTGAGTCCAAGACATAAGTTCAAGTAAAACCTTTGTTAAAACCTATGTATTTATTTAGTGTGAAGATTTAAAAATTAAGAAAATATTGATTCCAGGACATAAGTTCAAGTTAAACCTATTTATTTATTGATTATTTATTTTTAATTGATCCAAAAAGTTCAAGCAAGTAAGGATGCTCAAGTAAGAATAATTCTTTTCTTTTTTATTTTGACACAAGTTTGTAAACAGCTTTTTTGCAGTGTAAAAGCTGGCGTAGCTAAGCGCATTAATGCGAATGTCAAGCATCTTAGTTGGAAAATCAAGTTGAAGCTTTCAGGCCGCTTTTGATAAAGTTATTGAAATATTACTGGGCATAGCCGGCTAGACGACATCATGCTGTCAATCTAATCATCTATTATTTACTTAATAATAAGTACTTATGCATATTGCTTACCGCCCCCTTACGCCCCCTAACTCCCCCGTTACCAGCCTTACTTTCAACGTTTGATAACTGAATCCACTCGATTGCCTTCATATTGTCTTGCTTGCCTTTCCCGTATTTAGTGTGGACAATGTCGGCACTCATCAATGTAATTAGTTAATTCAATTTAATGTAATTTCATTTGGAAATTGATAAGCTACTCTATGTATATGACACGAGAATATCATCGTGGACAACCCAAGTGTATTGAACCCGGGCCCACAAGCTTATTATTGGCAATTAAACTAATGCGAATTTATTTAACACATGCATTACTTTCGGTCATATGGGGACAATGTAATAATCGTTTATGACTACATTGTATCAGCTAATTGAATGGCACAATTCTGAAAATAAACTCATTGTCTATGAAAATAGAAGAAAATGCCATCAAAAGTTTTCAATTTAAATACAATTTTAGACTTGCTCGCAAGCTATTAACAATTTCTTAACGATTCGAAAGAATTTTATTCTTCCAACTAAATTTAGTGAAATGTTGTCATAGAAATAACAATAGTATTATTATATTGCAGTTTAACTTATCATTTAGTTATAGAAAGCAAAGCGTTTGCAGACTTTATTTGTTATATAAACGACACACTAAATATCGACATCATTTATCGATGATAAAAGTCTTTAAATTGTTTAATTAAATAAAATTAAATTAAGTAAAGTCACTGTTAACGCTGTCAAGTAGATTATAAATCTATTCGTCAACCCTTTTGGAAACTTATTGAAGTAAAGTGTAGCTTGAAAAATATTTGAATCTTTATATATTAAATATGACTAAAATTATTATCCAAAATCAATCTCTAAAGAGCCAAATATACTGCATAAAGGCAGTTCTCGTATTTAATTAAATTTATATTAATATTAATATTTAACAGTCAACACTTTTTGTGTAATTCTAAAGAACACATTAAGTATAAATAACTGAAACACAAATAAGTTTTCTTCAATATTTGTATGTGTATATGTCAAAAATAACAGTCTATTGGGTGAAATCTGAAAATTCGCGGAAATAACAATGCACCAGTTATTTTGTCATATGAAGACATATTGTCTGGTGGCAGATTTTAATCCTGAAAGCGTTAAATGCAATTCACTTTACACATTTGAAACGAGTTTCAAAGCATATGGATAAGAACAAATTTGCTACAAATTTTTGTTGTGTCACATATTAAAATGTAAATTTACAAGGATCTTCGATGTGCTTCACACTCGTAGGCTCCATTTACGGGCTGAGAAGAGAAAAGCTTTTTTTTACCAGCCTTGATATGCGATCCATCTTCATTATCCTTCATTACGTTGCGTGCAACAAAACAACGGACGCTGGGGCCGAGCTGCCAATACGCCACTTGAAGTGACGCAAAAGCAAAAGGCAACACACAAAGGACCAAAAGCCCAGGACGCTCGAGTGTACCCACATGAGTGTGTGTGTGTCTCTGTGTGCGTGTGTGTGTCTCTGTTTGTGTGTATCTGTCCATGTAAGCAGTTCTTTCTTACGTATTTGCCGTTCACTCTATGCTCTGCTTCATTTGCGTTACAAACACCTTGCCACATTTTTGTCTCGACATGCTTTTGCTTTTGCTGAAAGCGTATCCCTTTTTACCCAACTTTAGTCCTACTGTTCCCTCTCCTAATTTAACCACCTACTTCTTCTGCCCATATCACTCCTCGAGGAGCAACTTTGAGGTAGATGGCTTCTAAATGAAATCGCGGCTGCAGCTGTCGCCCATTTTCGGTACAATGGCAACATTGAAAGACAATTTCTCATACAGAGAAAGAGAGAGAGAACGTGTCAGAGAGAGAGAGAGTGAGAGAGAGAGCGGGTAAGTGAGAAGGTCTTAAGTTGTGTCTACCAGTCTTGTGAGGATGTGGCCAAATTCTGGATGCCATGATGCCAAAATGCCGGCTAAAGATGGGTATCAGTATGCTGATATCGATACAGAGAAACTATATTTAATTATGAAATTGATAAGCTCTTCAATGCGATATATAGTATGTATAATATATTGATATTTTAAACAGTACTTTGCATATATTATAATATCATATGTATATTCGCTTCTTTTTCGTTAGTTGAATGCCTAAATTACGTCCAATTATTAACTGGTTTTTATATATATAGTTAATATTATATTTCCTATTTAGTTAAATTCTGGTAACTTATTTGTTAAATTTATAGTCTTTGTGCCTCTTTGCGTATGCGCGATATTTAGTTATTTTAGAATTGCATTTCACAATTTGCAGCATCTTTGCTAAGCCACAAAACATACATACATATTTCAAAATATGTATGAAAAAAGAAAATACATGTGTTTTCCATTAAGCTTGTTACTTTTTTCTTTCACTTATTTAATATGTTTACAAATCTGCCATTACAAAAAATATTATTATTCTTCTATTCTACAATTATTCTTAAAAAAGTTGATTATTGTGAAGATTATCAGTATTCATTGCTTTTATATTTTCGATATTCGTTCCGATATAAATATCGAAAGCTTTTTAAGCGACTCCCATCCCTATTTCCGGCAGACTCGCTTACCTGAGATGCCTGCTAAACGCCTAATGACGCTTATTTGGCCGCAGCGCAAGCGAAGCTCACCTCCACCCCCTCCCTCCACAGGTGAGGTCTGAAATGAGTGGAGCGAGGAGTGTGGGAGTGTGGGAGTGAGGGGGCGAGGGGGGGGGGGGGCGTGGCACGACATCAACGGTGGTACGGACGACGTGTATTAGTTTGTCAGTCTCACCAGCAAGAGAAATTGTTTTAAATTAATTTGCATGCTGAAGCAAAAGACGCACAAAAAAAGACACTCATTAAATACTCTATACATGCGAAGTACTTTCACTACCTGAATCGTTTTGACAACTTTTAATAAAGTTCAGCTGTTACTTAGTAGTTTGATAAGTTGAGTAAGAAATCTTTAATGCAATATTAAGTATAAAATATATTTCAATATATTTCAGATGTTTAAGTTTAAATTATATATGATTTATATATTGATTTATATTAATTCATATATTGAAATACACAATCTTAATTTAATATGGCTTGGTAATATGGCTTGACATTTTGCAAGATTTCAACTCAAAAATTTAAGCAAAACACATAAGAAATAATTTAAAAATCTTTAAATACTATGAATTAATTTATGAAATAATTCTACTCAATAATACTCATTTGAAATGTCAGAAATATCTACAAAATATATGATAAGAAAAATGTTTCTCAATATATATTTTAAAATAAATTATTGATTTAAATATACAACTATTGAATTTGAATTACAATGAAATGAATAATCATTTAAAAACTGTTTTTGATTACGTAAAATTAAGTTTCGGCTTACAGAGCATTGCCAGTTCGTATTTATGACAAAGTACACGTTTTTAATTTTCTTATTTTAATTGATATTTTTGTGTGCTTCCGTGGAAGCCAAATTATGCATAGCAACTAAGGCGAACAATGGTAAAATGCTTTAATCCTATTGACGTTTAATCAAGCTCGAGACGATGAAGGAAACGGCATATGGGAATGGAAGGCGGAATTGAATGAAGAAAGCGGAAAAGCGGAAAAGCGAAAAACATTTGTAGGCGGCAGACAAAAGCCGCGCGTCGGCAATTACAAAACATTTTGCATTTTACTGTGTTGAATTTTCAATTGGCCCCAGCTATGAATTTCCATTTCCATTACCATTTGCAGTTGTTTACCTGTAACCTGTTGCCCTGCGACAAGTGGCAAGGAAGCCCACAAGTAAATCAAAGCAGGCACAATGATAAAGAGAGAGACGGGAGAGAGAGGGTGAGACAATGACAGAGGCAACAAAAACAGGACAAAGTCTCAAAGACAGAAAGGAAGGAAGAAAGGCAAAGTCAGAATTATTTAAAGCGCTTAATAAATAATCACATTTGCATTTTCACTTGTTGATTTTGCCAGGGCAAGTGAAGAACGTCAAGTTCTTAAGCATTTTAGCATTTCAGCAAGAAATTGCTGACATTGAATACATCCCTGCTCCCTTTTCCCCATCTCCTATATGTTTCTTTTGCCATTTTCGTAGTATCCTTGAAAAGTGCCCGCTCAGCAGTGGCAGCAAACTCGGCAGGCGGCAGACATCGAAATCAACATCGAAATTAGCCCCAAAAACCCTCAGACTCCAAAATGCACTCAGCGTTTTGTGCGTTGTCATTGGAAGCTAAATAAATTGAAATTAGACGATGTCAGCACAAAAGCCAAAAGTGGCGAAAGCCAACGTCGCTTTCTCTTACCAACAACAACAACAGCAACAGCAACAACCACAACAGCTACAAGAAAAGCAACAGCATTGGCCATGGGAATGGGAATGGGAATGTCCTCAATGCCAACGTTGATGGCACGAAGCAGTCACAACATTGCCTGGGCGTTGTAGGCGTTACTACAACCACAACAACAACAACAACAATTGCTACTTGTTATTGTTGCTGGGGATTTTGGGTTGCTGCTGAGGCAGCTTCGGCCAGCTTCGACCAGCTTTTGGCTAGCTGGTCCAATAACTTTGTTATCGAGCCTGGCCAAAGGCGACCCTTCCAGCTCCCAGTCGTATTCACATTTCAAGTGCACAGAATTGAATTGAGGTCCTGTCTGTGCACGTATTTGTCAAGTGCCATGCAAATGGTTGCCGCAAACAACCGAGTGTGCTAGACACGATAATACTCGATAGATAATACTTATTAAACTAAATGATATATAATAGTTAATAAAATTGAGTACTTTTGTTATAAAAAGCGTCCGTTTAAACGGATCGAAACGGATCGAGTTTTTTGCTTTAAGCGAAGTAGATCATGAACCAAATCCTTGAAATTATTTACCCCATTCACTTAAAATCCATTTGGACTACTATCTTAATTAACTTCCGTTCGGTATGTGAAGAAATTTCCATTTTCTTTAGTATAAAGTGATAGTGAAAACGTTCAAATTTTGAAAAAAAATTCTAAGTCAGAGAAGGCAATATTTATAATAATAATGTTATAAAACTACAAAATCAAGAAAATGGGAAATTTATTTGATAAAATTCAATAGTTTTAATGTATTGAGTGGAACTTAGACTGAAACCGAAGCCAGAGCGAAAGGAACAAAAATCATAATTCGTAGTTCCATCCACTAGAGAAACCTGCTCCAATATGATTTGAGTTAAAATTAGACTGAAACCGAAGCCGGAGCGAAAGAAACAAAAATCCTAATCCATGGTTCTATCCACCAAGCCAAACCTTCTCCAATATTTTAAACCTTTGCAACATTGATGATAATAATACTTTATGATTTTTTGTTTTCATTTACATTTCAAATAAAATCTGTATTTATTTTATCTTAATTGTACAATATTTTCCAATATATTTCTTTTCAACTGATTTAGTTTTAAAAGATTCAAAATTTCGCTAACAAAAGCAAAAAGCTATAACACCCATTGGTGCTTCGAATGCACATCAAATTGCGATGCACAGACAAAAGCTAAATGGGATCAAGTGTCGCCCAAAGCAATATTCGAGCTGTGGAATTACACATATCTCCCCCTGTCTGCACTTCAATTTCTATAACACTTGAAACTTGAAATTGTAAATAGAAATAGAAATTTTCGGCACAATGTATGTAAATACATATACATATACATATATATGTGTATATTGCAATTGAAATGTGAGTTTTATTCAAATCTAAAGCAACCGAAAACAACATGAATTCATAATTATTTTCTCATGCGCGCCAAAGCATAGAAATTGCAATTTCAATGTGTTAATTTCACTTTTTGAGAACACTTTGCAAATATGTATTGTATGTGTATGTTCATGTTAATGAAATTGTGAGTGCTTAAAGAGTTAAGTCTTTATTTAGAATTGAATAATTGAAGAGATTTTGCACTGTAAATATTGTATACTGTTGATTTTTCTTCAAATTTAATCAATTTTAAACTAAATTGCTTAACATTTATTAATTTGAAATTTATTTTAGTTATTAATTCGTCGTTAAAAGAAAAATTGATCATGACAATAAGGCAAAAAGCGCTAAAGATAAATTCATCTAATTAGTTGGAATTTCTAACATTTCGGCAATAAATTTATATTTACATTATAATTCATTAACATACTCTGCTAACATATTAACAGTGTTTGAAAATTAACAGAGATATAAAACTATCTTATTGTTAGTCTGTTAACAACAACGAATCATTTTTTACATCTCAATTGATTTAAACAGACAAAAAGACAACAATTTCTACTTCTATTCCAATTTGTAAACTTCCGCTGTTAGAGTACAAATAATTCTGTAAGCATTCTGCACGCTAACATATCAACAACATTATCCAAATTTTGACTAACTAGAAGTCTATCTAATCAGACTCTGATCGTTCCCCCGTCCGCTAGTCAATTAGTAAATCCATGTGAAAATAGCCGCAAATTATCATAAATCAGCTACAAATTAGTTAACCATAAATGTTGGTCAATAACATATGCTACGGCCCAATTGTCATCTGGCCTCATAACTGTATTTGGGTCCAACATGGCGTATGCGTAACAAATTGTCTACATATCTAGTATAAGCCAAGACAAGAAGACAAGAAGCTGCCGCATTGTTGGTATTAAGTTATATGGCCGTAAGCGTATTACAATTGCGGGTACCAAGTGACGCTGACGTCGACGTCATCGTCGGCAGCGACTGCGACGTAGGCAACACCTGTGGCATAAATTCCCAACGAATTTCGCACATTTTCTTCCCTCTCTCTCTCTCTCTCTCTCTCGTTCTTTCTCTCGCATGCCATTAGTCTATCTCGCTTTTCCACTAAGCTGTTGCAAGTTTGTTTCTGAATAGATTTATGCTGAATATGCGCAGCATTCGCCTGTAAGTTTTGGGCACAGACTCCTTCCCATCCCCCCCCACAAAACCCCTCCGCAACTCCCATTACCATAGTCTTCAATTCAGCAATGGAAAAGCCAAACATTAAATCACTTAAAATGCCAGTCCAAGCCTGGACAAACAGCAGCTCGCAAGTGCCTTCTGGCCTGGGCACTGCGGTTTTTGGCTTCAACAATTTCAGCAACAATCCCATTCGCATTCTCCTCTTACTCCCACTCCCACTGCCATTACATCCCCCTTCCCGCTCTCTTCTACGCCGTGCATGTGTCCTTCAAGTGGTTTGGGACACGTATGCGCTACTTTTGGCATTTTGACACTGGAACGGCGTTTTCATAATAATAATAAGAAGTTTGTTCTGTTTTTTTTCCTTTTCTTTCGCTCTGCTTTAATACCCTGTACAAAGTGTTTTCATGCGGCTATGCCAATGTTAAAGTGTACAAAAACATAATGAAGAGCAAGAATTAACTGAGTTCATTCTTGGATCAAGCCAAGAGTTTTTATCCTACTGCATAAAAATATAATGTTTATTGAATAAAATCTATTTGGAGTCGTTTACAATTTACAGAATATTATTATGGTTATTATTTCATTGTACTTTCGAATTAATCCTAGCTTAAAATATACGTTTAGTCAAAGCAAGAAAAGCCTTCAGGCTGATTTTCAAATAAAGAAAAAGGATTCTTGTATCAAATGTCCTATTTAAATTGATCTGATAGATATAATTGTATTTCAGAATAATTTCTATACTTTTCACTTTAAATTACCATTTAGATAAATATTTCAAATTTAAATCAAATACAATAAATATATTATTTTGTATTTTGTAATATTTTCCAAACTTCGCACTGATTTTTGTCTATGGTTTTTGTTCTTCTGATAAATATTAGAAATACTTTCAGTAATGCAATAAATATTAAGTCCAAGTACTTGTAGGCTTCATTGTCGAGAATATCCAAGATTAGTATATATATAGTATACCACAAATCTCAAAAACCGATTTAAGAAACTTCAAGTTTAAAGAAGACGAGAATTTAACCGACAGACAGGGTATATGTATGTCTAGCAGCAGTAACTTTAACGCCTTAAGTTATTTTTATTTGAGAAGGCAGCAACATTTTCAGCATTTTCACGCGTTTTTCACACACACAAACACACACACACATACACACGCACAGAGTGTGTGTGTTATTGCTGTCTCGCTCTGTTGTATGCAAATAATTGCTGAGTGCTGCTCCATCCAGACAGCTTATAATTGTTGTTCTTTGCGTTGTTGTTGTTTAAGGTTGTTGTTGCTGCTGTTGTTGTTGTTGTTGGCTCTTGGCTGTTGATGTTTGTATAGGCTGTCCGGCATTCTGTTCTAATAAGCAGCAGGCAACACAGGGCGTGGCATTGTCAATGGTGTGAGTAAAGAATGGGGGGAACCCCCACGGGGGAGGGAGGAGAGTGTATAAAAGAGGCGGTAATTTAAACAATGAACTGCCATGCCCATTAATATTACTTTAGGTCACTCGCAAACTTTGGCTTTACGTTGTCGTTGTTGTTGTCGTTGTTGTTTGTTTGTTTGTTTGCTTTGTCGCATCACGAGACGTGCACAACTTTTGAAGGGGAGTGTGTCTGTGTCTGTGTGTGTGCTGTGTGTGTGTCTCATGAAAAACGTGTAAAATCTGAGATTCTGAATAGGTCATCACAATTTGCATTATCCAAAAACTTTGACCACGAACTTGCTGATTGATTTTGTGTGGCAAGTTTAATCAGAGCAAGGATTAACTATAATATGCTTTATAAAATTGTATTTAAAGGCTTGTGTTTTTATTATTTAATTACAGCTTACACAATCTTATATAAATAATTCTGTTTCTTATTGCTTTATGGTCCCATTAAATTTATCTGCTATATATTTTTTAGAATAAATCAATAAATCAATCATAACTAACTAAACTTCTCAAAACAAATCCGTTAATTGTTATCAAATATTTTGTATAAATAACTATTTTATAATAATTTCTTTATCAGATATTCTCCTCATTATGCAAATAATAGATAATTTTTGCATCATCTAAAATCCATTCATTATTTTATATAATTCACAATCAAGTGAAATTTATTTTCTTACTTAAAGTAACTGCAGTTTTTATTCTCTATCCTCTCTCTATATCTTTTTTTCTCTCTCTTTCGATTTTGTCCTTTCTTGCCATCTGAATAAATGATACCCATCATAATAATGCTCATTAGACCATCCACTTAAAGTTAGTAAAACCTTAATCTCAATTTTTGGCAACTTTTATTTTGGCCAACAACAGGAATCACATCACAAGAAAGCAAAAAGAAAAGAGGACAAAATATAAGAAACAAAACCAAAAAAAAAGAGAAGAAAAATGAGAAAAAACCAGGCTAAAACCGACGACAACGTCAAATAGTGCAAAGCAAATGTTTTATATCAGGTGGCAGTTGCCGGCAGGGGGCGCCACTAATGAGGCCCTTGGGGAACATATTAAACTTGAGGGGCAAAAACAACTCGTAACTGAAATAAATAAAAGGCAAGGCGAAGGTGGAAAAGTAGGGAAAGAAGAAGGGAAGACGAAGGAGTGAGAATCAAGTATTTTACAGATTTTCCCAGAGCATACACATATGTTGTTGTTGTTGTTCATGTTGTTCATGTTGTTGTTGTCGTTGTTGTCGCCTTGGCGTCTCTAATGCAAATGGCAACTTTCGCCTTTTTTTGGTTTTTTTTTTGTTTTTTGTTGAATGGAACGCAGCAACTTTTTAATTTAAAGCAAAACAACAACAACAACAACAGAAATAAATGTTGAAGAGACGGAAACAACGAAGGAAGGAAACTGTAAAGACAAATCACGGCGACCCCTAAAACAAACTTTTCCTGGTATTCAACACAACTGACTCACGAAATTAAAGCAATAATAACTTTGTTAAAACAAAAAAAAAGAAAGAACTGAAACTTTTCTTCAAAATACCAAATATTGTATACCCTGCAAATATAACAATGCAAGTAATCCATTCCATTGAATGGCCTGTTACATACGTGCTCGTTAGCCTAATATACCCGAAATCGGCCGAATGTATAGTAAAAGTTTCTTAGCAACATCTTCAACTTTGTCGTGTTCCAGCTCGTTTGCCTGACGGCTGTAATCTGAAATATCGTAGGGGAGTTGTTCTATGTACGTATGTGAGTTATGTTCATGCAAACAAGTAACAAAATCTTTCTGGCAACTCATGAATCAGACGACAGTGTGAATACAAATACTTAAACTGAACAATAGTCCTACAAGTTGAAGGCTTAGGCATAGACTTTAGTTGAATTTTCTCATTTTTGTAGGATGTTATATTGAAGAACTTATAGTATTCTCCTTTGGCATTTCAAAAGTCAGTGTAAATAACAAAACTTTATCCAAATAATAGAACTGGAAATTTCAAATGTTTGACTTTTTGTAAAGTAAGGCACCGAATTTACTCAACTTTTCTTTTTTTTTGAGTCACAAGAATCTATATTAACCTATTGCACATTACACATCTCTCTATTTCATTGACGATTACATTATAGGTTTTTATTTTTGTAAATATGCGCTTAGAATTAAGTTGATTTTTCTTTTTTTAGATCAAAAAGAATCAATAGTTTTCTTTTCTCTAGATTTGGTCCTTTGTAGAGTTAAGCATTGAAATTACTTGATTTTTATTAATTTTTTAAGTCTAGTACTTATCAAAAATCTTTAGTTTTCCTATTAGATCAGCACAAATTCAGAATCATATATAACATATCAAGGAAATTTCATTTTTCTTTAGAGCATTTTTCTTCAACGCCTGAAACACACTTTTGACTAATTTAAATTGAAATCGAATTTCGACTTATCAATGATTTAACAACTTTTACTCTTGCTCTTGTTTTAATATTGATTGGAATATTGTGCGCCAATATCTCAATTTCTTACTTAACCCTATTTGGAAATTCTAATCCTGCCCAACTCCTTTCTCTGCTTATTTGACCCTTTTCTTGGAGGCGACCTTAGGTGATTTGATAAGAACAAATGTACCTGTATCTGATAACATTATCACAAAAAGGACGCACGCATAAACTTGTTAGGATTTGATTTAAGCATTCAGGTATCTGAGTTGATTACAATTAATGGCCTCAATTTGTTGTTGCTGCTGTTGCTGCTGCTGCGTTTTACATGCGACTGTTGTTGTGAGATGGGGGAGGGAGGAGGGAGGAGGAAATTCTGCCGCGTGCCGCAAATTTTTGGCGGAAGACGGCAAAGGCAAAAAGTGGCATAAAAAGGCAAGCCAAGAATGAAAGTGGAAAGCAAAACGACAATGACTGGCAAAGGCATCGTAAAATGCGGCCATAAAGAGGACGAGAGCAAGAAAGAAAGAAAAAAATACACGAAGACGGGCACAAAAAGATGCTGGTGTGTGTATGTGTATGTATGTAAAAGTATGAGTGTGTATGTGAGTGGGTGTATTTGAATGTAACTGAATAAGAATAGCCTTCAGATATATTGGAATTTCTTTTTTTTCGGCTATAGGTTGAGGAAGTCAAAGAAGCAGCAGCAACCGCAGCAGCAGCGGCAAAAAGTCTGCACAAAAAGCACTCAAAGTTAAGGCTCAACTTATCACTCAAGCCAGCTGACCGATTGAGTGCTAACTGCGCTCTCTGCTCTGTTAAAGAGACACTCACATCTCAGATATGTGCGACAACACGTGTAAAATGAGTAACTGTGATGAGGTAATTGCCGAAACTGTGACGTGATTCGAATAAAATCACGCTTTTATATTACGTATTTTGTATAACAAAGAGCTTTTGTTCGATATACAGCAAGAGAGTACTTCAATGTGCATAAATTGAAATCATTCTATATTCAGGTTTAGAATTATAGATTTTACATTTATGTAAAATGAAGCAAAAACTTAACAAGTAAAATCATTTTTCATTTAATTTCGGCTTTCAGATGATAAAAACATTTAAACATTTCTCTTCTTTTCTTTTTAAAATCCTTTGCCAAATTGATTATTCTTATCAACAGTGATAGTGACTGCATTTTAAATGTAACTGAAACTAACTATTCAAACTAACTAATAAAATCCTTGTTCCTTTTGATTATCCTTTCACAAATCGATTATTTTTGCCAACAGTGACTGCACCTTGAAATGTGACTTAAGCAGTGACTCGTGTGCTGTGAGTCACCTCAAGTCTTACTTAGCTGTACTCAAGTCTCTCTCATTCTCTCTCTCAGACGCTCTCTTCAGCTCAGTGTGACGTGTTAATTGGAGTGTGAGAGCTTTGAGCTTTTGGCTCAACGCATGCGCTTTGCTCAGCAGCAACAGCAACAACAGTAAAATTCAATAAAATGTTTGCCAACAATTTGTGTTTCTATATGTGTTGGTGTTGTTGTTGTTGCTGTTGCTGCGGAACAACAGCTGCCGGCCCCTGTGCGTATGCAATGGTATTTTTGTTTGCCGCTCGAGTGGCAAATATAAAGGAAGAAAAAAGGAAGAAAAACCGAGAGAAAAGCAACAACAGCAACAGCAACATGAAAGGCGGAACAAAAACATTAATTGCTCTGCTTGTTGGTAGCATTTTTGTTGTTGTTTTTTGGTACTCGTATTTGATGTTGCTGTTGCTGTTGGTGTTGCAAGGAGGTCACTTACCTTTTGCTCTTAACAGCCGCTCTTAGCTCCTGTCGCTGTTGTTGTTGTTATTGTTGTTGGCGCAGTGCATCGTCATCATTATTAAAGCAAACAATAACAATAAACGCTGCTCCTGTAATTGTTGTTGCCGTTGTTGTTGTTGCGTGTTCGCATAAATTTTTGCACACCGCTTTTATTTAAATATGTATATATATTTATTCATATATATTTTTTCTTTTCGTATATACTCGTGTATGTATTTGTGCGTTTTAAATTATTATTTGCAACTTTTTCGTTCACACGCGCTAAATATACTTTATTTTTTTGCAATTTTTGGATTATTATTTTGATTATTATTATTAACATTTAACATAATTTAAAGCAGCGTTTTTCACATATTTCTTCGCGCACAGACAACGTTACAAAAACAAAAAAAACACCGAAAAAAAGAACAGAATATTTTTGGAACTTTTCATATGTTTAATATTTTGATTTGTTCTTGTTGTTTTGTTTTTTACTTTTCACTTTTTCTCGTATCTCTCTTGCTTGCTTGTTTCTATACTGCTTGTTTTTTATTTTGATTATTTTGGAATTTTTGTATTGCAGAGAACAACAACTTTTTGCAGCCAAGGCAACAAAACAACAACCGTTAGCCGCACATGGCCTAGGACGACGCTGCGGTTGCCTGCACTGATTTTCTCAGCAGCGTGAATGATGCTTTCAAATGTTGACGTCGCTGCTGCTGACGCTGACGCTGCCGCTTCCGACGCTGCTCCAACTGTCAGACATTTAGTTGTTGTTGTTTGTTTTTGCCAGCTGCCTGCTGTAACTGTAACTGTAACTGTAACTGTAGTTGCCGCTGTTGCCGTTGTTGCTGTTGCTGCTGTTGTTGTTGCGCTCGATTCGTTTCTCTTGTTAGGATAAAGAATAAAAACCAATTGCGGTACACCCGCATGCTCTCTTGATTCCTTGCTCTCTATCTCTCTCTCTCGCTGTCTTTTTTTCCTTGCTGCTCTCCTTACGCTTTGCGCTTTTGCCAGTCGCCTGCTTAAGCGGCGACGTCATCGACAAACAAAATGGGGGGATTAACGCAGGCGCAGATTGACAAAAACTCAACACGGACTCAACCCCATAAACAAAACAGAACTCAACTCAACTTAGAGACTCAGACTCAGAGTGTTGAGTGTTGGATGTTGAGTTCAACTCAAATCTTTAACTCACCTCAAACGTTTGTTGTTTATCAGCTGCGGCGCTGCTACCGTAAATTCTGCTCTCTCTCTTTGATACGATTCCCGCTTTAACCGCTTATCGCATTGATTTCTGATAGCTTCTTTTTTACGTTTCTCTACTATGAATGTTTTTTTTACACACAAGACACAGTAACAAACAAAAAAAACAAAATTATTATTATTATATTATATGTATATTTATATGAAACGCGCGTTGCACGAAATTTTTCAATCAGCGTTTGCTTAACGTAATTTATGCGCGCTTATCAGCCACTGACTGCCACTTGCACACACACACACACACAACGCACACACACTGAGTGAGAGAGGGTGTCGATAACTGCAGTAATCGCTAATCGCAATCGACATCAATCAACGATCAATTGACAAATAACGCGCGCGGTTTTTTTCTTTTTTCATTCTTTTTTGTTCCCTATGAAAGAAAGATGAAGAATCGGTGGGTAGGGAAAGGGGGAAAGAAAGTGAGGATTACAACTACTGTACAGAGAGAGAACTGAGATGTATGTGTGTGATCGAGAATCGCTGAAGCACAACGCGGCAAATGGACTGAATGAGACCCTGGTGTGGTCTCGTCGAATTGGAAACTAAATTGGAAATAGAAAACCCATAGAAACAGACGGCAGAATCAGAAACAGAAACAGAATCAGAATCAGTAGCGAACACACATGTGTGTGAGTGTATTTTATTTTCTGTATAGCACACACACACACACCAGCACACATCGATGCGATTTTAATCACACACGCAAAATAATAAAAATTGAAATGAAAATGAAAAACATAACCGAACCGTCCCGAACGGAACCGAAACGAACCGAACCGAAGTGTAGAAACACGGAACGATCTTGTCCGTCTATCGAAATGAAACGATCAACGGTTCGGTTTCGGATACCAATTCAAAATTACTTAACACAACTCTTTAATACCCTGCTAAATTATAGTTCGACATCTGTAAGCTAATTGACGGCAAATTTCTTTCAGCTTTTCAATTATTGTTTAAATGATAGGAATTCAAGCACAAATTATGTATAAATCCGAAGATTTCTAGAATTTCAATGTTTAGCATAATCTTTGTAGGACCAGTAAATCACTTCGCTATTTAGATTAATTCTAAATTTCGATAGAAAGAAAAAGCCTGTATCTGAAATCAACTCTTTAGAGGGAGAGTTTTAGTTTAAAAAAGTTCCGTATAGAGGTGATTGCCTCTATCTGAATACTTATATATTCTTAGTTCTTAAAACTTGCTGTTTAATTATTTTCTAAAAAAGTTTGCCCACATCTAAAGACCTATATCTTTAAAATATTTTCAGAACTCTAACCTATATGATCAATTCATGTTTAGAATGTAGACTATAGACCCTTCTAAAAAAAAGGAATCAATTAAAATTATAATAAGCTGACATCTCAACCTTTCGCTTGGATAACCTCTAATCCTATCTTCTACTTTTGGCGTATAATAGTTTATAGTTCTATATAACTATTTATACACTAGAATTGCATAAAATAGCTTCAGTTATTGGCAATGTGCATTTATTGCTAATGGTGTGTGATCAAGTAAATTGAATTGTATTTACTGAAATATATATCTTATTAACCTGTTATCTGAAAAATGTAGTATTTATATCCAGGTTGCAAAACTAGTGCAAAAGTGAAGCTACCCGCTCTTAATTGCTGCTGGGAGGCAGATGCCGCTCGATTGCGATCAATCTGTTGCTGTTGTTGGTGTTGCTGTTGTTGTTGTTGTTGCTAGTTCGTGATGATGTTGATCACGCTCTGATATTGAGTGCATTTGTATGTTTGTGTGTTCTGTACACATGTATTGTATATGTATGTATGTATGTATGTGGCATGTTCTGTGGTTGTTGCTGTTGCTGTTGTTGCTGGTTGACTGTTGCTGTGCGCGTTGCTTTTTTAGCGGCAGTCAACGATCGTCAACAAAATTGATCGATGCTCCACGCGTTTATGCTTTTTAGTTGTTGTTGTTGTTGCTGCTGTTGTTGTTGTGATTGCTGTTGTTATTGTGGTTGTTGTTTGTTATTATAATTACAATTAAAGTGAAGCGATTGCGACTGCGACGTTGTTGTCAGCGTTGTCACAGCAATAACATCAGCAACAACAACAACTACAGCAATCATAACGCTGACGTCGACAGAAACGGAACCAAACAACCGCACCACCCCCCGCACCGCACACAGTGGTGTCGTTACTCGTACCGTAATGTGGAGACAAAACTGCGCCGCCGTCGCAACTAAACTGCGAACAGTAACTGCCATCGACGTCGCCGTTGCTGCCTCTGCCTCTGCCTCGGTCGCTGCTGCCGTTGTTAACGATTTTCAAATACCGCCCCCTATCATCCGACTCTCTCCACCCTTTCGCCTTGCCAACGCCACTGTGGGCAAAACTGCTAGATTAGCAAAAAATTAATAGAATTTTCACAACTTTCAGGTATCAATAGGGTAAACCTGTAATATCTGAACATAATATTTCTTAGCGAATTCTTAGCTTTCACATCGGATTTTAGAAATCAACAAAGCGGTAATTCAGCATGTCATTTTCAGTGTCATATCGCAAAATATGTATCGTACAAATAGTGTGATACCCGATAATGATTTCTTCTTTCGAATGACGAACATATAGTAGATGTTTCATGTACTCTTAAAAGACGTAGTAACTAAATTAATAAAAAGTTTATAGTAGGCGGATTTGTATAAAAAGTATCATGTCATTCAGCGAGTACAGATCAGTGATCCATCACAAGTAAGGAAGCGATTGCTGATTGAATTATCTGCTGATAAAACGAATTTTCATTTCTAAATACTTGGATTTCTTTACAGATGCTTGTTTGTACGGCTCGTGCTTTATAATATGCAATAGGAAAGATCTAATTTAAGTTGATTTTCTCTAAAATTTTACGTAAAAATTCAGTGTTTGTATAGAAGCTACAAGAAATAGAGCTCCGATTATGATCACATTTAACTAGCTTATAACTTATTTACATATATTTAAAAATGTATTTCTTTCCATTGGAACCTTATCATATATTTGTCATATTTTAATTCAAATGATGCATTTTATGTGGCCAATTGTAGAAACGATAAACATAATTCAAATTTTATTCGAATATCTTTAGATTGAGTCTTTCTACGAATTTATCTTCACTAAACTAGCTATTTCGCCCATGGTGCAACATTTAGCGAACTGGACGCCAACCGAATGTGTCGTCATTAGCGACATAGCAAACGTCGACGTCGACGTTGACGTCGACTTCATTTGTTTATTTGGCTTGTTTTTGTTATTGTTATTGTTGTTGTAGTTGTTGCTTTTCGGCATTCGGTGTGTTTGGTAGAAGGCTTATCAGTGAGCAAACCGTCCAGAAAAAAAGTTGTTGCGGTTGTGATAAGAATGTAAAAGGACCGATAAGGGGTTGGGAGACTGCGACAGTATCTGTTATCGATAATGAAGCTATCGAACCAACATCACAAGATTGATCAATGTCCGAGAGGAGACATTGAAATACATATATTCTGATTGAGATAGAACAAGCAGTTACATATGGGATCATTATAGGATCATAAATCAAGAAAAGTTCTGAGGTAGTTAAGTAGTTGGTAGAAGCTAAATTTTTAACTGAATTATTTTTGTACTTTCCTATAATATTTTATTGAAATAAAATATCAATTATAATTGCTAGAAAGTTTTTTAAGGTTCATAATTAGTTTTTGGGCCCTCAACAAAACTCAATTTCAATAAAAATTTAAAACAAAAATAGAAACTTGTAAGAATGCAACCTCTGCTATGTTTTATGAATCTTGGGCAATTTCAAAATAAATTTCAATTCTATCAATTCCTCAATTTTGCTGTTCTCAGAATGCTTATTCTGAATTATGTATATTATGTCTTTCCCAATAGGGCAATAACTTTTCACTTTCTTGCTTTGTGTTAATTCTTTTGCACTTCCTTGTTTTTGACTTGATTTCTTGCGCTACTTAAGCTAAATACTCTTTGCATTTAAGAACTGTTTAATGTTTTAAAATAAAATTTATGCACACAAAGTTTAGAGTGTAAAATGGGAAGATAAACTTATTGAAAGGCCTGAAATATTTAAGGCACTTTTTTTAATTTTAATTTTTAAAATTAATTAAATATATGTATATTAGTTTTCCTAACTTTTTTCAGCCGAAGAGAAATCTCTCAAATTCTCTCATTCTCTACTTCCCAATTCAACTCTTACAATTGTAGATCGTTAGCAAATTGTCAATGTGCTCGCTAATTTTGGATAAAGCTCATCTATTGGAAGTGGTTTTTGTTATTTTGATTTTTTATTTGCATTCTCATTAATGATACACACACGCACAGTGGCCACATATTGTTGATATATGCACTAAATATTCTATGCTGGTAGTTGTTGCTGTTGTTGTTGTTGTTGAACTAAATGCGTCAATTAAATAAAATAAAAAAATATATTCATATATAGATAGACACGGGCCATAGATACAGATACAAATACACCCACACCTGCTGAGTGTGTATAGAAATTATTAATAAATTATGATTTTGGATGACACTATAAATCGCAACTGCAGCTGTGTGTGTGTGTGTGTGTAGAAGACTAATCAACAACGCGTTGAATGATTTAAAACAACAACAACACCATCGAGTGGAGAATTTCGAATGATCTCTCGCAAATCCAATATCCAATGATTCTACACAATATGAATCTACAATATATCCAAGTGTATCTGCATCTATTTTTGGGTGAAGAAGATGATCTTGAGAGGGGAGGGAGGGTATTGCTTGGATTGCAGGTGCCCCGGGGTATATGGCGATATGGATCTGTATCTGCATCTGTATCTGTATAAGCACAAGTGTGCGATAATATGATTTTCTATTCTTGAAATCTTTAATTTAATTTATTCTTCGTTTTTCAAATTTTTATTAGCTCTTTAATGACATTTCGTTGCTGCTTTTGGACGCTGTATTGAGGGGACCTCACATTCACAGCCTGACATTCCCATTATCCCCTTCTCCGTTCTCTCTATTCGCTGTTCTCTTTTTGCCCTGGCCAAAAGCAATGCCTGTCCGGCCTGTTACGTGGCTCATTAAGAATTTTTAGTTTTTAATTGACAAACGACAGCGAAAGAAAAAAATTAATAAATAAATGAAACAAGCAGCAAGCAAAAAGCAACCAAATGACAAAAAAATAGAAATAAAACTAAATAAATGGCAAACGAAATAGATTTCGCTTTATATTTTCGATATTATAATTTTCAAATGAGCCAAAAAGATGTCAGGGGCTGAAAATTGGAATGCGAAAGCAATGTTGACAGCGAGTCCAACTATAATCACATCTGTCTGCCTGTGTGTGTGTATGTGTATGTGTGTGTGTGTGTGTGTGTGGGTGTGCCTGCGTAAAAGGGGTGCAAATTATGGACCAAAATCAAGCATCAAGGTGATTCGATTAATGATCTGATCGCATGATTTTCAGTCTCTAACCTATAAGACACAATCATATATTTAGTGGAAATTATTTCATCAACGTTTTGGCAAAACTTTTTCAGAAAAGAAACTGAATCTAAAAAATAAGTTTCTAAGTTTTCAATACACGTAATCAATAGATTTAATGATTGCTATAATTTGTAAGCTGAATTAAATGCAATTTTGCACTCTTAAGTGAAGTCGAAATACGGAATTGAAAATGCAACTTTTAAAATACATATTTCAAGTATAATATAATGTGGACTCATCATATTAACTAGTTCAAATTCTAGTTTAAGTCTATGCACATACATACGTTATTCAGCACTGTCTGTATTATTGTTATAATTTTTAAAAATCAAATTCGATTTAGTTAACTTTGAACCGCGTTTTCCAAAAAACTTCACACGTCACAGTTTTCTTTTCAGGTTGCAACAAGTATTTTGAATTTTACTTCAAACTTGAATAGAAAAAATTATAAAAAAGAAGAGTGTGGGAGTATATAAAAAATTTTGAGTCTCACCAATTTTTATATATATTTTTTTGAATTAATTGATTTATTTAGTTCTTTTGTCACATCTTGTCAGAGGGCATTATAATTTTGTCACGAAATGTGTAACGCATTGAAGGAGGCATGGCAGACCCCATAAAATATATATATTCTTGATCAGCACGATGATAAGTTGATATCGATCTTTCCATCTGTCTTTCCATCTGTCTTTCTTTTTCTATGTAAATCAGTCTCTTAGCTTTGGATCAGATCACTATATTATATATGATATATAAAACGATCGGTTAGAAATCAACATTTAGTAAGAAAAGCATTTTTGTTTCTCAACTAAACCCACAGATTGTGTGTTTGGTACAGTAGTCTACATCCTGCCAAAATATGGTTTAAATCGAATAGCTATATCATAAACCTGTCATATATATCGAAATTTGCATGCAGATCTCTGCAATAGTATAAAATCTTTGGTGCGCCGAACAAAGCTTTAAATTTGCTTTCTTTAAATTGGTTATTTATCAACAAATTTAACTAAACTGTAAGACTTTCGGAAAAATACAAAAACGCTCCTTGAGACGGCATAAAAGTTCAATTATAAAAGGTTTTTATATCACGTTCTGAGAATTTCGAATCCTAAATTTACTAGATACGACAAAAATGAGTTGAAAGTCGACATCATTGAAAAACTGTTACAATTTACTCGTTAAATTTAATTGAATTTCTATTTCTTACTATTGAATGCTGGATTTTTTATTTCCATTTGTTTTTTATTTAAAGGTAAATTTTGGCTTATTTAATTTTTCAATTAATAGTACTTCATTTATTTATTTTCACTTCACTTTATTTAGCGTTCAATATTTATATATTTATATTAATTTCTGTTTATAGTTCTGTTCAGATTTATTTAATTTTTTTGTATTAATTGCTTATCTCTTATTTATTTCAACATCTTTTTATTCAATGTTTTACATTTATTTATTTTCCTTTCCGGTTAAAGATAAATTTCTTATTTATTGCAATTTTTATAATATGTTAGTTGGTCTTTGATTTCTTTTCAATGAATGTTCAACTTCAATTTACTTTAATTTTTGTTTCTTAAAACTTGAATTTAAATTTAGTACTTTAAACTTGTTGTATTGATAGTGATATCTTTATTTATTTCCATTTAATTTTATATGTTGACAGTTTTACTTATGTGTGTGTGTATTTCCGCATAATGCATACACATAAATTATATCATAATTCAAGGGCAACTTCAGTGTAGATCTCAGTCAGCCGATCGTTAGCCTTATTTGTGAAAATAATTTAATTTAATTTGATATTTTTTTCCTCCCAACTGCTTCTTTATTATTATTTTTTGACAACGTGCAAATATTTATTAGCACCACACCGCCAAATGGAAGAGTAGATTGAACAGCAAACATAAAAAAAATAAATATATTTTGAATTTAAAGAGAAATACAAACCGAATTAAGAACCTCTAAGAAAAGCTAAAGGATTGTGGAGCTGGTGGGTGGAAGGGGGTTAAAGGCAGACAATGTGCAACAGTTATTGCCGGTAAGTTGGATTTCAATTACGCTTTTGGCCGCTTCCATCTCTCTTTTTTAGTCACAGGTGAGCAACACAAACATTTTTATTCACGCACTGCCAAAAAATAATAATAATAATAGCACTAAAAAAAAAATAAAAGAAAAATCGTCGGTAAATTGAATGTCAGGCTTTAAGGGAATTCTCTGCATGGCGTCTGTTAAAGAAAGGTTTAAGCCACCGTGTAAATCAAACAAAACTAACCGCAAGTCAACATCTTTCTCCCCCACCCCCTCTCACTCTGTGTGTGTGTTTGTGTCAATGTGTGTGTGTATTTTACCTACATTTGATTTGGCTAATATTTAATGGCTGTTGCTTGTTTTTATGCACATTATTATTTGTTTGTTGAGCGAACGCACGCACGCACACACACATACAGCCATGCACATGCACACGCACACGTATACGTACACGGATAACACACGCAGCGAGCACACGCACACACACGCACGCACACGGGAGGAGCACAAAAGCAACAATGCCCCCCAACAAACAAACCGTTATCGTTGGTTGCCGCCGTACGCCGTACGAAAACGTAACGAAACGAAATGGAACCGAAACCGAAACTGAAACTGTAACTGAAACCAACCAAAAAGCCCGAGCAGCGATTTTCAATTCTGTTTATGCTGCTATTTTGCTGATGCCGCTTCCGTTGCCGTTTGCGCTGCCGCTGCTGCTGCTGTCTGTCTGCTGACGACGCGCCATACGATTCGTCCTGCCCGACGACGTGCGTGCTAATAAAACGCCGACAGACACGTTGTCGAGACCAAGCAAGGTGAATGAATTTGCCTATAAGGTTAGGTATTCACCACAGCTGCTCTCATTCGTGGTGCCATATATTTTGCCCAATATGAATGCAAAGCAATGTGACTCAAACTCTCAGTTGAAGGAAGTTGAATGTGGCATAACGGTAAATTCAAAATGAGTGAGTTTCCCATGGACCAGTGCTGCCAATTTTTTAAGGTGAAAAAACAGCTGTTTTTGGTGGAGAAAAATCTTTTGAAATAATAAAGTTTTTCTTAAATAAATTGTATTATATTTTCTGGAATAAAATACCAATAACTTTTTTAACCAGCAATTTTTTGTTATTCTTAAATAAATGTTAAAACCATAGTGAATGAATTTGTTTATAAGGCTACAAAATCACCACAGCTGCTCTAATTCGTGGTGCCATATATTTTCACCCATATGAATGCAAAGCAATGGGATTCTAAATTTATAAAATGTTATTAAGAAGCGAAATATCCCGCTAATACAATCTTCTAGCAATTGATCCTTTAAAAACCGAGAGAGCTATAAAATTGCTAAATTGACAACTCTTACAGGACGATGTCAATAGAAATCTACTTTGTTGTCTCTCAGAGAGCGTGTTGAAAAAATATAAGGATCCCATACCAAAATTGAGTGAAGTCTCTGGCAATTGAGTCGAGTTGCGAGTTTGAGTTAAACTCATACACTTGTTTATTTTGCTCTCCATATGATACAAATTTGTGTTAGTAAGCTCTCTCTCTCTCTCTGTCGTGATGTTTGTCTCCTTTGAGCAGTTATTTGCATGGCACTGTGGTATTAATTGAGCTCTGTTGTTTTGCCTCATCGAAGAAAAGCTCAAGCAGAGAAGGTTTGAGCAGCTGATCGCCTTCTAAGCGCTCAGCGCCTTTCCAACGCAGCAGCGTTGGTATTTGAGTTAATCTAAAGGGATCTAGAAGGAATTTATTCTTGTTCACATCCTTCCAGGCCTCGCGATTGCCAACGTCCACCATATAAATAAGGGAATTTTCATGAGCATTCTCACGAAATGCAGTATCAACGGTCTGTGCAACTACATATGTATAAAGTATATTAAAATGTTTTATTAAATAAAGTATTCATATGCTTTCTCTTTCGCACTCACCTGTTACACAATCGGGACACCAGCTTTTTCCATTGCTATCCTTTTCGCCAAAGAAATAGATGTAAATGAGACAAGTTTTTGTGGCGTGCACTTTAAGTGCATCCATCAGCTGTTCGTATCCGGTTAATGGCACGTATTCCGGCATGTTTCTGCTGTTGTTGCTCTTACTGCTATTACTGAACTGTTTTTATGTGTCCAGCGCAATCATAAGCATTTTATGAGTCTGTTATCATCCAAAGATAACGTTAGTCAGTCAACAGAATAACAACAAATAAAAGCAATGCCGACTTACCGGTACTTGTTTTTTGTTTATCAGCCACGTACAAGTGTGATTGTTGATAGCAATAGGATTATATCGATAGATCGATAAGTATTTAAACACTGTGGTATATTTACGTACGATACTTTTATTTGACGATATCAATATCGATAGCTTTAAGGGATATTTTTGCATTATTATTTTGAAAAATCAAGTTGCAAACTGTTTTATTTATTTTATTATGATTATGTAGGTTACTATTAAGTCTTACCTCTTTTGCTTTATATGAAAGCTTAAAAGGCATACAATTTAATATTCACCAACAAATTCTCAAACAAGGGAACAAACTATCATTTAAGTTTTTATTTTATTATTTAAGTTTAATGTATTACTTACTGCATTTATGATTTAAACAGAAATAATTAAGTAAGTTCTTGAGGTGGTGAGAATGGGAATGTTACACAGAAATTTTAAAAAGAACATATCTCTACAGAATATTTAAAAATTGGCAACAGTTCTACACCCATTTTTTCCAGAATTTTTTTAAATGATTCATATAAACGATAAATGATTACAATTGGTTTTAACTTGCTCACAGTTAATGTTGTTGTCCGTTTTAATAGTTAGTATACATGCTGTTACAGTTAATTCTTTGATTTAACATTCTCGTTAACGTTAAGCGTAATTTGTTGCTGTTCTTTAGATTATAATGGTCTCCTTCCCCCACCCCCCGCCACAACAAGTGTTTGGAATGCTCACACTGTGCGTGCAACAAAGCAAAAAAAAAATATATATATGGCTTATGCCACTAGCTAATAAATTAACTAAATACAAACATTATCTAAATATCTTTTTTGGTGTCGCCGTCAGTTGTCGAATCAGCAGTTGTAGCTTCTGCCGTTGTTGTTGTAACTTCTGCTGTTGTTGCTGTAGCTTCTTCGATGCCCTTCTTCTTGCCACCGGGCACATATGGACAGACGCCTCCTTTGCACTCAAAGGGAAACTCGGGCTCCGTCTTGATCACATTTCCTTGTGCATCCTTTTTCTCCCAGGGATTCCAATAACGCAGCATAATCGGCTGCACGAACTTGTGCCAAATGTAGAGCAACAAAGGGATTATGAAGCACGGCACGCATACCATCTTGATAATGCTACTTTGAAAGTTATGGCAAGTATTATTTCAGCTTTTATTTAATCTTATTTAACTGCAAACTCACCTTGTCCACAATTTATATTCTAATAATGTCTGACTGTCGTTTAGAGCTGTGTCGTTGCTAGGGCTGATAAAAAAAACTTTTAATTTATCGATAGAAATTTCCTTCGTGATGATACATTTTTAAACAATGGAAGCGTTCAGCTGAATTCAGTTTGCTTGACCTTTAGGCATAATAAAAGATACCATTTCATATCTATTCATCGTTTTCAAAAAACTTAAACAAATAAGAAAACCTATATCTTTTTGATGCTTTTCACCTTTAATAATATCTTCACCTCCATTGCGTTCAGTCAGTGCTTCGTCGGTATGCAAACAGAGTTACTTAAACTGATAAAATAAATTAAAATCAAGTTGCATTTTATAAAACATTTTTAATTTTCTTAAATTCAATGTTCATTTCTATACCACAACAATAAAAAGATTTAATTGATATATGTACTTTATTTTATTCTCTACTCTATGCAGAATATAATTATTTTTATTAAGCTATTAAGTCAATGCAGACTAAGTTATCTCTTTTATTAAGTTATTATATTTATTTTGAGATGTGCCAAATTTTATTTATAGCCATATTTTATTATCAGCATAAAGAGTTATATCCAAATAACTGAATAAACTCAAAGAGAAGCGTATTATTTCTTAAATTCTAGAAAGTTTTAAACCAGATTTTCAGTGATATTTCTTACCTTGTCGATAACAAAACATTACAATCAGAATTTTGACAACCTTTTTTTGTAATGGATTTGTATTTATCACAATCACGTTCAGCAGACAACTCTTAAAAATTCCTTCAATTTTCCCATTGCTATCGATAGCGCATAGTTTGCAGTATTTAAATACCAAGCGATTCACAGTATATCGATAAATCAATTGCTTTGGTTTTGCTTACATCGCTTTGTAACTGTTGTTTTCTATGATTTTTATTTATTTATTTACTTTTCTTGCTAAACACTAAATCAACCGAGTAAAGGACAACGATAGGGAACACCCTCCTTACAGCAATATTCCCGTCCAGCCTGCAGATTTGTATTCACCCATTGATTGTGGCAGTTCTTGATGAAGAGATAGGCTCGTTCCTTGTGACAATTGTGTCCCAATGTGGCACAAACAATATTCGCAGAGTTGGGCAAATGCTGAACAATCTACAATGGAAATTAGTTAATATTGATTAGTATATAAATACTAATATTAAGCTTAATTTCAGCAAATGAAACCTACCGCCTCCAGGCATTTCGTCTGACACTGTTTGCGTCCAATGGCATTGCAGGAAAACATGCGATCCATTTCATTGTGGATCAGTGGCGTCTCTGGCAAACCATTCTTTATCTGCGAGGAGAGAAAGACGCCACAGGTGCAGGGCACAGGTTGATTGGAGGCTGCAACCAGCGGAGGAGTTGGTGGCGTTGGCAATGTGTTGTCCAAAGTGGACTCTGTTGTACTCGTGGTGCTGCTGCTGCTGCTACTCACAGTTGTGGCACTGTCGCTGCTGCTACTGTTGCTGACGGACTCCAAGTTAACAACAGGAGTTGTGCTGCCAATGTTGCTCGTCTCTGTTGTAAACGAAGATGTTGTTATTGTTCTTGGCGTGCTATTGATGATGAACTCCACAGGCGTTGGCCAATCAGCCTCTGTTGTTGTTGGACTGTTTGTGGTGCGCATCTTAAATCTCTTCTCCTTCATGTAGCTGGTCTTGCCATAAATTGGCTTCTTGTAGGCAATCTTGGTGGCGTCCACCCAAGCAATTGCCGCCAACAATAGCAGCAGCATTTTCATCAATTTCATACTTCTGTTGCAAGCTAAAAATTAAGATTGTTGTTTACATTGCTGCACTGCATCCCAAGAATTTTCAGCTTACCCATCTCTGTTGTTGTTCTTTGACTTCTGATTGCCATTCGCTCGACTCTGTCGCATTTTATGCAACATTTTTCACAACGTCAGCAGTTTTTTTTTTGTTGACCCCCAAAAAGAAACCTAAAGTTCCATGAAGTTCAAGTTTAGACGGCGTCAACTTCGACAGCGTCATCGGTTTACGGCATATTTCTCATAGTTCTCATATTTGGGTCAGGGAATTGAGCAGCTGCCAGTTTCGGCTTGCGTTGCAGATTCTTCCCAGAATCGTCTCATTCATCAGCTAAAGCTTTCCACAGTATTGTCAGAATTGGCGAGAAACGGTTACACTTAATGGAAGAATTTCCAGATCTGGCCGAAAAAGGCTAGATTTAGCTGAAGGAGTCTAAATTTCGCAGGAAAATATTTGGAATTTGCGAGGATAAATACGGATTTGATGGCAAAAAGGCTAGATTTAACTGAAAGACTCTAAGTTTGGCAGGAATATATTTAGAATTTGGCTGGAAAGTTTCAGATTTGTTGGAAAAAGGCTCGATTTAACTAAAAGACAGGAAAATATCCAGAGAGGCAACATTTTTGTTTTAAGAAGGCTAGATTTGTCTAGATTTCAAAGTAGACTAGACTTGGCAGAAAGCGGCTAGCAATAAATGGCTATATTTGGCTTTAAAAATAACTGCAATTATCTTCAAAAACTCCTTAAAACTTGGCTGAAAAGGCTAAATTTAGCGTGAAAAGGACACTCCATTCCATGCTGGTTTCCAAACGGGATATTTTTTTATCATGATTTGCTGTTTACATTCCAATCGAATTAATTAGTAATTAAATTAATAAAAATCCCACAAACCACTTAAATGTGTTATATATGTAGTAATGTTTTTATTAATGCTCAATTTTATTAACTGAAAAAGTGCTAAAGTTGATTGAAGGATTACAAGTTTGCATGCTTAACAATCCAATCACGATGATAGAAGACCTTGGCATATCCATCAGGATTGCTGCTGCCACAACCATCAATGACAAAGCCAGCAATGCCGATGAGTTCTCCATTCTGGATAGCCGGACCACCAGAGTCTCCCATACAGGCACCTGTGCCCTCCTCATGGGCCAAACAGATAAGGCTGCTGGTGAACATGAATGTGGAGCTGATGCAACTCTGCTTTGACAACGAACTCAGTGTGGTCCACTGTAGCTGGCGGGGAGAGGAGCCCGTTGTGGAGAGACGACCCCAACCTGAAATGAGCACCTGACTGCCCACAACCGTATCTGAGCTGGCCAAAGGAATCGCTCTAATCACTGCAGAGTAGCTAAGCGGTTCCTCCAGCAGCAGAACTGCAACATCGTTCAAGAAGTTGCCATAATTTTCATGCACTATGACCTTGGATACTTTGATGACAACTCCACCGCTTTGTCGGTCTACGGAACCAGCGCGAATGCTCAGCTGCTTGGCTGAAGTCCTAGAATAACATTGAAAGGATCAATTGCTGATCATTTAAGAATCTCCTCTAAACACTTACACCTTCAATGTGCCGTCTGTGGCTTCGCTGGTGACACAGTGGGCTGCAGTGAGGATAACCTGGGGAGCAATAATGCTGCCGCCACAGACGTGGGAGCTCAATTGGCGCAAGGACACCTGGTGAGGAAATTGTCCCTCCGCGGCATCAGCTCCTCCCACAATGCGTCCACCCAACAAGTGACCTTGCGGAGCAGCTGAGGCCAAAGAAAGGGCCAAAAAGGCAACTAGAAGAGTCTTCAACATGGCCACGATGATTGCAGATTTCAAATGATGCCCAATCGTTTGACAGAGAAACCTTTTATAAGAATCGATTCAATTGGATTTACTTTTGATATCTTATCAATGTTTTGGTCAGTCTTTCCAATCGATTAGACGTTTTTATTTATGTTGCCTTCAAGAATCAATGGATTGGGAATTGCCCTCGATCATTAAATTACATTAGCTTAGGGTGAACACCAAGACTCGACCTATCGAGGGATTCTCCCATTATCAAGTCATAAAATTACTTTCAATTGCAGATTTGATTTGTGATTATGATAAGACATAATTCACTTGACATTTTTAATCACTGGGAAAATAGGCAATTGATTGAGAAGTAGTAAAGAAAAGTTTAAGTCAGTTTAAAATAAAATGAAAATGCTTTTCGATTTGATTTTAAAATAATTATTTTATATTTATTATGTCAAAAAAATTTGCATTTGCATGTTTCGTTCGCTGTTTTTAAGTTAGGACAACAAAAAATTGTACAATTTACACATTAAGATTAAGAAAGAAGCGCAGCAAAACTACAAAAAAAGAAAAATCATAATAATAATAATAATTAATTAAAAAAAAAATTAATGACCAAATTTGAAAGATGACAAAATTGCGATTACAAAAATGTTGTTGCATATTTTTTGAAAATACATAAGCCATATATATTCATATATTTATCGCTTCCAATTATAAAAACTTAAATTGTAGTTTGCCTAGTGCCTAACTAAAAAAATTATTTGTTTCTGCTCGAAAAATGTTATAATTTGTTGTCGTTTTTTGTTTTGTTTTTTTGTTTTGTTTTTCAACTTAATTCAAACAGTTATGAGAATCTTTTTACAATTTATGCTTAGCTTAATAGATTTATATGTAGAATTACATAAAAAATGTAAATTTAAGTGTAATAAAAAAAAATGGATATAGTTTTTGCAGAATGTTTTTGTTGTTGTAAACGTATGTATGTATATGTATATTTATATATAGTATAGCTAACAATTTTGTTTATATAAGCACTTCAGTTGCGAAACTAACAGCTAAACATTGTATAATAATAGATTATGTAATTAGTTTAATGAATTTCTTCTCTCTGTTCTTTTTCTCAAAACTTAATAGTACACGGTAAAACGTAGTCGATGCTCTAATTGTATTGTTGATTAATTGAATTTAATTAAGCTTATTTAGGGCGCTAGAGAAAAACGTTGGCCGACAATTACAATATATAATAATAATATTAATAATTATAATAATAATAAAAATAATTTGCGCTAATCATAATTGGTTTTTTTTTAATATTTTTATTCCTTCGTTCGTTTATGTTTTACTGGAAGCTGTGAAACGGATTTTCCCCACGTTAGGAAAATCTATCAAAAAGTTCTTTACTTTTCCTTTCGTTTCGTTTCATTTCATGTTTTTCGAGTTGTTTAAAACTTTTGCGCGCACAAATTGTTCTTGTTATTAAACTACTACTTAAGACTATATATATATATTTATAAATGTATATATCTGATGTATATATATACGATATATCTTTTACGATATACAATTTTAACGCGCACTGTACAACAAACTTTAAGATTATTCATTTAAATTACTACAATTATTACGTTTGTTTTGTTTCTTTAGATTAAAGCTTAAGTTCTAGGCAAAAAAAAAGAGAAAATTGTTTAGGATGTGTTTGGATTGGGGGAGGGGGAAAGGGGGAACTTGGGATTTGTCATGTTGTTGAATTGGATTAAAAAGTCAAAAACTTTGCTAGCCCTCTGGCTGGCCAAATGGGCGCTCTTTGAGTGCTCATCCCTCATCATCATTCTCTCTCTCTCTCGCAGTTAGTGTTACTCCCTCTGTCTGTCTGTCAGTACAGTGTACAGTTAACATCGCCTAGGTGCGCTCATGTCAAATGTAAATGGCCTCAGAACCCTTATTGGCCTGATGTCCACCAGAGATGTACAAATTGTTGGCCGCCGGCGATTGTACGCCTTCGGACCAATCTGAATTGCTACGAGGCGATGACGATGACCAATGGCCTGGAGACTCGGGTGATGGCGTCGGATAACTGTCCAGCGTCTGTACCAGATGCTGTGGCGTATGTCCGCCCGAATGTTGGCTGGGCGGTGTTAGGTACTGATAAAAGGCCTGATTATGCTGTGACGATGGCGACAACATGTTCGTTGATGGCGAGGAACCCGACATTGAACTTTGTATTGAAGGCGGATTCATTTGACCCGAGTGAAATGAGTCTGAAAAACCAAAAATAGGGATAACGATTACAATTACAACCGATTGTTTGCTGCTGCATTCGATCCACTTACCCGGAGATCCACAAAATCCATTCAAGTCCAAACCGGCTGAACCAAACTCAAGACCTCCAAGTGCTTGTTGCTGTTGCTGCTGTTGTTGTTGCTGCTGCTGTTGCTGCTGCTGCTGTTGTTGTTGCTGCTGCTGTTGTTGCTGCTGTTGTTGTTGCTGCTGTTGTTGCTGCTGCTGTTGCTGCATCTGCGGGGACAACGTTTGCATTATTGCACTGCTTTTAGCATTGTTGGAGGATTGAGGCGCCAGCATGATGCCCATATCGCTGCCCGTGGGCGAAATGATGCCCAGGCTAACGGGTGAACTCTGTGGGCCGAGGGAACCGTTGCCACCACCGAGCAGACTGTTCAGATTGCTACCAAACTGTTTCTGCTGTGTGGCATGCCGCATTGCCTGTATGTGCGTCGGCGATGTTGGCAAACTGGGTCGCGACTTGGCTGGCGATGGGGAACCTACAAAAGTATGCAAATCTTAATTAGTATAAAGGAAGTATAATATAAGAAATATGGATATTTAGTTGTAAGCTCTACAATTACACAGTAATGATTCAATTTATTTTCTTTCTTATATATGAATATTTTTCAAGATAATCCTTAAATATCACACACTTTATATTATTATCAAGTTCATTATAGTGTAATTGTTTCTCAGATGCGTATTCTAGATTATATAGTATATATATTGACTTACCCAGATAGGCGTGCGGTGATAGCGCCAAACTGCTCTGCACCGAATGCGGTGGCGATTGATTCGAATAGGGCGGACTGAGTCCCTGCTCGTGGCCTCCGTTGGGCATACCGCCTCCCAGGCCGCACAGGGTATTTGTGCTACGTCCTCCGCTCAGACCCATCGCCTGGCCATTCAGCATTTCTTGCTGAAATGGCGAACCCATCGAATAGCCGTACGTGTCCAGCTTAATCATGTCCAGACTGTTGGCTGGCAGCGATTGCAATGATTGTACATTCTAGAAATAGTTTCAAAAATGTATTGTTAAAACAAATACTTTAATCGTAACTACGAGTATAACAGTATGAAAGTTGCAATCACACGAATATAACAGTCGTAGTAATTATTTATATGTTTCTATTGATGCTAGAGAAACATTTGAAAAGTAGGAGTACTTCCGATGTCAGATATACCAGTCTAGCAGTATAACAGTTATACAATCAAATACTTATTTATGATGCTTCTTACCTTAATGCAATCCTCATAGCTCGGCGGCTGTTTGGTCCCGTTGTTGTTCAGCGGCGCTGCCATGGCATTCGAGTACATGGAGCTGGTGTCGTAGGGACTCGGCAGATTCACCAATGGATTCCCATTTGTATTCCCACTGGTTGCCGTCGGTGGCGGTGAATCCAAATCCGGACAATTGTTCACCGTTGGCCCCGTTGCGGCCAGAAGTTGCCCGGCGTTTAGGCCGCCGTTCATGGCCTTTTTTGATGCCGCACTATTGTTGTTGTTGTTATTATTGTTGCTGTTGTTGTTGCTGCTGTTGTTATTGTTCTGGTTGTTGGCCTTTTTTGAGCTTGCCTTGCGACGCAAACTGCCCATGTTGGCAACCGGGCCACCCGATGCCGCATCGAGACCATTATCAGGACTATTGCTCTCAATGAGCTTGGCCTTCTTGGCCGCCTTCTGTTTGGCCGCCTGGCTGCTCTGTTTACCCGCAGCCCCGCCGGCAGCAATGACCGTCGGCTGTGTGATCAGCTGTGGCTGTTGGCCCGGTGGTGGTGATCCAATCATCGCCTGTGGCGTCATGCTGATCATTTGCGGGGATCGTGGCACATGCTCATCCAACAATCGCACAATATCATGATGCAGACGCTCGCTTGCCACATCACGGGGCAGGCGATCCATGTGATCGGTGATCTCGCGATTGGCAAAGTTATCGAGCAGCGCCTTGCATGCCTCATAGCTGCCCTCACGGGCGGCCAAAAACAATGGCGTCTCATCCTTATCATCCTGAGCATCGCGATTCGCATGATGCATCAACAAAATGTTCACCGCCTCTGTGTTATTCACGGCCGCGGCCCAATGCAGCGCCGTCTTGCCCGAATTATCCGCAGCATTGATGTCCGCATCGGCTGTGATCAGATCCTCGACCATGCCTTCGATGGCCAGACGAGCTGCGAGTATCAAAGGTGTTGTCCCATCATGCATGCGTGCATTCAAATTTGTGGCACGATTTCTCAATAGGATCTGGAATACACCCATGGCATCGGCAGCGACAGCAGCATGCAACGGAGTTCGTCCTGTATTATCCTGACAATTGGCATCAGCGCCAGCATCCAGGAGCCGTTTGGCTGCATCCGCTCGGGCATAACGTGCCGCCAGATGCAACGATGTCTCGCCAGTTTTATCCATGGTCGCATTAAGTTCAGCGCCCTGTGCCAACAGATCCGAGATCACTTGAGCCGTGCTATCCTCATTGTTCTCCACATCCTCGCCGCTGTCCAAGCCACCGCCACGGACCGCCGCAATCATCAAGGGAGTCAAACCGCAGGGACCACGTGCATCCACATCGTGTTTGCCACCATCCTGATGGGCTGGCGGTGTCATTATCGCTCGGACATCGGCCACATCGAGATGTGCTTGCGACCAGACACGTTGATCGGCCTCCTCGTATTCACTGACCATCGTATGATCGCTGGCATAGCCGACACTCGTCAAACCGGCAACACTGCCACCACCCAGGCCACCCAATCCTCCCAATCCGCCACTGTTGAGTTGATCACCACGTTGACGCTTTGGTTGTGGCATATCGGATTCATCATCGGACCAATGACTACCACCTCCGACACCAACACCGGGCATTTGATGGGCCTGAGCTTGATTAAGTCCAACCTGTTTGTTGAGATTCCTCATCTCCTGGCCGTGGGGATCACGACGACGTCGAGACATCACTGCGGCGGCAGGAGCACGAAAACCTTCGGGGAACCAGGTGACACCATGAGCACGCTTCCTTTGGGTGCTCACAACCATGCCAAAGAAGGCCAGCGCAATGATGACCAGTATAATGCCAGTAATCACATATTTAACATTTGCCGGACTGTCAAAGTTATCACCCTCAACGGGACTCTGGACGCCACGGACACTGTAGATGGGATAACGATTGGCAAACGTATGTTTAGCCGCCGATGCGGCAAGGAATTCAGCTGCCTCAGTGGCACGATTGAAGCACTCCTTGCACTTGCGATTATCAATCTCCAAATAGATTTGTATACCCGTCTGTCCATCCCGCTGGGTATAGAGTATCTTATGCTTTCGTCCGAATTCCGTGTCCTCGATATCGGGCATGCGAGAGGCTCCCTTCCAACTGAAGATCATGTCATTGCCATCGGGATCCTTTTTAACCCGCACGGTTGTCCTCAGCACGTGACTCATTTCCCTTAGGAATTGTGCCTGTTGTGATCGGAATTTGCGGATATCCATTAGCATAATGACGGACATGGCACCCTCGGCCAATTGGGGAGATTGCTCGGACTTTTCGCAATCGAGACCATCCCAACTGCACTCGGCATTGTTGCATCCATAGTCGCAGTTACCATCGCCGTAATGCTTCTGACAATACGCATCGTAGATTGCCGCACAACGTTTCAGTTTCACCTCACAGTCGCGTCCATCGTAGAGGCATGCCGCATTGTTGCACTCCTCGTTACACTGTCCGTCCATGAAGACACGCCAACACTGGGGAGCCGTACAATTTGCCCACGGATTGATGCCCAGCGAACAATCGTTGCCATCAAAGTTGCATGCATACGTGTTGCACTCACTGTTGCATACACCGTTGCTTTGTTTCTCCGGGCAACCTCGACTCTCGCACATCGCACGTTGTTGCTCCAAATCGGCATCATAAATGCCACCAGGACCTCCTCCATTGCCATTGTTGCCACCCGACGAGCCAGAGTTGCCACCCGCACTGCCACCAGACCAACCAGCATAGCTCGGATCGTAGATCTCGCAACGTTTTCCCGTCCATTTGCTGGGACACAGGCAATCGTAATCGCCGAGAAGATTATCACAAGCGGCACCTTGGAGACACGGATTCGGTTGACACTCATCCAACGTGTCCAGTTCACAGTGCTCTCCCGATGTGCCACGACTGCATTCGCAACGATAGCCGCCAGCATCGTCAATGATACAGGTTCCTCCTCGGCATGGATTCGAGTCACAATCCTGACCACTGAACTCACAATTCTTTCCGTAATAACCATCGGCACAGACACAGTGGTGTCCACTCTGTTTGGTGCTACACACGCCTCCATTTTGACACGGCGACTGGGCACAGAAATTCACCTTGTGCTCACAGTGGCGTCCCATGTGTCCAGGTCGACAATTGCAGTGATAATTGTTAACGAGCTGCACGCAATCTAAAGTTCCCGCATTGGAGCAAGGATTACTCAGGCATTCATTGATGTCGCCTTCACAACGAGCACCCACAAATCCTGGTGGACACGAGCATTCAAAGCCACCGACACGATCGATGCAACTGCCATTGTTGTGGCATGCACCGGGCTTGCAATCGTCTTGATTCAATTCACAAATGATGCCCAATGTGCCCGGCGGACAACTGCAACTGAAGCCCTGCACAAGATCATGACAAGTGCCGCCATTCTGGCAAGGATTTGGAGCACAATCATCGATATTTAGTTCACAGTTTTGTCCCTGGAATCCCTGACGACAACTGCACTCGTAGGCTCCGACCAAATCCCGACAGGTGCCACCATTCTGGCAAGGCTGTGAGGCGCATTCATCAATGTCCTGTTGACAGTAGCTGCCCGCATATCCCTGACTACAGTAACAGACGTGACTGTTGCCATGATTCTTGCATGTACCATTGTTGCACAGTTGCTTCACACTCAATCCCTTGCGCTGTGCCGCATCCTGGCAACTTATCGTCTGCACATCACACAATTTCCCAGTCCAACCTGCTGCACATTTACAATTGAATTGATGCTTCAGTTGACTACAACTTGCCCCATTTTCGCATGGAGATTGAGCACACCAATCTACATAGTCGGAGCATTGTTTTCCCGTGAATCCGCTGGGGCAGTGGCAAGTGTATTCATCGCGTTGCTCGTGGCATGTGCCACCGTTGAGACAAGGAGCCGAATCACATTTGTTCACCTTATACTGACAATTCGCTCCACTGTATCCGGCGAGGCAACTACAATTGTAGCCATTGATGCCATCCACACAACTGCCACCATTGAGGCATGAACTTTCCGTACAATCCTCATCATTTGTCTGGCAATTCATACCACTGAATCCAAGCAGACAGGTGCAAGTATAACTGTTCACATACTGCCGACAAGTGGCACCATTCTGACATGGCATACTCAAGCATTCATTGATATCCGTCTCACAGTGCTTGCCATCAAATCCATCCACACAGAGGCACGAGTAGTCTCCGATCCCGTCCAGACAAGTGCCACCATTTTGGCATGGGAACGAGGCACAATCATCCGTGTTGATGGCACAATCTCTGCCCTCGTATCCTTTGGTGCACAGGCAACGATACGAGCCGGGAACATTGAGGCAACTTGCCCCATTGCGACACGGTGAACTGAACGCACATTCATCGATATCCTCATCACAGTAGCGTCCCGTATAGCCCAGTTTACAGGTGCAAGAGAAATCCAAAAAATTCGGACTTGGCGTACACTTGGCCTCATTCCGGCAACGATTGCTGGCACAAGGATCTAGCTGACTCTCACAATTGGGCCCGGTGAAGGGCACCTTGCAGACACACTTGTAGCCATTGACCTTGTCGATACAGGTTCCGCCATTGGCACACGGATTACTCAGGCAATCATCAATGTTCGTCTCACACTTGTGTCCTGTGTAGCCGGGCATGCATTGGCAACTGAAGGCATTCAGTTTATCAAAACAACTGCCACCATGCTGGCAAGGATTACTGGCACACTCATCAATGTCCTGCTCACAACGTTTACCCGCATATCCGGGCGGACAATGGCAGATGAATTCATTAATGCCATCCTCGCAACGTCCACCATTGACACAGGGACTCGAGGCACATTCATCCACATCGCTCAGACAACGGGCATCATAGAATCCACGGGGACATTCGCATTTGTAGCCATTGACCATGTCCATGCAGACACCATTGTTGGCACACGGATTACTGGCACATTCGTTAACATTCAATTCACAGTGTTGTCCCGTGAAGCCGGGAACACAACTGCATGTGTAGCTATTGATGCCATCGATGCAACTTGCACCATTGTTACACGGATTACTGTGGCATTCATTCACATTGATCTCACAGTTCTTGCCGCTTGTTCCGGGCTGACACTGGCAGATATAACTTCCCACACGATCCACACAATGTCCGCCAAATTGACAGGGATTCGATTCACATTCATTGATCTGTGTCTGGCAAAGATAACCCGTAAATCCAGGGTCACATAGGCAATTGAAGGTATTATCGCCATCGATACACTTGCCCCGATGACACGGACTCGAATCGCAATCGTTGATGTTGATCTCACAACTCGCTCCCGTATATCCTGGTGGACATTCGCAACTGTAGCCGGCTATGGAATCATGACAAATGCCCGTGTTCCTGCACGGTTGCGATTGACAATCATCGATGTTGATCTGACAGCGGGCACTTGTGAATCCCAAGGCACAACTGCATTTGAATCCATTGATTTTGTCGTGACAGATGCCATCATTTAAACATGGGTTCGATTGGCATTCATCGATATCGATCTCACATTGAGTACCGGTAAATCCGGGCATGCACACGCAACGAAACGTTCCAGGATCATCCAGACAACTGCCTCCATTCTGACATGGATGTGATTCACATTCATTGATATTCGTCTCGCAACGTGGTCCTGTAAATCCTTGCGAACAGTTGCACATAAACGAACCCGGTGTATTCACACAGATGCCATTGTGTTCACACGGTGATCCTTGATCACACTCATCGATATCCTCGGAACAATCGACGCCCTTGTATCCAGTTGCACAGGAACAGGCATAGGAGCCATTTATCGGACTTGTATCGCAAATGGCATCGGCGTGGCACGGTTTCGAGGTGCATGCATCATCCAAGTGGCATAACAGTCCCGTCTTGCCAGGCGTGCAACGACAATAGAAGCTTCCCACTCCATCGATGCATGTGGCACCATCGAAACATGCCGCTTGAACGCAATCATCAATATTCTTGCTACAGTCGCTTCCAGCCCAACCATTCACACAGATGCAACTGTACGTGCCGTGCGTGTTCGTGCATGTCGCTCCATTCTGGCAGACTGACGGACGTAGTGCACACTCATCGACATCCACGTCACAATAGCGTCCCGTAAAATTGGGAGGACAATTGCAGCGATAATCATTGATACCGTCCACACATGTGCCGCCATTTTGGCAAAGATTTCCCGGACAATCGTCGATATTCTGATCGCAATTCTTTCCTTCGAAACCTGCAAATCAAACAAAGAATATTCCATTAGTTTCTAAACACAATTGGAATAACAATAATAATAATAGTTGAAAATTTGTATACAACTCTAGAGGTAAAATAACTGAGCCAATACCATAAAAACTGATCAATTCTGATATAATATAATTCAGAATTACAAAGCTACGAAGAATGCTTCTATATACAGATTCTAGAATATTTAAGTTCTGTACGATTGCTAAGAGAAGATATTTAGATGTTTGTCTGTGAATTCGAACCTCAAAAGAAATTAAATATGATTTCAGAGAGCTAAAAAATTAAGAGATAGCAAAGTTTTTTTTCAATAGATTACAATGTGTTCAGGATTTGAGATACATTTGTTATCCAGATGTTTATTTCAGAGATATCTATAGGTTTCGAGGTTACTTACACACAATAATCTCAATGAATAAATTGACTGAATAAACTAGGGAAAGTGTGGTAGAAAAACTAACTTACTAAAGATAATTCTAATAAAATATTTATTAACTTGATTGTGAGCGTATCTTGAAAAAACACTAAAATGTGTTTTAAATAAGATAAGAAAATCAAGAGATGGAAATTGAATGGATATTGTTTTGAAAAGATTACAAAATGTTTATTGATTTGAGATAAACTTGTTATGGAGATGTTTGTTTAAAAGACATTTGATCAGATTATAAATACTTGTAAAGTTTATTAAAGTGATCCTTTCAGTGAGATTACATTATGTGTGTATTATCAATGAAAGGGATTAACTGGATAAACAAGGGAAAGTCTTGTAAAAAATATTTATTAACTTGGGTTTGAAACATATCAGAAATGAATACTAAAATGTGAATAATGTTCAGTTAAAAGGGTCAGACGGTTGTTGGGGATGTGGGAGTGCGAACATGTGTGTATGTCAAGCATGTGTAAGTATGTGAATACACATACATACAAATGTGTGTGTGTGTGCTCAATGAAGTGCATAAACAGATTTATGGACAACAACACAGCATCATAAAATGCTTCAATAAACGAAAACGTTTACAACAACAACAACCACTGGCCAGGGCTGGTATAAAAAGTGGTTGCCAGGCAATGCGAAGAAGGCGCACAAAGCGTAGACAACGCTTAAAATATGTCTACATAAATACACAAGCACACACACGCACACACATATAAGTATGCAGCTGTGTTGCACATGTTTTGGCCGCCAGATGGAGTACACAGCATGAGAGAGGGAGATGGAAAATGAGAGAAGAGAGAGCACAAAGACAGGTAAGCCAAGAACAACAGCCGGCGCTCTTTGCTCTCCCTCTCTTTCTGTCTTTCTCGCTCTCTCTTGGAAAAGGTTGCGCCTGCGGCTTCAAACATGCACACATACATATTCACATACATACATATAGACAACAAACAACAACAGCAACAACAATAAAGCCGCTGCGCATGCGAAGCGAATGAGCAAACAAAATGTAAAGAAGAAGAAATAAAACAGACGCATATGTATAAGTATGCATGAGTATGCGCATGTGTGTGTGTATGTGTGTATCTGTGTGTGTTTGTGTACAACACGTCTTTGGTTGTTCTTTCCCACGGTCTCATATCTGGCCAGGCAGCTATCTGAATGCGCGCCAAGCAAACGAGCGCAACGAGCGTCGTCCACGAGCGCGCTCGTTTTTTTCCCCTCCTACCCGCCCTTCAACACAACCCAGAGAGAGCGAAAGAGAGCACGTTAAAGCAACAATAAATGTTGCTTATGCTGCGACCAGTGTTGCCAGAGTATTTATTGGGCAAACAGTAAAATAGCTAATTTAATACTTAAAAATGCTAGCAAATGGTTAGAAAAATTTGGAGATGGCTTTGAAAAATAAAAGAAATTTTGTATGTACATATGTAAAGATTTAATTAATATTTTTCTATTTTTCATTTTTCGTTAGCTAAATTAAACTTGATATCCGCCTAGGGACGAAAGCAACGCCCAAAATTACTAAAAAGTGGACTGACAATAGTATGAAGAAATAAAAGAATCAGTGCTTAAAAAATGTTGGCTATTGAATGATGCTCGGCATATTGCCCAAAAATGGCGAATTCCTTAATTCCTTTTTCTTTTTTGTATTTTTAGCTAATGGCATTTTATCAACTCTTATAATTTTTGCAACTACAAAGTTTCTGAAAAAATTGCTATTTAAGAGCTAAAATGGCACAACTAACATCGACTGACTGTGACTTCGGTTCGGTTCGGCTCTTGGCGGTTCGTCTGCGCGTTCGGCTTGACTAACAATAAGTACGACTTCGGCTTGGATTCGATTGAGTTTTCTACTTTTATGTTTGGACTTCGGGCTTTGTTCATTGCGCTTTACTTTGTGCTTCATTCGAGGAATTAAATCGCACTTTATGTCGGTCTTCCCCCTTTCCCATACATTCATTTACTCTCTCACTGTCTCTCTCTCTCCCCCTCTCTCTCTTTCTGACAACGCTTTTGGAGCTCACTCTCTGCTCGCCCACAGCTTATTTTTAATGGCTTTGGCTGGCTGACTTGGTCGGGTTTCGCTTCGGTTTGGTCTTAAAAGAAGGGCCCAAAACACACACACAAACACACACATACTCAGAGACAGACAGACAGCCCAGTTATTGTCATTGTTGTTGGTTGGGGCTGATCGATTTTGTTGTTGCTGTTGTCGTTGTTGTTGCTGCTGTGCACAGTTGTTTTTTATGTGGGCATTTTTTATTATTATGTATTATGATTATGTATATCTGTATGTGTGTGTGTGTGTTGGTTGGGGTACTGCAACTTGTTGCCTGTAGACTGTGGACTCAGTAGACTGGAGAGTGGCATTTTCAATGCATACTTTTAAAAATAAACCAAGGCAGGGCAACAGCAATAACAGCAACAACAACAACATTAACAACGGCATCTGTTGATCTGTTGCACACATGTTTCATATATACACACACACGCATACATTTATATACACGTTGCATGCCACATTCGTTGACGTTACCCAGTCACTTAGTGGCACTTTGAACTCTAGCCAACAGTTGCTCCAGTGACTCTCAAACCAGCAACACACAAAGCAACATTTAATTAAACGCTGAAGAAGATAATAAAGACACACTGCCTGCTAAAAATTATGCAGCCCACCCTATGCTATGCAATTTTCTTATTTTTCTTTTATTCTCTCCCTATGTACGAGTGTATGTGTGTGCCCATTTAAGTCAATTGACTTGCAACAATTTGCATGAGTTGTTGGTCCGTTGGGTCAATCGACGACCTGTGACAAAAATACCAACAACAACAACAGCAACAAAATAAAACCACATTTTAAGAAATGCATAAATGTGGGAGCTTAGCAACAATGTTGCCAATCTCTCTGTTAGGCGCATGTTGCCAAGCAATTAAAAACATTTCTTTCCCATAGTTAAAGCGAAACAAGATTTGTGCTAAATTCCTGGCAGCAATTGCTGAATTGAAAATCGTTCGAGTTGTGCTTGAAACAGTTATCGATTAATGCAATGACTGTTATCGAACAGTCGTTCTTCTGAGTCATGACTCGCCACGAGCCAAGCGTTGGTTCAAGTTGTTGTTGTTGTTGTTGGTGCTGCCCACGCGAAGGCAAACTCGTTTGCTAGTTAAGCTCCCTTCCCCCACTCCTCCCCCACTACACCAATCACTTCTTCCTCTTCTGCGGCATTATGCATCATTCATCAGTTGCAAGTTGCAACTTTTACCCCAAAAGCAACGCATCCCAGTTTGTGCAATATTCAAGCTCTCCTTCTCACTCTCTTTCTTTGTTGTTGTCTCTTTCACAGTCTTTCTTTTTAGACCCTGTACTTAGATTTTGAAAAAAGAGAGTAGACAATTTTCGCCGTTATTTGTTTCTTTTTCCTATAAGTACAGAGTCTTTCACCGTTAAGCATGCTGGACTGTAGCCTTTCCCCATTTAGAAAATATATATGTTTTTTATTGGGACTGCGCATGACCTCCTTAGGGCGTAACTGCGCTTAAGCATCTCAACGTGCAACTTGCAACGTGCAACGTACAACGTGCAACGACGATCGTACATCATGGTCCGTGGCTGATTTATTTGTAATTTGCTTGGGCAGCAAAGCAAATTAAGCTCGATTTTGATGCCTTTGACTGAATCGACTTGTCCTGATTGAAGTCAAGTCAGCAGAAGGGGGAAATGGCTGTGAAGAGGCTGTGGTAGGGGTACGGCAGGGGGAGGAGAAGGAGAAGTGAGGTGAAGTTTGAAGCTGGGAAACAAGTTGCAAAGCTGCAGCAGCTTTTGTTATGGCGACTGCGACTGCAACTGCGGTTTGTGCCGCCCGTTTTGCATAATGAGTGCAACTCCGCCCCTCCGCCCCTAGCAACAACAACAACAACAGCTACAATAATAATAACAACAACAACAACAACAACAACAACAACAATATTCCCATTGGCATCTCCCGCACTCCCATCGTGATGTCCACAGGGCGCTTCGTGTCGTGTTGTTAGTTTCGACTCGTTTATTGTTGTTGCTGTTGCTTTTGTTATATCTGTAATTTCTGCAGTTGCCCAACACTGGCGGGGCACACAAAAGGCGTTACATTGCCATTGCATTAGTGCACACCAGTGTTGCCAAAGTAACTCTTTTTTGCAGTCAAAATGACTGTTTTCAAAGTTCAATTGCTGCTATTTTTTCTTCTTCCAATTTTTTCTTTTCTTTTGTTTCTTTTTTTTATCTAACAAAAAAAATATCTTAAGAATTTTCAGTTAAAAAGTAAACTTATAACAATCGGCTGGCCTTTGATTTTTCTGATAAACTTTGCAATGTGGAGTTTTAATAAGAAAGATTTTAAAAATGCTTACAAGCATTATAGCAGTTTAAATTTATGAATAATGTAGCTTTTTTTCGATTGTTTCCCATTAAAAACTGCTTTTTTGCTTCTTTCAAGTTGACAACACTGTCGAACACACACACATACTACATATTTCTATTGTCTGCGAAAATTCCTTTAGTTTCAGTTTTGTTTCGCCTCACAATATGGCCGCCTTTGGTCACACTTTCACACGCTCAGCTCATTAGAATTTTTGATTGGGCGCAATTAAAATGAGCAAAAAGGTCCCCTGCCCTGCCCCGCCCACCACATGCGACCACATGTGCAAATCATCCCACCCTCCTCCAGTTGATCTCAAACTGTGCTCAGACTGACATTATGTCCGTCCGTCTGTTCATTGCAATTTACTAACTAACCCTGTCCATTCCCATTGCAACACCACCACCGCATCACCGCAATGCAATGCAAGTCTCCTCTTCAATTGAGCGAATTAAATTGCACACACAAACACACACACACGCATGCACATTCATAAATATGTAAATGTAGGCAATTTACATGCTCAAATTGAATGGGCGACAATTGACAAGAATTGTGGAAAGGGTAAGGTTAGGGGTAAGCATATGTCACTTTAACCATTGACACTGGCTTCGATAACAAAGCAAAGTTATCGATTGTAAGGTTAAGCTCAAAATTGAATATACAAGTCTACAAGAATAGAAAATTAAACAAGTAATTTTGGAACAATAAAGTACATTTAAAGATTGCAACGATTGAGCCATCATCCAAATTGAAAGCTTTGAAATAGAATATTCAGAACTAACTTAAAACTTACAGCTTAAAAATCGAATGGAAGAGAGTAGAATTTATAAATACAAAGAAAGCAATTGCACTTTTAAATACTTCTGCATCTTTCTTTCACTCAATTTAGTTAGGAAAATGTAAAAAATTATATAAAGCTCGTTTTTTTTAATGTAACAAACTAGTAACTGGAATATATTTCATTCATTGGGCTCTCACTTCTATAAGAACTCTATTTAATGATTTATTGATACTAAAGAATATGTTTAATTGATCTATTTACATATAATCAATATGATTTAGATTTTCCCACCAAACTATTCCACAAATTATACCAATACAAATAGATACTACTAATTAGAATGTTTTTAATTTTATTGAATATAATTCTCAATTTGGAACACTTACCACGTGGACACTTGCAATCGTAGGTGAGTCCATTGGCGCGACATGTGCCACCATTTTGACAGGGTGATGGGGAGCAGGGTTTGTACTTGGTATCGCAATCCTTGCCAGTGTAACCAGCTGGACACATGCATCTGCAAAAGAATTGTGGAGAATTGTAGAATTAGAAATGTTAGGCTGAATGGAGAAACGGTTATTTGGTGGCATCAACAGTAACAGTAATAGCAAGAGCAACAACAACAGCTACATCACACGAATAAGACCTCCGATAGTTAATTGCAACTTGCAACGTGCAACTTCCGTTTGAACAAAATGTGCCTGGTGATGGATGAATGTGGCATGCGCTCATCCAACACAGCTGCTGGTCTCTACTCGATCTTTTGGGTCTAGTCAAAAGCCTGATCTTTACTTAGTTCCCTCCCTCCCTCCCTCAAAAGAGTTCTCACTCTTTTCCTCTCTGTCCTTCCTTCTGTTTCTCTGTCTCACTTTTTCAATCTATTTTGTGTTGTCTGTTACAATTGCTGCGAGTTGAAGACATTAACCGGTTCTTCGGGGCTGGGTACAACACAAAGAGGGCCATAACAATGTTGGTAGCTAGTTTAAAACTTTATTTTTTTATTTATTTTTTGGTTTTTTTTTCACTATAAATTCTCTCTCTCTCTCTTTGTTCCTTTTGCTCTTGTTTGCTCTGCACATTGATTTTGTTTTTGGACATACATTTTTCTAATTGTTTATGTTTATTATATGAAAACTTAATTCGTTGGCAGCAACTGCAAGAATTTCTTGAGAATTGACAACTGGTTTTTACTTGGGCCCACTGTGCACACTGTGTCCGTCTGTGTCTGCACTTTGGCCATAAAAGGCAGCTGCTATTTAGCTCCTTCCCCTCACCCGTCTCCCCTGTGCTACTGTACTGTCGGTAGACAGCCGCTAATTAAGACCATTAAACGCATTTAATTAAATTAAACAATTAAATGGCACAAAAAACGCTTAAATAGGCAACAGGCCTCGAGTGCCGCAATAGTCTTTAGGGACCTGTAACTGGCCAATGAACCGATCTACCTCCCAAACATTCAACTTAACCTCCCTTTTTTCTCTTCCTCCTCTTGTCCTCTCCTCTCCACCATCTTCTTCTTGTTGTTTCTTTGCGCTGACCAAATTACACATTGAAAATTGCTTCACCTTCGCTTTGGGCAAACTAACGAACGAAATTCAAAATTGATTTTTGATTGACATGTGAAACACAGCGGGCAAATGACCAGAAGGGGGGCGGGGGGCTTCGGAAGGGGTTTAGGGGCATACTTTGTTGTTGGCGGAGTAAGAAAGAAGATCGGCGGCGATCTCCCGAAAGACCCACCGCAAACCTAAGAAAAAAGGGCTGATCGGTGGATCATTAGGTTCACATAGGTAGTGAATGCACTCATCGCGTGTGTGATAATCGTTAAGGCTATTGGCTAAACAAGCGAGTCCACTAAGTATATACATACACACGAGTGGATGGATTCATAAGCATTAATTTATTCATAAGTATATTCACATTTTAATCAGTTGTTGAAAGGCATTTTAATTTGCATTTACATTTCAAGTATACGGTTCAATGAATACACTCATGAATAGACTCACTTTTTATTCACATTTATTCGTGAATACACTCACTTGTCTACAACCTAATGATCAGCATAAGTATTAAACTTTACATTTTAAGCAAACACCCGAATGAATACTCATGAATACACTCACTTTTTGTTCACATTCATTCATGAATACACACTCACTTGTCTAAAATCTACTAATCAACTTGCATTGAAGTGATTGCATTTCACTTTCAGTGAATTGTCTGAAAGAAATAATACCATGAAATGAAATGAATTCTTTCAATAAAAACTAAGAATTCGAAATGTATTCATTCAACGATTCATTTTGTTTGCAGCCGTAAATTTACCGAACTGACAGCTTTAGAATATTATCTTTATAGTTAGTCAAGAACTCTATGTTTATGCATGTAATTCAGGGTGGCTATTCATATGCATTCACATCGGCGGCATTCATTCATATTCATACGCTTTGAGCATGACTAAACTTGGGTATCTAGGTGTAGTATCTAACATACTCGTATCTCTAATACCTTGTGTCGCTGTCAAGTTCAGTAAATTAACGATTTTATTTGCCAAAAATGTTAATATCGCTTTATTTACACATAAACACAATCAAATCAAATATCGAATTGGTATTTTATGCGAATTTATCGATCAACACCAACAGTGGCAGTGGACATTAAAGCCAAACTAAGTATGTGTTCCCATTGACAAAACAAAGAATTGATACTGATTCCAAAATGAAAGGCATTAAATCGACAACTTTACGAGTACGCAACATGAAATTTGAATTCTAATTGCAATTTATGAGATTAGAGTAAAGAAATAGAAGATCAAGTAACTACACAAAAGATCAATTAGTGATCGCAATCTATGCAATTTATCGATTACTGTCCAATCAATCAATAGAGAGAAATAACTTTCTGAATTCTGATTACAATAAAGTAACAATTTAACAAATTATCAATTAGTGATCGGATCACATAATATCGAACCACATGCTAATTATCGATCCATGTTCGATGTCCAACGATACAAATGGCATGAAAAAGAGAGCAACAACAGTCAGTAAAACACATGTTCACATCGCACTTTTCAGATCGGGGGTATTATATATACTATTTGTTAGAAGTTGCCGTTTAAGCTTAACAAAAGAGTTAAATACTTTAGCCAAACATCATAGATCTGGTAATTTGTGTGTTTCAAATTAAAAATGCAAATGATGCCAACGAAATAATTTAATTTACTTGGACAAAAGTTGCGCCGGGACCAGTTCAAAAAAACGAAACGAAACAAAGCGCCGGAAATTTCAGTTAAACGTTGGTTAAAGAGGAGGTGGAGGGGAGGGGGAGAGGAAGAGGTCTCTCTATTGAATGATCAGTTATGTGATTTATTTCAATAGTTTTCGTTTCATTTCATTTTTTTTCCTCCTATTTTTATTTTGGTTTTTGTATATTTTAATTAGAGTGGAAACGTTGCGTCGTCCGCCCGTTGCTAACTTGGCCAATTGCCAATTTGTTGACCAGTGTTGGCAAAAAAATAGAAAAAATATAAAGACTATAAACAATCTTAATCGATTTCGTATGCTAATACGACATGTTATATCTGTGTGTGTTGTATTTGGCCCAAAACGATCCATTCGCCACAACAATGGAAACCGAATTCGATTTTATAAATTATTAGTTTTAAATTGTCATTAATTTGGCGCACAGCCGCAAACAGTTTTTCGATAAATTTGAGATAAATATGCAAATCTAACGATTTGTTTTCTTCCAATATCTCCTCCCTCTCCCTCTGCGTCTTCTTCGTTTCCCTTCTGATCATTCAACCAAAATCGATTTATACCTCAACTCATCAATCGGAATGTATGTCTGTCTGATCTTTTGTCGAACAAGCAGCCAAATTTGCACTTGTCATGCGGTGAAATATGAACTAAATACGCTCCTAAATTTAATGACACTAGCTGAAAGTGAGATGAGTAATCAGATGAATCAGGCTAGAGGGAGAGGAATTGTAGCCAGTACTCACTTCTTATATAAATTAGAATGATTTTAAGGTAGAAGACTCTTCTAAGGAGTCTCTGATGTGTCAGCAATATATATGTATGTATATATATATATAAATATAAAATTGAAACTATAATATAATCGCAAATCAACTTCTATGCTAGCTAGCTATATTTGTCTTTATTCTGCTTTACCAACTATGTTATATCTAAATTCTATATTATATCTAGATTTTTTGTATACATTTATCCTTCGCTGAGTGATCCAACTAGCTTAAAATAATCTCAAATATATTGTCCCCATTTGATTAGCTTAATTGCTGCTTTAAATAGATACTTTATAAGCTTGTTTCATTAGCAAAGTAATTGCGTTATCTAAATACTTACTGATAAGAGCCATGCGTGTTGACACAGGTGCCGCCATATTGGCAGGGATTCGATTGGCATTCCTCAACATCCTCGGAACAGGTGTGACCAGTAAAGCCAGGTGGGCAATTGCAACTGAAGCTACTGCTACCAGCTGAAGCGGAACAGGTGCCACCGTTTCGACAGGGTGAACTGGCGCACAGATTCTGTGTCTGGCAATGATCACCTACCGAAAAAAAGAGAAGAAGCAATAGATATGTTTGATTGAGAAATTTGATTAAAAGCTGGTCAAAACTGAATGTGTGTGTGCGTGTGTGTTTTAGCTTACCCGTATAGCCATTGGCACAGATGCAACTGTATTCCTGGAGCGTTTTCAGTTGGCAAGTGCCGCCATTGAAGCAACGCGCCTGATCACAGGCATTGGCAACGGCAATCTCGCAGAGCGACTCCTCAAAACCGAGTGGACACTGGCACGAGATACCCGGTCTGCCATTCCGAAAGGCCACCTGACAGGTGCCGCCATTCTGGCAACGTCCATGGACCGTCAGGCAGGGATTCCGATGTTCACAATAATCGCCAACGTAACGTGTATCGCAACTGCAAGAGAGAGATACAAAGATACAAATATCTGGTTAGAGAAGAGATACATATATGAGATATATGTCTATAACTATGAGATACATTTTATGTGAGATTGCCGATCGCGTTCACAGATAAATGGAACGAACGCATAGTACGTTTGTACATATGTAAATGTATCTAGTTTGTGGAACTCGAACTGCAATCGGCGGCAGATTTGTGTCTATCGATAAAGCGCGGCAAAGTGTTAAAGCGACTGACAAACTGACAAACTTGCCTCATTTCCGCTTTGAACAGCTACCAAATGACTTTCACAGTTTGCAAATGCAAATCACACTACTTTACACTTGGCAAACTTAAATTGATAATTGATGTATATCGATTGGTTATCATACATCAGGATAACAATTATATAAAAACTATTCATGATTTATACTGAGAAGAGTATAAGCAACAGTTTTAAGACTTTTGAAATGAAATAGAAGTCAAGTAAAATCTATAACTGAAATATAACGACAATTCTGAGATTTGAATTTGTTAATGCAAATATAATTTGATATTATAAATTGAATATTTAATCAATTAATATACGTAAGCAGCTCCTTGGCATAGGCAAGCTAGACCAAAGCTGATTGTCACACACTCACACACTTCACACGATCAATTAATGCGTTTTTCGACTCATTAAAAAGCAATAAGCAACTAACAACAACAATAACAACAGCCATAGAGCAAACTTAACATTGCAACAACATTAGAAATTAGCAAAGTAATTGCAGTCATCGAATGCAACGTTTTGATGCACTTCGATTGCCGATGACGATGGCGTTGCTGTTGTTGCCGATGATGATGATGTTGCTGTTGGTTGTTGCAGTTGTTGCTAATGATGATGATGACTCCCGACTTGGAGTTTAAGTCGAACGACAACTTGCACATTGTTGTTTTCCCTTGAGAAAACAATTTTTATGTACGGTAATTTGTGCGCGATCTTGATTGCATATTAAATTTTCATCGAAGCCAAAGTCAAAGCCAGCAATGAGAAAATTACACGCATTGCTGCAACAGCAACAGCATCCCAGCAACAACAGCAGCAGCAGCGATGAGGCATGAAGAAGAAGAAGAAGCAGAAGCAATGAATAATCATTAAGGCGCGACTTCTTTGGCCAATGGCTAGCTGAATAGAAAGAGAGAGAGAGAGACAAAAACAGAGACAGAGGGAGACTGGATCGAAACAGCTTTTCTTTAGCTTCTTTCTCGGCTTTGCCAGTGCCAGTTACCGTTACAAGTGTGTGAAAATGCTTTAGATTTAGCATTAATTTGTATCACACATAACCTCACTAAATGCCCTGCCTAACCTCACTTTTCAACTATGAGACAGTGTATGTGTGTGTGTGTGTTTGATTCTCTGTGTGTGTGTTTGTGCCGATTGTTGATCGTAATCGAAGCCATTGGGAAAATTAAATGGCGGTAGGCAAAACAGTTAGCAACATGTTGTTGTTGCTGCTGTTGTTGCTGTTGTTCGCTTGAGAAATCGATGTTTGGCTGCTGCTGTTTTTCAGCTTGGTTTAAGAGGAGAGCAGGGTTTGAGAAGGGGGGAAGGGGTTCCTTGGGTTTAGTGCCTCTAAAAGACAAAATCGAAACAAAGTGAAACAAACCAAGTGGCCAGTGGCGATGTTGCTGATAAGACAGCGGACTCCCCATTCAAATGAGGTGTCAGTCCGCACCACAACAACACTGCACCACACGGCAGCTGAATAGAGAAGGAGAGAGAAAAAAATTAATGTAATATAAATTATACACGAGCCAGTTGAACTGAGCTGAGAGTTGGAAGCTAAAGCTGAGAGTTTTGTGCTGTTTGTGCTTTTTGAGCTCCGTTTGCTAACTTGTTTCGTGTTGTGTTTTCAAATGAAACGCCAGAGAGAGAAAAATGGTAGAAGCAAAAAGGAAAAAAAATAAATACAGAAAAGGAGAAAAAAGAAAAAAAATAAATGAAAACGTGACTCGCATTGGCAAATAAACCAAAGCATCCAATCCAAGCGGCTGCTTGGACAGGGTGTGTTTAAGTCTTAGAGATGACCGCGTGAGAACAACGTGACGTGAGTCACGTCACAAAAACAACAACACAACACAAACCAGTAGCATTCAAAATGTGGTGGGTTAGCAATACTTTCAAAATATTCTTGAACTTTATAAATATTCAGTATTCAGAATATATTTATTAAACTACGGCAAACACTAAAGTAGCCAAAAAGAAGCCAAAGCTATTTGATTCAGTTACAAAATTAACTGAAAAAGTTCGTTAAATCAAAATCCAAGATGACCGACCGTTTAAATTTATTTCATCCTGTTAATCCCAGAATAATGTTTCTCTGTATATAATTTCATCATTCGTATGCACAATCAAGGCAAATTTCAGTATCAATTGATTGAACACAAAAGGATTTTAACTTTATTATAAATTCACCTTAAAAGTTATTTTCTAGGGTTTCAACTTTAATACAAATTCACCTTGGTTGTTAAGTTGTTTTCTATGGTGAGTTTTGTTTACTTCCCATGCGTGGTGAGTTGTGTTTGAAATTAGACTGCAGTGCAGTCTAATAAGCTTATTATTATGTTCACACCGAAATTTGCATCTCACGATCTATATTACAATCTCTATTTATATTATCGCTCGCTCTCTTTCTATCTCTATCTGTATCTGTGGCTATCTCTGTCTGATGCAAACAAATAAAAAAAAATTAACCGGGGTCGCCTTGTGTGAGAAAATATCTATTTGGTCTGTCTATCTATCCGATCTATCTGTCTGTCTGTCTGTCTTTCGGTCTGTCGCTGGTGATTTCAATTTGCGGTCGACTAGACAGAAATGTTCATAATCATAACTCTATATAATTTGCAGCTTCAACTTCAACTTGGCTTCAACTGGGCTTCAACTTGGCTTCTTCTCACTTCTCACGAGCGTAACCACAGCGGCAGCATCAACTTGGGTCTGGCTATCAAATGTGCATTGGTATCTCTGGCCTGGTAAGCGAATGATTTAATGTCTTCACCCGATGATCAGTCATCTTTTCTGGTCTTCCGTGTCTAGTCTATCCACTGTTTGTTGTCTATGGCTTCCATGTACAACGCCTAGTTAGCTACCGTCTATACTCGAACTCGTACTCGAACTCGTACTCGTAATGCTCTCTCTATAGATATCTAATTTCTGCAGAGCAATGCATTTCACACGCTGACTTCGACTCTGAGTCTGTTTGTAGTTTGGTCTCACCACACAGCTGGCTGGGCTGGCGAATGCTTTTCTGCTTAGCTAGCACATATCAAGATTGCCAAGAGAGAGACAGCGAAAAGAGTGAGAGAGCCTTGGGGGACTACTCTTGCCAAAAAATCGCTTATCGCCCAGTTAACATCGCTGTCAATGTCTAAAAGCGCTTGGCTGCAATTAAAGGCTCGGCTCAGCTCTGTTTTTGCTTTTGCTTTGCTTTTCCTTGTGCTTCCCGAGCATCTCTCGTTGACAAAAGCGCCCAATTAAAGCATAATTTTCTTTTATTTGGCTAAAAAGTCTCTGAGCTGAGGGGAATTGATAACGATCTCCAACAACTGTTGTTGTTGCTGTTGCTGTTTGCTGGTTATTCCAGTGACAAGTGCGTACTTTGTGTATGGCAAAATTTCAACTCTTGATCTTTCATCAATATCATCCGTGGATTGTGCACAACAAACAACAAAGCAATCTCATTCATTCTCAGCAATAAAGTCATAGATCACTTGCAGTGTTAATTAACTTTACAAAGTTGCTAAATTAGATGACATTAGGTTATCGACTGTGGGTTTTTCAAGAAAATATCAGATCAGTTATCAATTGCAATGAATGAGACACTGTTGTCAAGTAAAATACAGGGCAAATGGAATTGGAATAGAATACTTTTTATTAAACCAATTGCTGATACTTTCATATCCACATGTTACTGAAGATCATCTGCTCTTCACTTTTTATGATCCATGTTTTGATCAGCTTAACTTTTAGAGATTTTCCATCGCATGCAAATGAATGTCATGGCATGAGTTAATCAAAGACACGACTTGAAAATTTACGCTAAGCAAAAGTTCTAAGATGTTTTGGTTTTCCAAGTTTTTTTTTTTGGTAAACAGCGCACACTTCTCACATTACCAACGTGGCTGTTGTTGTTCATGTCTTTCACGTGAAAAGCCAACAATGACCGAGGGAGACGTTGACGGGGTGCAAGCGGACATTGTACCTAAAACCCTGGCAGGCAGGTGCAACATGCGGACAGAAGACGGCAAAAACAACTGCAAATAAAACAGAAAACAGAGTTGTCGACGACTTTGTTGCTGTTGTTGTTGCTGTTGATGTTGTTGTCGTACTATGTCAATGTGCCATTTTGAGTCACCTCCCTTTGTAACACGCTTGTCTGTCCAAGTCTCCCTCTCCCTTTCTCTCCCTCTCTCTATTTCTATCTCTATCTTTCTAGCTAGCTAGCTAGCTGACTAACTGCCTCTGCATTTCACCGCAGGCATTTATGTATTTATGTACTTGGTATTTGTTTAGCAGCTGAACCGAAGAGCTCAGCTTCAAACTTCAGCTTCATTTTCTCGGTCTGAGCTCAGACCCGTTTTTTTTTTGTAGTTGTTGTTGTTGTTGTTGTTAATTTTATTTCTATTTTTCGTCGGCGACCGACCGACAAATGCGTGACCCCACGGATCAACAACAACAAATTTTACACCAAATTTCTTTCCGCTTTTGAGAGCTGTCTATACATGTGTATGTGTGTGTAAGTAACCAGCTAGCCAACCAATCCATCTATCCATCTATTCATCCATCTAACGCGTATGAGTTACATGCCATGCCACATTTTTCAGCTGTGCGTTTTCATTTCGCTTCGTTTGCTTTTGTCTGTCTGCTCAGGTAAAAAAAAAATGCATATTTTACTCTCTGTTTGTATCCCATCGATTCAAACTGACACTGAGACACTGGGACAGGTAAATATGTACGTGTCTATGCAGCCAGCAGCCAGCAGCAGCATCGACCTTTGTTAACAATGCATCCATACATCCATCCATCCATCTATTGGATTCATTCAGCAATCAGTTGTCAACACTTGACATGTTGCGCAACATTGTTGCCAGCAATCGATATCGATCGATATTTAGTTAATTATAATTCTCAAATTATTAAAGAAATTTAAAGACAAGCTATAGATAGTATCTATAAAATCAAGCTTTAGCTAAGTAAAATTAAAATGAATTCCAATTGGATCCAAACTAAACTATTAATTTTGTATATGATGAAAGTTGATAACAATAATGTTTCTTCATCATTATCTTCCAACTAAACTATGTGCACTCAATAAAAAGCTGACTTATCATTATTTAAACAAGACTTTCTTAAGTCATATATATAATCATTAGTCGAATGATTCTTACTTAAAAGTTTTGTATAAAGGTTATTCCTTTGAAATCAATACATTTAATTATTATTCTTCGAGAAAAAATATTAAATATTCATTTTTAAATTATGGGAATAATTTTAGAAAAAAAAACCTATGATAACCTATGTCAAGTAATCATTTTTAAATTTGTTATCCTATCTATATCTATATCCTATATTCTATCTATCTATCTAAAGTATATATTATAATTATAACCTTTGTGAACTAACAATTATATATTTGCTTACATTAGTCAATAAATTGTACTAGATTTGTTGGAAATCAATGTGTTTTGTCTATGTTTGGTTAACAAACACTAATTGAAAGAATGAAATATCGTCGTCTCATTAAAATGCCAAAGAAGTGCAATAAACCACGAGACCGACCGCATGGAGCATGGAGTGTAATATAACATCATGGGCATGGGAAAGATGACAGCTGTCATCATCGCATCGTCTCATATGTATGTATGATGAAGGGAGTTATGACATGGCCCAAAACAATGCTAGATTTATGTAATGTTGTTGTAATGTGATGCGCCAACTCTTTCAAACTTAACTCAGATAAAGATACAGATTTCGATGCGAGACTTCAGACTGCGAGTCATAATTAAAAAATTTTGGTGTGCCAATTGTTGTTGCTGCTGCTGTTGTTGTTGTTGTTGCAGTTGCAACTCTCGTCGTCGTCGTGAGAATGCCCAACTTAATTGAGTTTCAATAAAACGTTTTAATTTTGACGAGAGACGAGAGAAGAAACGCAATAAAATGAAATGAAATCAGGCGACTTCAAAATGAAATACTAAATATGTATAAAAAAAAAGAGAAAGAGGAAAAACACAAGAAAAAAAAGGGGAAAAAACATCAAAAAGGAAAGGCAAAAAACTTAGCTAAAGGAATTTTGTACGCCAACGCCTTGGTCGCAAAAAAGGGCGCGCAAAATGAAGAGCAAAAGGGTTCGCGATTGAGATTCAGGTTCAGGTTCAGTTTTCTGTTCGTCTGCGTGTGTGTGTGAGTGTGTGTTTAAGGAGGTGTGTGTGTAGCAACAATTTATGGCCATTGCTGTTTGGCTGTATAAGGCAAGAATGTAAAATGCAAGGCGGAATGCACAATAAACATTCGCTACGCTCGCAGTTGGGGAATGAGAGCTCCATAGGGAAGGGGATGTTGCTATAAGAAATCAGCAGCAATAGCAACAGCAGCAACAACATCAACAGCAGCAGCAACACAGAAAAGCAATCAAAGCAGGTTGCAAACAAGTTTGACTGCGGATTGCGATCTTTTAAAAGAGAGCGACAAGGACAGAGAAAGGGAGAGAGAGAGAGCGGGAGAGCGAGAGAGAGACCTGAGGGGAAACTGAAACTGAATCTTAAGCTCAAGCTCACTTTAGCCTGGGGCCCTGGGGCGAGATCCGATCAAAATCGAAGGATGCGCCAAAGCGTAGTACACAAAATGGCCGCCAGCTGACGCTCACCACTAAATGTGTCATCAACGCTGCTGACGCTGACAGTGTCTGCTAACTGTAACTGAACCATAAAAAGCTGTTGCTGTTGCTTGGACCTGAGACGCTTAAGAGATTAGCGCGGCATTTTTGCTTTTGACGTGATGTGTGTTTTTTTTTGGTTGTTGTTCATTTTCATTGTCATTTCCTTTCGGCCCAGCCCTGTATTAGATACAGATACACACACACACACACACACGGATACACCCATGTGGCTGTGGGGCACCCGACTGTGTTTTGCTGCTGTCGTGCTTAATGATGAGTTAATTAAAGTAATTGCACAGAGAGCTTGAAATTTTTCACTTTTTTTATAGTTTCATAGTTACTGTTGTTGTTGTTGGCAGAAGCAGCAGGTAAGCAAGGCTAAGACTAAGACGCCGGCCCATAGCTATAGCTCAGGTAAGAAATGAATTGAAAGAGCTAAACTCTGAATACTGAACAGACAAAGAGACTGAACAGAAAGGAAAGCCAAAAAGAACATATTTCAAGTGCAAAGCGTGTGAGCCGAGAGTTGAAATAAAAACCAAAGTTGTCTTCTCTTTGCTTCTGCCTCTGCTTCTTCTTTAACTTCTACAACTTCTTTTGCTTTACTGGCCGTGTGTGGGGAAATGAAATTAAATGGAAATATACAACATGGGCATTAAACAACATACATATGTGTATGTACATGTGTGTGAAACAATGAACACACGCACACAGAGAGACAGAACACAAACAAAAGACTTAGGCAACGAACTTGCCAAGGGCTTAACAACAACAACTACAACAATAACAACAGCCGCAATGAAAATAAACGTACAAAATTCTTTTCACCTTGTCGTTTGATTCGGGTCACAGCAATTCAGTGACTTTGCAGTGAACTATCACTGTTTTTGTCGTCACTTGCTAAACACACACACACACACACACACACACACACTCACACACACAACGAGTCACAGCTTTTAATTGAAGCAAATCAAATGACATGAGAAACATTTTCAAATTTTTATCAATATATTTTAGACAACACTTAATTTTGGTGACTAAATCATTGAATATACAAATAAATATATTTACGAAATAAAAATAAGATTTGACAACCAAAGTATTGAATAAAGAAATATTTCCTATATCGTGGTTTCATCAACAAAATGCAGTCAATAAACACTCTATACATATACATATATGTATAGGAAGTAACTATTGAAATACGAGTGTATTTCTCGTCTTCTTTTTCGATCAATCGATATATAAAATATAGCAAACAAAAAAAAACTGCAACGTTGGCGCGTCTTGCATTTCAAAACTCAAAAGTTTTTGTTGCCAAATGTATAGAAAATTGGCGGTATGGCAATCTGTGTGTGTTTCGCCTGGACACCCGACCGTTAGGTTAGATGACTCATCATCGGCATCATGAACATCAAAACTCATCATCACGCAGTTTCGAGTTTGAGTTTGGGTTGGAGGGGGTGACAGGGGGAAGGGGAATCTGTAGATTGTTGATCGCTCGCACTTCAAAGTAAAGTTTTCAATGTGCCGCATCTGCTGGCAATGTCAATTTTTTCGACTTTTTTATTTATTTACTTCTTTTTTTTGTTTTTTGTGGTGGGAGCTGCTCATTAACATGTCATAAACCGCAAGTAAAAAAGCCAAATAATAAAAATGAAGAAACAATTTATGGCAAAGAAGCTTTTACCACAGCTAGGTAAACTTTTTATTGATCCACAAACTGTGATTGTAAATCAAACCCATTGTTCCTGGGCTTGATTCAAGTGCATAATTGTGGCACAGTGGGCGATGCATGCAACCCCAAAAATGGACTCAAACATGACATTTGACATGGCTATTTGGGTAGAGAAGAGAAGAGAAGTCGAAGACAATCAACAGACACAGATCAACCAAGTCGAACTGAGTCGAGAGTCGAGTCTTTAGGCTGACAACTGGCAGATAGATCGTCGCGTCGTGTCCTGCATAGGCCATCAACTCAAACAATCAAGTCAATTAAACAAACAACAAGCTCAGAGCATAGAGCTTAGAGAGAGCATTCAGTGATCGGATCGGGAGGGGATTTTTGTTGATCGCGCTCTTTGCTGATCGTATCGAATTCGATCGGTGGTAAACAACACACAGTTTGCTCAAATACTCGTGAAATTTTCAAATTTGCAAAATAATCACTGAATACTGAACTGTAACCAATTCGAAATCAAGACAAAATGTGCTGAGGATCAGTTGCAAAAGCTACGCGCGATCACCACAAATAGGCTAAGTCTCAGTTTCAGCTTACAGTTACAGTATTTCCGAGTCTTTTCGGCTGACAAAGTTCAAGCGATTTTATCGCACATTTGAGTGAGAGAGAGAGAGAGCGAGAGAGAGAAAGAGAGATCACTTACATATGTAAAGACTGCAATGAAGGCAGGCAGGCATCTATGGCTTGATCGTGCCCCGCTGATGATGATCAGAGGCAACCGGGGGCAGCCATGGCGCGCACATTCGAGAGCCAATATATAGACTAAAAGACTTAAAGACAAGACTAAAATGTACTACGACTGCCACATGGCTTGATCATCAGCAAAACGATCTCGCAGCAGTTAGTCCAGAGAAAATGTCGTAAAAAGCAACAGCAACAACAACAGCAATCACAAAAAGCGGTCGCATTTTTAGGCTAAAAGCTAAAGCGCTTTTATGTAATTGCCTGCTAAAGATAGTGATAGCAACTAATATCATGGCAAAGAGTGGAAGAGGGGACAATGAATTTAAGCATGTGTGTGTGTGTCAACTGGCTACCGTTGATTGGTAGTTGAAGCTACCAGAGAGATCACTCACGACCGTTTGGAGGGAATAAACCTCATATGTATATAGGCTAAAAATGTGATGAAAAAATCCGAGCTGAAAAAATTCTAAATGATCTTCAGTTTTTTTTTGTATATCAAAGTCTGGGCTAAAGATCAGACAACTTTTCATAGCTTTAGCTTTTAGATTATGCTTTACTGAATGAAAGCGTCCTCGATCGTGCTGTAGATCACACTGATGGCCAAAACATTGATCACGCTTCAAAAGCTGCTGCAATTGTTTAAGCCAGATAGAGTGAGACAGAGAGAGAGAGAGACAAAAGTAGTTACAAAAATTTGTCAACTGTTTTGACAATGCAATGCTACGGATCTTCTAACGATCTTGCCCCGCTTTTGAAAGCCACACAACAAATGCACGCCCCAAACTTTTAATTATGCCACGTTTGAATTGCCAGTCTCGCAGTTTTAGTCGCAGGCTCGTAAAATTTTGACAGAGTCTGTCCACAAAATGTGTGAGTACTCTCCTCCGTGTATCCATATCATAACTCAGTCGGAGTTATGCGTTGCGTACGTGCCATTTGTTTCTGTTTCAGTCGCGTTCACATTTGATTTATTACAAAGAGACCAAGAAAACAATAACAAAAAACAGAAATTAAAGACGCACAAACGAAAATGCAATAAAAAACGACAAACTACCAAAAAAAACACAAAATAGACAACGAAACGGACCAAAAAAAGAGAAAAGCCGCACGGAAAAATCTATCAGAAATATCAGAAAAATCCGGTAACTCAGACAACGTCACGAACCAGAGTCGTTCGTCATCATTCGCCATCATCGACTGCTGCTTAAAGGGAATCTGCAAAGAGAGTTGAAAAAGGCTTGGAACGAAGAATTGTGCGGGCGCTATTGTCTTGACTTGAAGGAAGGAAATTCAATTTGAGCTCCGCTCCGTTTCAATCCTTCCTCTTGCTGTTCCTTTTTTTCTGTCCTCTTTCATCATTAGTGTCTAGACAAATTTCAAGCTAACTGCTTGAACATACTATATGTATATTCTCAATACATATATACATATGTTATATGTATTGGCAAGTTGTCCTTGGATATGATATTGCCACCGAGCATTGATTGACATATGCAAATTTTTCGGGCCGTCAAAACTTATGCTAATAATTCTGTAAATCAATTCAAGTTGATGGCAAATATTTGCCCTCTCCCCCTCCTTCTTCTCTGCTCTTAGGTCTATTGCTTTTCCCATTGAATTAATTTACATAAATTGACAGACAGATAAACTGATGATGACAATGGGAGACAAAATGTTGTAAGCTGGCGACCAATTAATGAATGCTTCCTTCCGCTCTATAAACTGGTTTCCTAATTCACATTGCCTCCCATATGGAACTAGTTTACACATGTACTAATATTATAGATTGATTTGGACTTTAGATTTTGTGGTTTACTTACGAGCAATAGGATTTGCCATTGGCCTGTGTGATGCATGTGCCACCATTCTTGCAACCTATTGTGGTGCAGGAGACCGCCAGGGAGGAGCTCGTTTCTATAAAAAGGGAATAGAAAAAAGAAACGAAAAAAGTGTGTTAAAAAAAATGTGTGATAAATTTATTGTAGATTTCTTATAAAAATTCATAATATTGTTTATGTTTGTAGATATTAAATTAAAAATAATCAATAAAATTTCGGATTGAATAATGAATAAATTTGAGTTATTATTAAATAGTTAATTACTAATAATTATTTAAGGGAACAAAAGTAATTTAAATTTTATGTGGTACATTTTTGTTATAATTAGAAATATTTATTACATTATTTTTTATAGATATTCCCAAAACAACACACAAAAATTCAAGTTGAATAGAAAAGTTAAATAAGAAAATTAGTAAAATAATATCAATTGATTTATAAATTATATATAAATCAATTAATATTAATTTAAATTATATATATATTATAAAATTATATATAAATCAATTTATATTATTTTACTAATTTTCTTATATTAATTGATATATAAATTATATATAATTATAATTATATTATAAATTATATATAAATCAATTTATATTATTTTACTAACAAATATTGATATTATATACAACTTTTATAGTTCAAATTCACATCTTATAATTATAATCAAACAACATATTCAAATGCAAATCAAATCGAATTTAAAGTTCAAAGATTCAATTCAATTTGGCATTAGAAAGAAAAAGAGGTCAAAATGAGTTTCGAAAATTTCATCAGCAAATCAATTGAATTTTAATTTAATTAAATTGGCATACTTTAAATGATCAATGAATAGATGCAATTATTATATATACAGACAATGACAATGAGCTATATAGATATATTCTCATTATCATATCCAAGGACAACTTGCCAATACATATATGTACATATTTATTGAGAAACTGGCGATGCAGAAGCTTCTCATATTCTCAAATATGAAAAGAGAATCTCTAATTTTTCTCTAGTTCTCGATCTCGTTTGGTGATCCAGCTTTTAGCTACTTAACATGATTTTAATGGGTATTTACAGAGAGAGAGAGAGAGAGAGAGAGAGAGAGAGAGAGAGAGAGAGAGAGAGAGAGAGAGAGAGAGAGAAAGACTTGAGTAGATAGAAAGACTTGACAACTCTGGTTACATATTCCATTCGCAAATTGAGTGTGTGGACTTTAAGGGCGAGCGGCGGCATGTCAAAGCCAACTAAAAGAGTCTCTTGGCGACAGCAGAATTAACAACTAACAACAAGCATAACAACTACAACAGCAACAAAAACCACAACTACAACAACAAGCACAACCACAACAACAATGAATAAAGTTCAGTGCACTTGAACTGTCCGTCCAGCAATGCAGATAAAGGGGCGCCAAAATAAAATAACATATAAAAAAAAACTCAGCTTGTGCAAAAAAAATTAAATAAAATAAACGAAAGAGAGAGAGAGAGAGAGAGAGAGAAGGAAAGGAATATGAACAGAATTCTGAATATGCTTATTTTTCATTGTAAAAATGGCACACAAATTAAACAAACGCGCCGCGCGCCAAAGAAGAGTCCCAATGTTTGCTAATTGGGCGTGTGGCGATTTCCTGCCCTGGAGTGTAGATACAGACAGAGACAGACAAAGGGAGAGTGTGAGTGAGAGGGAGAGAGAGAGGGAGGCGACAATAAGTTTTGATTGCCAACAGCACAATAAATAACTAGCTTTGTCTTCGTGGCAACGTGGCAACGTCAATCAAAAAATATACCTATATAAATATATCTTTGGCTATGACACTTTCTGTAGTGTTTCCCCTGCCCCTCTTTCTACCCTTCAAACTTTGTCAATGAGTGCTCACTGTGTGTTGAATCCGAAATCAGCAAAATCAGCGAAAATGCAACTGCGAAATTATCGCGAATTCGACAAACATAAATTCAGCATTTCAATGATCGATGGGCATAAATCTTTCCCCGAATATAAAGACACACACACACATACACACTCACACACACATGTCAAGTTGAGCCTGAGTCATACACGGCGTATGCATAATATTGCGAAATTTATTGCGAACAAAGCAAAACCAAAAGCAACATGCGACACAGCAACAAAGACAACAACATGTTGCCCAGCAACAAAGACAACAACAACATGATGCCATACATTATTTGTGTTGTCTTAATTTTTTGCAACATTTTGTATCGCAGCATGTTGCTATATACATTATTTGATTGTCTTAATTTTTTGCAACATTTTATGTTGTCGCCAGCTGCGTGTTTTTCTGTCCCTCTCCCTCTCCCTGTCTCTCTCTCGTCTTTGTGTGTGTGTGTGTGTAAACTAATTGACCTCAATTAGTGCAGCGCATAAAGCAACAATAATAAAAAAGTCGACCACTAAACAAAACAAAACAACAACAAAAAATGTTTATTCGCATTTTTTGAGGTGCGGTTCGATTCCCCGAAAGAACAAACACTCCGCATATTAAGTATACGTAAATAAGTATAAGTATATCTTGGCATCATAATCATCAATTTAATGGTAGTACAATCTATCAAAATAAGCAATAACAATTTGTTAAGACACATTTATGGCTTAAATGAATTGCTTTAAATATTGTTCAATTTGCGGGCAATAACTTTTTAATTGTACTGAGTTAAAGGATTGCATTTGGTCAGAAGAAAAGTCGTTTATTTATGTTGGTCAATTAATTTGATTTTTAATTTAATACTTGTTTGCAATTTTTCATATTTTAATTACTTTACAATATTTATTGCATTTTTATTTTAAGTCAAATTTGAATTAAGAATTAAGACAAGGCAATCAATGAATTCTGTTTAATACCTTCCTAGTATCTTTTTTACTCCAATTCTCAATTTCTAGACCAATTTCTAGACTACAATTCTAACATTTCTTTGCTGCTGCTTTGTGCTTCATTTTGTGGCAGCTGCTGCTAATTTTCAACCCATTTCTAAAGCCCAAAAACTGAAAACTGTCAACTTGTTTTTGGTTTTCGTTTCTTGTAATTTGTCGACTTCATAATTTGGCTAGTTTAACGCTAGTTGTGGGCGTGGTCACTGGTTTGGCTTAAATGAGTTAACGTTAACAGCTTGGCGCGTTTGGCGATTCAACGCTTCACCAACAGAGCGTGAACGCTTTTAGTTTTTCGGTGTACCTCCCTCCCTCCCCCACCCCATTCAGTTTTTCTTTTTTCAATTTTCTACACTATGTTTTTTTTATTGCGTGTGATTTACCGCATAATGAAAACGCGCTCTACAAATCGGTAGAGGTTTGTTTTTTGTGTGTCGTTGTTGTTGTTGTTTTTGGTCTGGCGTTTAGTCGGACGCTTAGCGATGCAGGCAAGTGTAACGATGAAGATCGCCCTCACTATTCCCTCCCCCTGCCCCTGTCCCCTCTGTTCCTCACCTACTTTTGACTTGTTTTACACGAGCTTCGATGTGTTGTTTAGACAAATGAGCTGTTAATTACTCAAGTTGTTTTTGTAACGCTGTTAAACTGTTACTAACTAAGCATAAGTTGCAAGTGTAATTCAAGTCAAATATTTTCCAGCTTTTCATTTGAATTACTCAACTACATTTTATCAAAATATTGAGACAACTGTTGAGAGTCGAATTTCGAAAGAGATTTGATCGGATTTATAGAGGATTTACTGATAATTAATTAAGAGACATTGATCACATGAGTACTTCTGTAGATAGTTAGTTTTTTAAGCTACTTTTTAAGGTGTAATACTACAATATATATAACAGTCATAGATCAATCGATCAATCAACCTTGTTTTATGACTAAATTTATATCTCCACTAAGTTAAATTAAGATAAATTAAGTAGCATTTATATAAAGTTCATATTGAAAGAGGTTTTAATTATTTTTAATATTTTCTTAACTCAACTCAAACTTTCTTGCAACAAATTCAAGACAATTTTTTTTAGTAAAATATGCAATTTTTTTAAGCAACTTTTTTAACAATATAATTTTTTAAAATAATTATATTTTTTTTTTTTATTTTTGAAGCGCTGCGATAAATTGTAATTTTTAACTACCGCTACATGTGAGAGAGGGGTGAAGGGGGGAAGTAGGTGTAGACAAATGTCACTGGCCGTTATAAATGGCGCTTATCGAATTAAAATTTTTCGCATTACTTACACACACACACACAGATAAAGCAAACAACAAATAAAAGCCACCCAAAAACGCTATCAGCATAATAAGCAACAACGGACAACAGCAACAAAAACAGCAACAACAACAGCGACGAAACTGAAACTAAAACAAAGGCAAAAAACTAAAAACAACAACAACAAGAGATACAACGAACGACAGCGACAAGTAAAATAGCAACAACAACCACAGCAACAACAACAACCGACAACAAACCACGGCCAAAAATTTCTCACGCTTTTCTCCACCGAGACCACAATATAACAAAATGTACATATACAAATACATATATGTTGTTTTATATATATATATAAATTTATAAAACTATAATAAACGAAACAAAGCAAAAAAACCGCAGCAACAAAATCATAAAATAACCATTTATTTATAAACAAAAACAACCAAATGCCAACGATTAACAAAAAGCAACAAAAAATGTCAGTCAGCAACAACTTTAATTGTAAGAAAGAGATGTAAGAAGGTGTCTAGTGGGAGGAGAAAAGAGACAGGGAGAAAGATAGAAAAGGAAAGCTGTTAATATCCTGAAATCAAAGGAAACTCTATTGTAAGAAATATAGAAAATATATGAAACAAATCACAGCAATATTAATTTTAAGAATTTACTGAACTCAATAAAACTATTAAAAATTATAAATACACCATTAATATTATTCATTTTTGAATTTTTAAATTATGAATTTATTGTTCAATTTTTTAATTTTATGAATTTACTGAACTCAAAAAAATGTTTAAAATTATAAGTACATACATCATTTGATAATTGATAACAGGCCAAGTACATTATATTATAAATATAAAGTAAGTAAACTAAGTAGGTTCTATTTGTAATTCAATTTGATTTTTACATGATTTTAGCTTTTGTGCTCTTTAAGGTAGCTTATTTCAACATTAAAAGTCTTTCAGCAATTTTGATATTTGTAGCGTATCTAGCAGTCGTGCTTTATGCTCTTCTTAATCTATAATGCTGCTATATCTATTTTTTTAGGGAAACCCAATTCATCTATCATAAAATGCATTTGAAACTCGTTGCCAGCTGGCAAAGAGTCATGCAAAAAATGTGTGTAGCCTCCTTTCGTTTCAATTTCAGTTTTCAGTTCAGTTTTATCTATAACAACAACTATAACAATGTGTGTGAATTGAATAGGAATAGGAATAGGAAACCAGACTCGTGTGGCAAATACGAGTACAACTACACTACACTACACTACACTATAGATGTGTGTAATCTGTTGACTTATCGGTTTTCAAGCAAAAAAACGCGTCATAAATTCTACTACCCAAAACTTCGATACGCTTTATGTTCTCAGGCTTTAATCTGAGGCTGAGACTGTTTACATTATAAAAAGCGAAAAAAGACGACAGTATTGTGCATGTTTCGGCATGTTTCAAATGTCAAACAGGCATTATCTGGAGCTGGAGCGCGTTTCACAGAATTTCATCATATTTGCAGAGATTTCTGATTCACAGCTCAAAATGATCGCAAATGTGGTTGATCAATTTAAGGATCAGAATTTCTATATTCTTGTGGATAGTTCATATATACTTGGCCTTAAAACGCCTTCAATTTATTTATTAGGTGATCTTTGATTTAAGTTTTACAGCTTAAAGAAGCGATCTTATAATTGTTAACTGATCAAAGATTGGCTTGGTATCTTTTCCATGAAGTCTTTTTACTCCTAAAAGTTCTCCTTGCTGATCCATTTTATAAAAACGGAATTAAGTTCTTAAACTCTTTAAAGAAATCGTACATTATTGCTGATCAAGCTGATGTTCGCTAACTTGGCTTCTGATTTAAGGAACCTCCCTTTAATGATCTACAATATTTACTTTGTTGAGCTCTTCTCTATTTATCTGTATCTGCATCTGTATCTGTATTTGTATCTGTATTTGAATCTGTATTTGTATCTGTATCTGTATTTGTATCTGTATTTGAATCTGTATTTGTACCTGTATCTGTATTTGAATCTGTATTTGTATCTGTATCTGTAACTGTTTTTTAGGATTTCTTAACTGATCTTTATTATTTACAGCAAAGTTAACTTGAAGCTTAAGCTGAGAATCAGTTCGGAAACAAGTTGATAAAAAATATATACATAAATATAAAACTTTGGCTTGCAAATTGCGTCGCAAATGTTGCAAGCATCATGCATCTCTCTTCTCTTCCCTCACCCCCTCCCCCTGTGTCGCCTTGTCGTATCTGTTCTTTGTGTGTGTCAGTTTTCTGTGGCTTTTGGCTTCTGATAAGTCCAAGATGCCAATGAGAAGAGAGCTTCTCTAAAAATGTTTCACAGGCATTGCATTGCTGTGGCACTGTGGCAGCCACAAGTGCTGCCACAAATTGTTGCGGGGGCGGTGGCAAACGCGTGGAGGTGGCAGCGACAACAACAATGAAGAAAAAACTTAAATAAAAATATATAGTCGCCCCATAAATAATGTGTAATGGCAAATAGAAATTCAAAAAGAAGAAGAAGAGGAACAACAACAACAACAAAAGACACTTGGTTGCAGAGGCGTCCCCGGTAAACGTTGAAACGTTGTAATAACAGCAGAGGCAACAACAGCAACAAAATGCGGCAAGATTGTAAAGTGTTAATGAAAAAGTAGCTGTGTCTCTTTCCCACACTCACTCACTCACCTCTCTCTGTCTCGCACAGAGCGTCGAGTGTGGGAACCATCGAACGGACCGTTCGGTTCGGTTCGGTTTGGTATTAGGTTTTGGTTCGGTTTGCTTAAGGTTTTCCCCATTTTATTTGATTTCTTTAGTGTTTTTAGGTTACATCGTCTTGGAATTTTTGCGGTCTGTAGCTATATATATATATCTATAGGCCCCCCCGATTTCGACGTCGCGTCTGTCTGTGCTGTCTTCAGACCACTGATAGATTAATAGGCCACAGTCAACTTTTTGCTTGCGATAGCTGAAAGACGCCTCTCCACTCAACTTGACTCAAGAACTAACTACAGCCAAGACTTGGAGAGTTGGAGAGGAAGAGTCAGTAATCGGTAATCGGTAATCGTTTCGTCTCGTCTCTATCTGCTATCTGTCAGTTGGCAGAGTACTCGAAATACTCGGTAATTGGATCAACGTTTGTTTTTAGTTTTGGGTGCCACAGCCAATTGGGGAGGATGTTGCGGTTTTTGTGGTTAAATTCTTTTGATTCTTTTTCTTCATCTTCTTTTTTCTTTGTTTTCTGTTTTTGTTTGTACATTAATGGTTACAAATTGATAAGCAGCAAGTAAAGATGTTTACTTATGTAATTATATTTACAAAAAAATAAATATTACATTTATTTAAATTATCTCTAAAGTTGCTCTATTAACAGTTATAACAATAATAAAAAATTTGGTTTCAATTAAAGATCATTCACATATAAAAACCTTTAAATATAATTATAAAATTTGAAAAGCTATTGTTAATCTCAAATTGAGAGAAGATCCCATAAATAAAACCAAAATAATTAAATAACAAAATAAAATAATGATCATTTCAGTTACAGTTTCCAAAACTTGGCTTGAAAATATCTGTAGAAATAAAGAAAAATATATCTTTGGATTGACATTAGTTTCTATACCTTTAACGACAGTTTATAATTTGGATGGCCTAAGAGTCATACAATTATTTGAGTTCGATTTTCGAGTTCTCTTTCCAACTCTTGTACTTTCTACTTAATCTATTTTTAAACCAATCTTTAGGAATTATTATGTAAAATGATCTATGGTATATTTATATGCATCCCATTTCGATCACAAATCATTTGGCCCAGCATATGTTGTGTGTGTGTGTTTTAATTGAGAATATTCAGTTTTGGTCAGACCTACCCTAAGGCGACTCCTCCTTCCCCCTTCTCCCCCCTCTACAATGAAATGCGCTACGTAATTGAGCGCATGATAACCGCAACAACAACAACAAGAACAACTACAATATAAATGATAATGCAAACGTTCTATATAAATGGGACAGCTGGCTGAGGAGTTGTTGTTGTAATGCTTATGCTACTTATTCGGTAGGTTTTTGCTCCCTTTTTTGGGTAATTTTGTAATTGAAGTGCACTTGAAAACACATGCGACACTTTGCATGGCAACATCACCCCCAACCCCCTCAGTGGCAACAACCCTGTTACAAGAGCGATAGAGAGAGAGAGAGAGGGAGAGAGAGAGGAAGTTATGACGCTACGTGGAACGTGGGAACACAACAGGAAGAATGCCAAGAGAAGAAGAAGACACCCTCAATGAGTTCGTCGTTTATAAATGCGCGCCAAAGCCAAAAGCAAATGGCTGCGCAGGCGCACAGACACACACACGCACACTAACACACACTAACACACAACTATACATACACTTATTTACTTGTACAATATCCAAAGGGTTGCTTTTGATACATGAAGTTGCATGAAGTTTTGAAAACCATAATAATAATAATGTGACATATGAATGATATTATGCCTCTCTCTCTCTCTCTCTCTGTCTGTCAGTGTCTCTTCTTCTCTGTCGCTGTGTGTACTTTAAATAAAGTGAAGCATTTAACACTTCCGGCAGACAACAACAACAACAACAACAACGAGAGCGACTTTAAAGCTACTCTAAACTGAAACTCATTCGACAGCGTGTGAATGTTTAGATTAGCGTCGAGTTAAAGGGATTTCATCTTGTTGTTGTTGTTGCTGTTGCATACAATATGTCGCCCATGTTGCATTGCTAATTGATGAGACCAAAAGTTGGAAGGCGCAGTGGCGCCACCTGTCTCTCACAGCTGCAGATGTCAATAGCAAGAGACAGAGAAAGAGATAGATAAGATAGGGAAAGAGTTAAAGAAAGAGACTTGTTAAGTGATCTAACTGGTAGCTCATCATTGATCCGTTAACTTGACATTCCATATGCAAATATAAAAAACATACATATAGTGATCGGTTGATCGATCATAAATGTAACTGTGTGTGTTGAATGCATTTTCCTATATATGTATGTATTGTATGTATGTATGTATCTATATATGTATGAATGTATTTGTGGCATTCCATTTAATGGATTCCAAAATATAAAAATACTCAAAATGTTTTTACAACGATCATTAACTGATTTAGCATTAATTAGCTTAAAGATGCTCAACAAAGTGATTGTTATAAATGTATCTACGATCTATAAGCATCTGAATATGTGATGATACATAATGATCAATTTTCGAGATACATTTTGTGAGAGTCTTTCAGCTATGTGATGTATTAAAATACAAATGTCCATTGTTTCTAAGAGTACTAAAAAGAATATCATATTTAAATAGATATGAGAACAAAATTATCCAGTTTAATTTAAGAATTAAAGAAGGAATAGCCTAATGAATTAATTTGCTTTCAACAAATATATTTGAAGAAAGGAGTTAAGGATAAATAAAAGAAAAGAATTTAATTTTAATTTTAGACAGACAAAAGTTTGTTAACAAATGAAAAAGACTTAAGGATATTTGGAAAATTAATAACAATTATAACTCATAAATTCCAAATTGATAAATATTACTGATCGCTTTTGTTATTGTTTTAAAGGTGTCGTTTAATCCTTAAATTAAATTTATTGAAACGATCTTTATTTATTGAATCGTTCTTCTTCAGTTACATTTGTATTAATTTACATCTATCTACCTATCTATCTATCTATCTATCTATCTATCTATCTATCTATCTATCTATCTATCTATCTATCTATCTATCTATCTTCCACATTATAATGATAACTGAATTGCTTATAAAATATATGTATAAACGATCTACGAGGTTCTTTTACCAATCATCTGTCAGATTATTCTATAATATCTCTCCATATTTGGTTCCCGATTCCCTCTAGTGAGATCTCAAAAAATACAGTTTTGTAATTAAAGACATCAACTGTATATTTTATCTATAGCTCAACTTTTTTTCTGTTTTATCTGTTTTTTTATCTGCTCTAAACATTCTTTATCTACACACATGTGTATGCGTGTGTGTGTGTGTGTTGTGCTGATCTTGGGCTGATCTACTTACAACAGATGGATTCGGATTCTCACACCCGTTGTGAAGTGAAGAAGATGCGTCGATTTCGGTTTCAACTTCAGACGAACAAGAAGACCAAGAAGAATAAGACAAGATGATGAAGAAGAAGCAGGAGAGAAGTCAAAGTCTTGCGATCCGTCTCTCAAGTGTACATAATGATGATTTTCATTTCTCATTGCACATGGACACATGGACAGACTGTGGACAATTCAAGAACTTGCCACATTTTGTTGTAACTTTAAGACTTTGGAAGAAGAATTTCTATGTCCAGCTGAATGAGAATGAGTTGGCAAGCGAGTTTTCTCTGTCTGCATGTGAGTGTGTGTGTGTGAGACAGCAAGTGAGTATAGCATATAAAATAGCTGCTTGTCTCACTCTAACACTAACACTAACAGTCTAACAATCATAGCCTGGAATCGGGCCTAACCCTGGCCAAGAGACACTACACAACAAAACACCAGACAAGACAACAGAAGACAAGACACTTTGGGTAATATCTATAAAAATTGTTGTACTCCAGAGTCCAGAGCCCAAGACTGAGATCGAAACGGAGACGGAGAATGAGATCGAAAGAGACCGAGAGCTGTTTCATTTGTTCTCCTCGTCGTCCATCGTCAGCCGAGGTTGTCAGCCTTTTTGGACTCAAGCCCAAGCAGCCCAAAGCCGGGCCCAGGCCATGAAGTGGTTATAAGAAGAATAAGACACACTCAAAGCAGAAAAACACAAGAAGAAGAAGAAGAAGAAGAAAAGAAGAACAACAAACATAGCTCGAAGACGAGGAACAGAAAATAAAATGAAAAAGCAAAAGAAAAAAATACGAAAAACTTGTTCGGTCAGTGCGTCGTATCTCAGGCAGCAGATACTTCTCTCGCTCACTGTGTGTATGGGTGTGTGTCTCTCTGTGTGTGTGTGTGTGTGTGTGTGTGTTTGGTGTAGTGAGCATGTGTGTGTGTGTGTGTGTGCTGCGCCCTGGCCATAAAGAAAACTCATTAAACAGGCAAGAAGTAAAAGACCAAGTCAAGTTGGCCAAGTTGTTTAGAGGCAACTCTTCAAAGGGAGAGGGGAGAGGGAGAGAGTAAAGGGTAAACTGAGCAGAGAGAGAGAGAGAGAGGGAGCGCACTAATTCGCCTGGCCATCATTAAAAGTCAATAAACAGAGACTGCAACTTCTTTCTTGGCCTAATCGTTGTTGATTTCTTTCCTCCTTCTTCTTCTTGTTGTTGTTGTTAAGATTTAATTACGCTTAAACCAAAGTGGAAGGTTGCTAAGAGATTTACAGCAGCTTTCTTAGCTTAGCTGCGCTTTCATAATTAGTTTAAGCCAAATTGAGCTGCTTGACCAACCAACAAACTGATACCACAAACAGTTTTCAGTCTAAAACCATTTGCGGCATTTTCCCAGCCGCAAACAGCAGCCGCCTTGGAAAGTTGTTTAGGCCAAGCTCATCTATGGCAATGCCAACTTTAAACAGCAAAACTGTTGATGCTCAACTCATGTTGATGTTGTTGTTGATGTTGTGGATGTTGATGATGGGAACAATGACAGCGAAGTCATGTTTATGCAATGTCCAATATGTCGCAAGACCAATCTATGGGAAAAGCAGCGTGCAACTTCCAACTTGCAACCAAACAAACAACTTGCAACCTCACAACATATCTAAAAACAACACTCACTGATTTCCGGAGCAACATTCTACCCATAATTCTATACCTGACTGCCCAAAATACAAAATACAACAAATAATCAAAAGAGAGATACAACATTTTAGCCAACTCCTTTACACTCTCTTTTTCATTTTTGCCAAGTTGTACAAAAAGAAAAACAGGATCGTTCCAAACGGAACTGCTCTGCAACCAGATGATCATCATCATCATCGTCATCATCATCGTGATCGTCATCATTATCATCTTAAGGTGGTATCAAGTAACAGCGCATTATAATCAATATGCAAGCGGACCTTTTAAACGGGTTTCGTTTCGTTTCTTGACCAACTGCTGCATTTTTACTGAACTTTGCTTTCATCTTGTTCTTTTTTTTGGGATCGACTCTCGGTATTTGTTTCAGATTTAACGCATCACAAAATTAGCAAGCGTTACTTACATGGCTCCTTTTTTTGATTTTTGCTTTTAATTAAGTTTCAAGTTACCAACCAGCTCAGCTTAAGTGCTGAGAAAGTTACCAAAAAAAAAGGCGGCATCGATTAATTAATAAATGTGACAGCAAATGGGCGATAAGTGTCCCCGTATAAAGGAGTTAACCGAACAGGAGGAGGTGGAGAGCAGAAGGAGAAAAGACTGAGAAGACGATGATGATGATATTAAGCAGGCGACAGACAGACATCCAGACAGACAGACTTCAATTGGGCAACAACTTTCACACAAGTTGACATTGCGCTCCTGTGTTATGTATCGGTTATCGCCGGAAGACACTTAATTATATCCCAGACTCTAATTGTGTGAATCGAAAAGAAAAGGCTTAAAACACTTGATTTTTTGCTTTGCTTTTTTGTTTTTCTCTTCTTACATCTATGTTTACTTATAGTATATTCTTTGGTCGGTGTTGACATGTGGTAACATTTTTTTGTTTTTCTTAAAGAATTTATTATATTGTTATAAATAAATAAATAACTCTAAACGAGTTAAAAGAAGCCATTATGCGAGAATGGGAGAAATTGGATATACAAATGCTCCAAAACTTTGTCAATTCAATGCCAGGACGTGACAGGATAGTGAAGGTGTTGAACAACAAAGCGTGTTCTATTTAAGATATTGTTATAGTTGAAAAATTTTTGTTTTTCTTTTTTTTTAAGTTTTGACTCACAAATAATGAAATTGTCCCAGTTACTTATTTCGCTTCACAATATTTTGTCTTAATTTTCTCCATTTTTTTGTATTGAAATATGTTAAAGTCTATTCATAATATTATTAAGTTTATGTAATTATTTGTTTTTTGAAAATATATAAAAGGGTTAAGTTGTTATTCCTTAGAACGTAGTGTCCCATTTACTTCTTTCGCGCACCTTATATAGATATTTTTTATTTATTGTTTAATATTTATTATCATATATTATTTTATGTTTAATATTTATTATTCATTATTTATTAATTAATATTTATTATTTAGTGTTTATTATATTTTATTTATTAATTATTATTTATTGTTCAATATTTATAAATAGTTATTTATTGTTTATTATTTTAATATTTTTTATTATATTAATTTATTGTTTTAATTTACTGCTTACACATTTCATTGATTTCATTCTTTAGCTCATTCTTACTTCTTATTACTTTTTAACTTTTCCGTCTTATATTGAACATAATTTCATTTAATTCTTTGACAGATTTCAGACAGATTTAACAGATTATTAATACTTTTCAGCTGATCCTAACTGATCTCACTTGTCTTTCCTTTTTAGTTTTTAATTACAAATTCTATATAATTTATTTAGACTATCTATTTCTCACTCTCTCTCTCTCTCTCTCTCTCTGATCTCTTTTGTTATTTTCTAATCTAATATTATGATCACTGAAAATGTTTTAAAATATATCCCATTTTAAATATTGCTACTTCCAACAATAGAGATCAAGATGAACGATGAGGAGTCACTTAAGATATGAACCAAAATCGAATGTGGAAATTTAGCATGTTCCAAGTGAAATCTCTTGTATATTTTCAAATACTAACTCTATATATTTGTTCATTCATGATATAATCATTTATTATACATAACGAACACAAAAATTATAACCATTTTATTTAATATTTTCATCAACTTACTGAATGTATTTCTCTGATTAACTTTGTTTCTAAACAGAAATTTCATTAGCGATTCTCAAAAACGAATACTACTGATATACATATATACATGATTTCCCTCTAAGGGTATCGTTATTTATGGGTAAAGTCCATAATTCCCCTATGCCAACATTGAGATCATTAAGGAGAAGGATCTAACAGTCAGCTTGTGTGCGTGACTTGCGATAATTTTGGGAAAGAGCGCGTTTCAGAGTTAAGAAATGTTTTGTAATGTTTTTAGGGTGCGCTCACGAGGATAAGGATAGCGAGGAGAAGGAGAGTGAGATGAGGAGAAGTCAGCAAACAGGAAATACTTTTGCACTCTAAAGACAGGCAGAGACAGAGAGAGAGAGAGAGAGAGAGAGAGCGGGAGAGAGAGATAGAGAGTAAGAGAGCTGGCTAAAAGTGCAGGGAGACAGAAAGAATGCGCGACATTGAAACGCGAGATACAAAAGTATCTCGAGAACTTGTTTCAGGTTCAGTTCAGTTCAGTTCAGTTCAGTTCGGTTCAGTTCGGCTCGAATCGGATCTGTTCTGGCTGCCTAGGTAGAGAGGTAGATATATGTATGTACACACACATGCACTCTCTCTCTCTCCCTTTCTGTCTTTCCCTCTCGCTCTTCCCTGCTGTTTATCCGTAATTTGATCTGCAGAGCAAACAGTAAAAAAGGACGCGCCTGTGCAATATGCTTAGGGGTTGATTGCAGTTGTTGCAAAGAGTGTCCCTGCTGTTGAGAGTCCCTCTTCCTCTTCTTGAACTTGAAGCAGCTGTCGCTTTTGGCTGTTCCATTTGGTGGTTGTTGTTGCTGTTGTTGTTTTTCAGTGGTTGTTGCCACTCTGCCCTATACACTGTTAAAAATAAAGGTTCTACAATTTAATTGTAGAAGATCAAATTCTCTTTCAAAAAGTTAAAAAATTATTATATTTTTAAAGCCACAAATAATAAGTTCATGTTAGACTTAAACTTAAATTATTAAAATTATTATTTAACAAAAATTAAGCCTCATTTAGATTAATGCTTTTAGTAATTTGAACGTCTTTTAAGAACCAAATATATTTCAGTTGTGTGTTCTTGAGTTAAGAATCTCATCTCTTTTTTTTGTCAGTGTACAAAAACACACAGAAAAACCGTTATGCTCGAAAAATGTCCAGGCTCCACACACAGAGAGAGAGGGGCGGGGAAGCCTCCGTTTTCTTTGCTTCCTGCAACACAATTTGTCAGCTGCAACAATCTCAAGAAAAGAGAAGAAAAAAAAACCTCAAGCGAAAGTTGAATGCTCTCTTCTTCTTATAAACTGGGCGTAAATTATTAAAATGCATGCAAATGTTACAAATTTGTTGTTGTTGTCCGTTGTTGTTGCTGTTGTTGTTGCTGCATGCATATAATATTAAACAATGCTGAAATGTCAATGTGAGTTGCAATGAATGGGAAGGAAAGTTAAGCTCAGTTTTTTTGTCTTTTATTTTTTAGTTTTTTAACCAATTTGAACTTCTCCTGTTTTTTTTCTTTTCTTTACTTTACTAATTTGTCGCGGCATTTAATGGGACTTAATGGGGAGCGGATCCGATATGCAAAGTGTTCAACGTGTTGTCAATATCATAGACGGACAGATAAAAGAGGGAAGAGGGAGAGGAAGAGGGAGGGGAAGAGGGAGCGAACATCAAACTAAAAACTTGACTTGGCAAAACTGTCATTGTTGTTGTTGTTGTATAAACAGAGCTATCAAGTGTTGTAACTAAGCTGAAAACTAAACTGTTTAATGTCTTTCCTACACTTTTTATACAATACATAAATTCATCCAACTGTTTTTCTACAATTTGTGTATTTGAAATTATCTGTTTTTCTTATACCTTAAGACTTATCATTTTGAAATATGAAACTATATATTTATATTGTAAAATCATCACAAAGCATAGGAAATAAATTTATAGAAAAGAGAAAAACATCAACTTAAATGAATGTACATAATTTTGGAATAAATAGTTAGAAGTATAAAATATCTTAATATCTCACTAAGATCTTTGTTTATTTATTCAAATATATGCTAAAATTTAAATGCTTAGAAATTATTGTCAAGTTTAAAAGTAACTTAAAAGTAACAAATTGAACTTTTCTGTCTAAATATTGGTTGATTCACTAAATGTAAATACTTTGAAATAACTGAGTTCTCTTGAAATTTCTAGCTCTAATATCAAACTATATATTTATGCTTAAGTTATGACAAATCCTGAAGTGGAACGAACTCAACAGGATGGCGGCTATAAAGGAAGAGGCTCATAAAACATCCAATTACTGATAACATTACCTTTCACATTTTCACATTTTTAACGTATTCCAGTGAAAAGTAGTTAGTTTCTTTTTTGTATAATTCCTGGAAAGCTGACATATGTAAGGGCAATGAGAGAGTACATAGAGTGATACAATAACAACAACAACACCTACGCCTAAGTACACACACACATACAAGCATAGTATAGAGGTAAGGAGCCAAGAAGACATTTCTGTCTGTTGACATAATGATTAGACAAGAGCCGTGCCCCAAAGCAGACACACAGAGAGAGAGAGAGGCCCCATATGCAAATATTGTATTTTCTTTAGGCTGAGACCCAAGAGACCCTAGAGTTGAGTTCTTCTTCTTTGTGTAAGTGTAAGTGTGTTGGCAAACAGTGAGAAGAAGGTAGAAAAACTTTGACAAGTGAGACTAATTATTATTGGCAGTACACAAAAGCTAACTAACCAAAGACACGGCCACAGGAAGTTGACAAAAGAAATAAGTATAACAGTGTCAACTGTCATACACACAGTGCTGTATGTACGAAAGGCTGCGCCGACGGTAACCGACAAAAAAAAAATACATACATATAATAAAGTTTAAGCTGCGCAGTACACTGAAATCTGAGTGCAAAGAGAGAGAGCGAGATCGAATGTGAGAGAGCGTGCATAGCCAGAGAGCGCGAGCGCAAATGTGCGACCACCTGTCCGTGCTCTCTCGCAGACAGGAGCGAGCGACAGCAGCAACGAACAGCGAGGCGAAAAGGAAGAGACAAGAGACAAATAGAAAGGGAAACGAACAGAGAACGAATAGAACGAGCGAACGAACGAACGCAAAAATGCAGACATAATCAAAATGCATGGCAAAAAAAAACAGAAAAATGAATTTTGTTTTATATTTGATTTGTTTAAAAATTGTGTTCTCTTATTTTGTAGTATAGTATCAACACTTACCCGTCGCTTGGGCACAGCTGAAATTAGTAAGCGCCAGCAGCGGCAGCAGCAGCGCGACGCCCGCAAGCATTTCGTTAATCCAAATTGTGTGTGCGCCGCGACAGCGACGTCTGCTGCGCTGCAACTGCATTGTAATCCAGTTTTAAGATATTTGCGTTTTATGCTTTTTAGTTTTTGCTAGTAGTTGTTGTTGTTTTTCTTGTCGTTGTTGGTTTTGTTGTATGTGTAGGTAAATTAAGTGTGTAGTTTTTGTAGCTGTCTCACTTTGACTTTTGTTTTTTGTTTTGTTTCTGCTGCTTGTTGGTTTTTTTCTTTTTCTTCAAAATTTTAATTTAATTTCCTTTTGTATTTTATGTATTTTGCAGCCAGGCGAATAGAACAATTAAGTGCCGCGTTGTTTGCAGCGACGCCGACGTCGACGCGGACGACGGCGACATTTCCACGCGCAACCGCAACAAACTTTGAAGCGCGGATGATAATTCAAAAAGAGACGACGAAAAGAAAGACAAAGACAACGCGTTGCTTCCTTTCTCACACACACACACAAACACACACACTAACAACACACAAAGGCGTATAGGAGTCGCTTTGTTGTTGTTGTTGTTTCTGTGCTTACTTCTTTTTCTTCTTCTAATTTTCCTTTAACTTTATTTGTTTGCACATGCACAGAGACAGACGACACAAGCACAGGGAAAAATAATAATAAAAAAAGGGAATATTTCGATGACGATGGCGATAACGATACCGAACTCGATGGCGATTTTGATATTATTCGCCGCGCCGCAGTCGCATGCTGCAATTTTCGCATGCGGCGGCATTAAACGCCATATTGTTGTTGCCTCTTCGAATAGCTCTCGATTCGATGTTGCTGTTGTTGTTGTTTTCGTTTCTTTTGCGAGTTAAATTTTGCGTTGCTCTTACACTTCACATACACGCACAGACATATACACAATTGAGAGGAGGCACTCAAAAAAAAAAAAATATCCCATGCAATTGCAATTTTTCTATAACTGCTGCAGACTGTCCGTCTCGATATCCGTTTCGTTTCACGACTCGCAACACTTTGAGCCGCTCTCACCAGCGTCGCTTTGCTGAACCCCCGAAAAAAAGACAACGACAACCGGCTCTCTCGCTTATGCTCGCGCTCGAGCGCGCTCTCTCTGTGAGTCTCTCTGAACGAGCCACAGTGAGCCGAGATCCATTGCAAACCGGACGCCCAACAAGCGCACATGAGCATAAGTGCATAAGTGAGAGCGGACAATTGAGAGTAATAGAGCAGCTTATTCACTCGCCCAGTGTCGGTTGACACAAGTTGATGTGTCGACTTGAGGCAATGTATGCAACATTTTGATTACAATATGCATCAAGAATTAATATTAATTATACTATCTTCTAATGCTATGTTGTTTTTCAAAAGATTTCGTACAAAACAGTTGATCTTAGCCTATTTGCTCAAGTCTAAGCATAAAGTATTGTTAACCTGTTTGACTCAATACTTTTTTTGTGGTGCTCCTTGGAGAGCGCCGATCGCACTCATTAATGTGGCCGCTCTCACAGCTACTGCGCCTGCGTCTGTGTCGCTGGGCTGGCTTGCATTCTTGTTGTTGTCGCTGTGCTGTTGTTGATGTAGTTGCTGTGTCGTTATTTCTTTTCAATTTCAAAATGGCTGCAAAAATTAAATACTTGTTTTGCTCTTTCCTTATTTCCCTCTGACCAGTGCTGCCAACATTTTATGGGAAGTGAAGGCATAAACAGCTAAAATAATTGAGAAAACGACAAGAAAAAAGCCGACATACTTTAAAGACTTAGAAATTACAGAATCCCGAGTCTGCTTCCCGCAATTCACAAATTTTTCCCGCCGTTGGTCTTTAAAAACAGTCTGACTTGACGGGAAAAAGCGGATTCAACATTTTCTTTTCTGTTCTATTCTCGTTTTAAGAAACAAAATAGATTTTTATTCATCTGGCTTTTCTTAACTGTCAGGCATTGACAATAAAACGCTGAAAAAACGGACTGTTTCGAAGTCGATTTCATAAATGAGTTTGTGAAAAGTTTATCTACTCAACGAGGGTGAACCTCACCGACTTTTTTAGACTTTGGGCGAAATTTCAATGGATGTTTTTTCGGCTTTTCCTGAATTTCCCAGATTTTCATAGCAGCTACTAACGAATCTGGGCCCCCAGAAGAGTAAGAAAATCCAGACATAATTAAAAAATTAAAATCTAAGCACAGAGCGTCTGCAAATTTAAAATTTTCTTCTTTTTTAAAATTAGCGGAAAAACAAATTGGACTTTGAAAAAAGCCAGCTTTGACGGGAAAAGCTGAGTTGGCAACACTGGCTTTTACTATGGTAACCTAGAGTTGTGCCGTTAAGTTAAGAACAAGTTAAATTGAACTACTGAACTTGTTCAGTGCGTTGAGTCGTGAATTAATCTTATTGCGATTAATTTGGGTTATCGTTCTTCTCATTTAGCAGTTATCCTTTGTGGTCTTAAGTAAGAGTACTCGACTAGAAAACACCCTGTAATAAATGTTAGTCTGTAGAAGATCAAAAAGTTGCTAAAAAGTCGACTAGTAAATACCCTGTAGTTTAACAATATATTAAAGGCAGTTTGAGTTTTATTTCATTTAAGGTTTTTATTTCAACTAATTTGAGTTTGTTGACTTAGGTTTTAATTGAATTAATTTTCATATTACACGAAATTTCACACTTTGCTTAGTTCTTCTGCTGTTTTGTTCTACATGCTTTGCTTCTCATTTTCATTTTCATTCTCATTCTCATCATTTTGCTATTTGCTTTATCATTAATTTTTTCTTCGCCTGCACATTCATTTCACATTCATATCCATAATGTATAATTATCATATTTACTTGGCTTAATAGGATTTTTCTTCGATATTTTCATTTGACTTTTATCATTTCGTAATTGTTTTTTGTTTTTGTTTTTGTTTTTATTTTTGCGCTTAATTGAACTTTTTAATTGAATCGTTTGACATTTTACCCAAAAGTTTCGTTTACTTTTTAAATTTACTTTTCGTTTGTTTGTTTTTTTTTTGCTGGTTTTTTATTTAGTTTATTTTTGTTTTATTACTTTCATATGAACTCACGTAAAAGCTCTGCAAATAGCACAACAAAAATCAAATAGCATCGCCATCTAGTTAAAAAGATTAAACAAAAAACGTTTAAAGCGACTTTCATTCACTAGACTCGTATTAATGTATATCTATATTTAAATATATAATTATTTAAAAAAAAAATTTAATTAGTATTGGCTTAAATACACAAGTAATTTAAGAACCCAACAAATTTCACAAGGAATCATAAGGCAGCATTTCGTTTTTTCTTTTCTTTCTCTTTTGTTTTTAAGTTTTTACGCTTAATAATTTTACAATCATTTCAGTTGTTCTTGTTCTTGTATTTTTTTGGTTTCTTTTGTTGTTTTTTTTTATGTTTTTTGGTTTATTGGTAGATCTCTCAAATGTGTTTTACAAATTTTGCTAAGCTTTTTGTTTTCATTTCGGTTTCTAATTAGTTTAGGTTTAAAATGTTTTAATTCTTACAGTGTATTTTTACTATGCAGACAAAAAAATTTGCAGTGTAATACACATGCCTTCATATAGATATATATTTATATTTGTAGGTATACTAATATTCATATACATATATATTTTTATGTATATCGAATTACGTTTAAATATTTTCTTTTACTTATATTTTGTTTTTTATTTTTATTTTTTACAACTATTTAGTTAATTAAGTTAAGCGTTAAACCCTCTCCGGTTTACATACACATATGCGCTATATACGATCCATAAACATACATACACAATATATATATAGGTATGCATACATAGATTATGATATTATTTTACATATAAATACATAATTTATTTAAAGTTGTATGTCTTAATATCTAAAATCAAATGCTGTGCTATCGCAACTCGGTCAAGTTGATCTGGGATATGTACATAATATACCTGTATACCCTGTATACCCTATAGTTAAGTTAAGTGACAGACATGTATCGAATCTTTAAATATCAGATATAAAATGTAGAAATATGATATATTCTCATTATTTTTTAGCTAATTAATTGTTATTCCCATTGAAATGGGACACTGCAAAATGGAACTAGTTATGGGAACTAGTTCATTTCGGATAGACTGTCTTGACCGAATCGAATACCAACAACGGCTTTGGCCGCAGTCAAAGTTGAAGTTTAAGTATTTTCTAACACTTGTTTTAGTCCGTTTTCATTGCATTTAAATGTAAGTCTAAAAATTGTAATAAATTTTGGCTTAGAAAATGTTGCGGATGCTGCTGCGTTTTACTTTGAAACTAACTACGGGCAATATTATTATTCTTTTTTTGTATTTTCTTTTTTTTATTGGAATTTTTTTCGTTTGTGATTTGATGTAATTGTGAATAGTTTGCAATTTGTTGTGGTTTGGTTTCTGTTTTTTGTTTTTGTTTTTCTTTTTTTCAACTCGCAGTTAAAATGAACTTTTTAAGTTTCGCACTTCGATACGTTTCGATAATTGATATACATTGCATTTGTTCAGCGCTCGATTAAAACCCGAACCCAATCGATATATACTCTTAAATCTTAAAATTTGCACTAGATATATTTGCCTTACTGACTTCTGCTGCTTCTCGATTCGATTTTTTTTTTGCATTTTCTTTTTATCGTTTTTGCTCGAGTTTTGCCATAAAATAATTAACGCTATAAATCACAATACGGTTTATTTTTTTTTTTATATTTATATATGATCGAATTCTGTTCGAAAAAAAAACATTACACACACATTAGAACTGCGCTTAGTTTCCTAGACTCTAGACAAATACAATTCGAATAAATATGCGCTACACACTCCGCTCCGCTCCGCTACTAGCTTAAGTTGCAGTTCAGTTTTCGATCTGGTTCCAGTTCCAGTTCTATTTCCGGTTCCAGCTTAAACATGCGTGGCCAGCGGCCCCTTTTGTGTAACGCCCTTGCCATTTGTGGGCAGTATAAACTGCCCGGAGGGACTTTGTGCACTCTGTTGTGATCCGGCCACGCCCACGCCCACCACGCCGCCCAACGGGCCGCACAGCGAGGGCTGTGTTAGAGGCGTGGCCGCCAGTGTATTACTGCTAGCGGTTAAATTGGAACTACTGCCACTAACACTTCCCGGTCCACCACTAACACTGCTCGCTGCTCCTCCTCCAGCTCCAGCTCCGACACTGATGCTGCCACTTGCCCCATAACCGCCAGCTCCGAAATGCTTCAGGCCGCCATTGCTGTTGGCATGCCGGGTGGCATGGTAGGGCGGTGGGGCGGGTGTGGCCGCTGGATTGGCGGTGCTGGGCGGCGGTAGTGGTGGCAAAATGGATGAGTTTGTCCGTAGATAGGGATTCCCATAGATGGCGCTGAAGCGACTGTCGATGCCGTTCTGCAGCAGCGGTTGACCTACAAACGAAGAAGAAGAGACACAAACAAAGAACGATTAATCGATTTGTTCGATATTCTATAGGTATGTGCATTAAGAACGAGTCTAATTACAACTCAACTTCTTTCTTAACTTCACAGAGTGTAGAAACCTGTTTCATATAAAATAAATCATATAGTATCGACTAGATATAGATGAAAAGATAAAAAATTAACTCCTAGCGAGTTGAAAGTCTAGTGCCGAACGCATTTTCCAAATTCAAAACTTCGAATATCAAATCTTTTGGCAGCTCAAAAACTAGTTCAATCGAGATTTCAAGATTTAGTTCAGTTACACAAGTTCTTTCAACACGATCATATAATCTAAGTAGTTCTATTTGAAGTTTGCTGTTCAATTTTCACAACTATTACTCTTTTTATACGTAGAGAGACCAAAAACCTTAAATGGTCCGACTTATACTTAATTTTTCTTCCGTTGAACTAGTTCATTTTTGATTCAATCGATTGATTAATATGTAAACTTACCTAGAAAGCCGTTGGCCTGAGATGTCTGAGGCTGTTGCTGGTGCAGCTCATGGCGCTGATTCCGCGGCAGACTTGCCCCACTGCCAAGTGGCACGCCACCAGTCGATGTGGCAGCACTACCAGCACCTGTAGCAGTTCCAGCACCAGCAGTTGCAGCAGCATTTGCCGCATAGTGTGGCAAGGTGGCCGAGTTAATGCCAACATTGGCATTGGCTTTGGGTTTTCCACTCTCAGCAGGCGGACTGTAGTCGAGGGCGTATTCAAAGTAGGGGGCGTAACCGTTGCTGGTACTTTCCTTGTAGGCCTGTTCCTGTTGATTCTTCAGATTCTTAATGTGACACTGACGATTGTATCGATCACCATAATCGCCCGAAAAGCGTTCATCGAATTTGACAGGACCGGCAAGAGGTACTCCCAAGGTAGCTCCCTTCATCTGGACATCTGGCATGGGTGTTTGGGTTAAATTAATGGCCAATCCATCGTTGCCCGCTTCGGAATACTCCACATCGTAGGCCTTGGAACGTAGTTCGCTCTTCAGTTCATTGAGTTTATCGCCACCTCGGGAAGCCTCGGGTATAACATCAGCTGGCATTGGCTTCTTGCGACTACGTCGTCTTCTGTACACATAGACGATCATTGCGATCATCAGGACAATGGCCACCGTGGACATGGAGCCCATAACGACAAGAAATACAGGTATACTACCCGGTTCCGGCACTAGCGTAATCACCAGTGAATCGCCGCCATATGAATTCAAGACCGTACAATTGTATTTGCCATAATGTGTGGATCGGCTCTCTTTAATGATCAACGCAGCGCGAACTCCCTCAGGCAGATGATGTTCCTCGAATATATAAATGTCCGGATCGGCACTACTCATATTGATCAGTTTACCCTCGAAGGACCATAGGATATGCTCCGCTTTGGGTATACTAAATGCCAGACAATCGATCTTTGCCCTACTCCCAACTGCGCCAAATTGCACCTTGTGTGATGTGATGATCGGAGCACGTTTCACATAGACTGTCGCCTCGGCTCCGATTTCTGGAAATCCGTTGACAACCGCCTTGCAAAAATACCTGCCGGCTGTCTCGCTGCTCACCTTGAGCTTCAGCTCCGGTGTTCTGCCCACAATCTATCGCAGGAAATTTAAGAATCTATATTAGGAAAAGCCCTTTGTCGATTTCTAGTTTAACTCACCTGATCAGAATTCTCGTTAATCCACTCGATTTCCGGTGTAGGATTTCCGGCAACTTCACAGCGCATGGTGACTGTGGCACCCAGATCCGCCTCCTTGCTCACTGGACGTTGTCGAAAAACAGGACCGACTGGATTTGAGAATGGAAAAAGTTTTGTTTCATCATGAACTGTTCTTTATTAATTAAAATAATATCAATTCTTGACACTTACAGCTGATGTCGAGGGTTTCGCTCTCCTCGCTTTTACCCACGGCATTGACCACCTCGCACTTGACAATCGCATCATGATACTGGCGGGTTACGTTATGAATGATCTAGAGTGGGAAAAAAGGAGTACGCAAACAAAAGGACCAGGTTAGAAAATGAAAATTTTACTGATAACAAAGAGTGTTAATAAGAATGAAGTAAGCTACGGTGTAGGAGACTTTTTAAAGCTTTTACTATATATTGTTTCAATTTCAATAAATTTCCGTAGATGTCGCCGCTACGAAGATATTAGTTGATAAACACAGAGGGCGCTAGCGCCTTTTATTTGTCCTTTTGCCGTAATATAATCCGATTCGAAAGAAGTTTTCAGGATAGGATCGGACTATAGTGTTTATTATATATTATACCAAAATTTAAGGCGCTAGCAATAAAGGTGCTCTAGTTGTTGAACTTCGAAATTTTGATTTTGGGTTACAGAGGCGGAAAAAAAATCTAAAACAAACTTGACCAAGGTCGGATATAGTTAAGCCTAAATACCAAGTTTGGTGTCTCTAGCTCTTATAGTCTCTGAGATCAAGGTGCACATATTTTCGAAATTTCGAACAGCTGTAAACTATCCGTTTATTATCCGATCCGGATTAAACTTTCAGGACAAGATTGAGCTGTAGAGTTTATCATTTATCATCTTTAAAATCTTACCATTTTGGTTGTAAAGTCTCCCGTCATTAGCTCATCGTTGATGAACCAGCGATAGCTGACCTCCCGAGGATTAGCATCCGCCCTGGCAACTGAGAATGACCTCGGCACCCTCAGGGATGCGTCCTCCCGCCAGAGCACCACCCACAACCGAAACGGAGACCTTGGGTGCATATTTGACCTCAAGCAGAACCTTTGCCGAGCGATATGTGCGATCGGCCGTGTTCTGAGCCTGACAGGTGATTGTCGTATTGTGATATTTCTTTTTGGGCGCCAATTTTAGGACGGATTTGGTTGTGATGCGTCGGGAATCCGCCAAAGGTTCAAAGAAGCTTTCGGCAGTCAGAACATTCCCTAGACCATCGATCCAGGTGATTTCAGCAGCAGGTTTTCCACCCACCGAGACGCACTCGAGTTCAATTTCGCGATCCTCGGTGGTTACGAGATAATCGCCTTGTAGGATTTTTGGTGCCTCCGGAGGGACAAGGACCGTCAAATTGGCAAATCTCGAGCGTATGCCTTGTTCTCCTTGGGGTCCTGGTCCCACCTGGCATTGATATTTGGCATCATCGTCCAGCATCAATGGATAAATGTCTAACGAGAAATCTCCTCTCATCGCTGCCCACCATCAGTATCGCTCAAATCCGCTCAGATTACGATGTTGGCCAGTCCAAAGTCATCCTTGGTCCATTGTAATGCGCCAACCTTTTGCATAACCCGACATGGCAGAGTTACTCTGGATCCAACGACTGCAGTTTGATCTTGTGGCTCCATGGCAAAGTGTTGTCCACCATCTCCATGACTCTTGATCTTTGTCTCTTCCCCGTTGCTGCCACCTCCAGCTCCACCTCCATTACTGTTGCTGCCACTTGAAGAACTGTCACTATAATGTGAATTCTGATTCGATTTGTTCTTGTTCTTCGATTTGGCCAATGTTGCTGCGGGTAAAACTAGCAATAGACTCAGGAGCAATGCCATCGCCAGTGGCAACATCTGACGACACGGCAACATCTTCATCTTTAGCTCGTTTTAGTCGTGCTGCAAAGATAAGAAGAAATAGAAATACGGAAATAAATAAAATGTTGTATAGATTTTATTTAAACAAATGCACTTTAAAGTTATTTATATTTGTTATACTTAAAATTTAAACTCAACAGTTGCTTCAGGTTTGCAACCAAATGAATTTAGTTTGAACACAAACCATAAGCAAGTAGTTCTCTGCTTTCTGTTATACATCACAGCAAGCAGTCGAAGCAGTGTTTGCTGCAAGCAGTGTCGCACAGTCCAGTGCTGTTTGCTTTAAATGCCACACACTTTCTTTCTCTTTCTCTTTCTCTTTCGTTTCATCGCTTGTCTCACTCTCTCTATGCCTTTAACCACATTCACTGCCTTTACTTAGATGGTTGTTTGTTCAATTGCTTGACTTAGATCCACATCCACATCCATATGCAATTGCAAATATTCGGTTAAAGTTCTGCCAACAACAACAACAAAAGGTGGCATGTCAAATTTAGCAGCAGCTGCCGTTGCCACAGTTTGTTGCATATTTTTGTGGGTAAAATGGAAAGGCACACGGTGCCATTTTGTGGGTCAAGTTTAACCAAATGGATGAGAGAAAAAAGCGCGAAAATTGGAAAAACAACAAAAGCAACAAACACAAACAACGACTACAAATAAAAGCTGAAAATCACTGCAAAAGGCTTAGCTTCACATGACTGTGTGTGTGTGTGTGTTTGTCAGTCCAGCAATCAACTGCAGGCAACCCCGCAAATGTGTAACTGCAACTGTATGTAACTGTAAATGGTGGCACAGCTGTGAAATTGAAACATATTCGCGTCGCCAGCGCTTGTTGCTATTTGCCACACACACACACCCACAGACACACCTTGAGAGCGACACACACACACACCATCACACACTTGTCCGATTCATCAGTTCAACCTGCCACATGGCACATGCCACATGAACGGTCCTTGTTGTTGCACCCACTCAAACCTCATATTCCAGCCCTGCGGCTTGGCCTTGGCATTTGTGGCTTTTGCAACTACTTACATACATTGCAGGCATTTGTTTTTGCTCCCTTAATATATTTTTAATGTCAATCAAAACAAACAAAAGCTATTTCAACACACACACACACACATGCATATTTTATATGTCAGATCTAAAATTACATATATGTATTTCCTAGCACTTTAAGTAAGCAGTGCAGTAACTGCTGATTGGCAAGGTAAATAAAGCAGTTTAGCTTGTTAACAAAATTAAAGCAGTCGTGGGCTATTTTGTTGCATACTTTCGGGGATACTTTGAAAATTCAAATAAAAACCGTTAAGTGACAAGCTGATTTAAGAAAATTAATCTTTGAAACTATAAATTAGATAAACTAAAGCGGATTCTTTCAATACATGGAAGGCAAATTATAGATATATTGTTATTAAAATTGGCTGCAATACTTAAGGTTTTCAAAAGGACTTTTCACGGTCGGCAATCGATTGGCATATTCAGGATCTGACCAAAAGATTGTAAGGCTCTCAAAACTGTGACTATAAACACTATTTCTAGAAAGTTGACTTTGAATTTAATCTCAATTTTTAAATTAATATTAATTGCACTGAATATCTATCATTTTTTGAAATTGTATAAGCAGGGAAATAGTTTTGACTTAGAGATATTTCGAATTTATGAACACTCCCTAGAAATGTAGTATCTGTTTTAAGTTCTAGCCTTCATGGAAACGTTTTCTGTTATAGAAACATGAAAAGTAAGAACCTTAGTTGATTGCTTTAAAGTTGAAGACTTTCTTAATGGGAAAAAGCTCTTTACGTTTCACTTACTGAAAAGAAAGATAGATGATCTAAGAGCTATATTCTTGCCCGTAATATAGTTATAAAATGGGTTAAGCACTAAAAACATTGCCAAGGTATTGCTCGAGGACTGAGTCGAAAAGTAAGAAGTTTCCAGGAGCAGTTTCCACAGTCTGTTGAAACTTGTTACATTTCTGTATCATTTTTCATAGCTTGATTTGGTTAGCTGCCCCACCTTTCTCTGTCTTTCTCTGTCTTTCTCTATCTCTTTTTGCCACACACAAACATACGTTTAGGATACACATATGTTGCACTGTTGCAGTGGCGTTAACGTGGCACGTCTAACGGTAATGCTAACGATTTCATCAAGTTATCGCCCGAGTCGCGGCTGCAAAACACGCTGAAGGACATTGCTTGTGCACCAGCTGACCTCAACGTACTGTCCTCTTCCTCTTTCCCTCTCTCACTCTGTCTCTATCTCTATATCTTCTCTAGTCGCGTATACAGAGTGTAGCCCTTGCCTTCATTTCATTTCATTTCATTTCGTTTCATTTCATATCATTTTCGTTGCTCGTTTTTGCTTCTGCTTCTGTGTTTTGTGTTGCCTTTTCTACTCTATTCTCCTCGAGTTTTTTCTGCTTGTTTACCTGGGCCATGATTTACGGCATTTGCACTTTCCCGCGACCGAGTGTGTGTGTGTGTAAGTGTGTGCGTGCTGGTCATAGAAGCAACTCCATGCACCATGGAGCAATTACTGATTTTTTTTCTTTTTGAATTAATTAATATTTCAAGAAGAACAACTAATTTTTTTGGTCTAGTTTATTTATTTTTTGTAAATTTTACTAATGAGCGTTAGGTTAATGGATGGCAACATTAAAACAACTTAGTTATATTTACAAAATAAGATTTCAAATTATTCAGTTAATTAAATGAAAATTTAAATGAATTCTTGTTGAATATTTTCTCTCATTATCGATATTAAAAAGCTAAAATAATTTTAATAATTTAATGGCTAAAATATATGATTTATTTATTATTTTCATCAATTTATAATTTAGAACTTTTTGATTCGACGTTAAATAAACAATAATAAAAACATATTATTATTATTATTTATTATTTATCATCCTAGAGCTACTTTATTCGCAAAGTAAGGCCAACGTTAGGAACTTACAGTGAACATGATCTGCCCTGTTAGTTATAGATCGGTTGGGACTAAATTTATGACAAGAAATCCAATTTGATTTAGCGACAAGTATATCTACCCTGTAAGGCAATAACCAAGATGGAGAATCGGCTATTAAGATTAAGTTATTTCCCAATGTATTGCCTTACAAGTTTCGTTTAACTTTATTCGAAAATATCGGCAAATATCCCATAGTGCGTCTGGGTCTAACTACTAACCACAGTCCGGATATGTCTCGCTCGCTCTCGCGTTTGCTACCATATGATAGTTTAGCTAGTGGCCTCTGGCTTTTGGTCCGCTACTTGCCACAGTTCCTGCCCCCTTTCCACTATTCCATCTCTCCCCTCTACGATGGCAATATGCTCGTCTAAATTATTAAAAATTATAATAAAATTTTTATGACCATTAAAGGCAATGCCTAGAGAACTTGTCTGACTCGGGTTTATGCCATTTTAATATATACTTAAGTATATATGTATTTTTTCTCTTTTTTTTCTACTCCTCGATTTCTTTTTCCTTCGTTTTTTGCTGCGTTTTTTTGTTGTTGTTGCCTTGACTGCTTTTAGTGGCTCTCAGGACCTGTGTGTGTGTGTTTGTGTGTGTGTGGCAAAAGTTGTACAGGAAATGACTCGACATGATTTTATACACACACATAACTTTGCTTTTAGCTGTTTTAGGTCTTTTGGTTGAGTTAACTGAACCACTAGCTCAATGGGTTTTCATTCCATTCCCAATCCCAATCGAATTACGCCCCATTCCCACTTCCTAGACATGTCCTCGTCTCCCTCTTGCCACCTCATTAGGTGAAAATTTCGTTGTTAATGAGCACTTAATAATTATTAATATTTACCTTTATATACATATATATAAAGAACCAATTAAATTTGGGGAATTTGATCTGAAAACCTAACTTCTAAAAATATTAACCTATCATATATTATAATCAAAAACCAAGTAAGAATTTGTTATTGCTCTCAAAAACAATCTAGTTTATTTAAGCCACAGTTGAAAATTATTTTTATTACTTGAAGCCATTAAAAGAAACTTACTAAGTTTTAAGGAATCCAATAAAATTTATATACATAAGAAAGCAATTAAAAATTGAAAGATAACAAGAAATGTACTTAAATTATGAAAATAAGCAAATGTATTTTTAAAATTAAAATAAATTTCTTGTTATCTTCAATTTTTAAGCGCTTCTATAGTTCAATGAAATAGAAAAGTTAAACATGTTATTGTATTTTTTAGAGATATCCGTTTGATATTGAATATAATTTTAGATAAAAGATGTAAAAGTAATATTTAGAGAAATCAGTTTGATATTGAACTTGCTTAACTTTGCATAAAGTTGACCAAACCCAATGGTAAGTAAATTTTTTTTGAATATCTTAAAATTTCATTTTAATAAACGTTTTTGAATGTGTCACAAAATAGGCTAGAGAATTCAGTTCAATGGAAATTAAATACTTTACATAAATAAATGAAACAAAAGCCTTAAATCCTGTTAATATCTTTAAAAACAAAAAAATATTCTTTAGGAATTTGATATAACATTTTTCACTATGTCACATGGCACCTTTTCTTTGTTTTGATATTTTGCAGGTGAAATTGAATTTTGGAACTTGTCGGTTTTCTTCGTCAATTTTTACGGTTTCAAGCTAAGCAAGGACACTGGGATACCACTTGATAATTGAGTAAAAGCTGCACATTTTGCGGCATGTGCAATTCGCAGCGAGCTGAAGCGAATTGAAGCGAATTGAATTGCATTGAATCAAGTTGAATCAAGTTGAATTGAGTTGCGAATAATTATATTAACATTCGACATGTCAGGACACACTTCAGTGGCAGGACCTTGCCAGTCAATGCTGCGCGTGTGCACAAATACAAAGGCAGCACACACTCACACACACACACACACACTCACTCACACCTATATATAAACACATATGCGCATACATTAACTCTAGAGAACCTTTGGTTAGTTGATCCTTTTCGCTGGGATTTTGTTATTAATATTCAATTAAAGGCCCAAGTGGCTGCTGTGAAAGACGTGGGCGTGGCAACGCCTTAAATATTTAGGTAGCCAAAAAAAAAAAATATCCTAAAAGGCAACAGTGGAGCATGCTCGACTGTGGAAGATCCCTGCACCAATTAACAATTAAATTATATTTAGGAAAAAGCTTCCCAAAGAATACAAACTTGCATATAAATTGGTGTATTTTTATGCATGTATAAATAAGAAATTTTAAACAAATTTATTCATTGACATATAAACATCAAATTTGTTTATAACATATAGTAACTTTCGAGTTTATGGTCCGATCGAACTGAAAGTTTTACACTTCGCTTTCGTAAATTTTAATGCTTTTCTAAATCAAAATATACTATACAAAACCTAAACATTATGATGAATTCCGAGCAGCAGGAGAATGTCTTAATGCGCAGTGAAAGAAGTCATATTGGTAGTGTCAATTATGAGCGTCGTTCAAAATCCCTTTGGCTAAGCGATTACGGACTCGATGTTTTCCAAACATTGAAGGAATCGGAGCTGCAACGTCGACCACTATTTTTCCGGTCAACTCATGTCGATCAGAGGCCAAAACTAGTCCGACTCTGTCAGTCAATCTCACGTGCTTACACACTCAGCCGCTGTACATTGCATCTGTCGATTTACTATATGGATCGCATTATGGACTTTTTCGATATGAGGCCAGAGAAATTATCGCAAGTCGCGCTAATCTGTCTGCGAATTGCGGGACAAATTGAAAATGTGACCAACTCGGTGCCACGCTATAGTGATATGAACACTTTGATTGAGGAGAACTATACGCCCAATGAGTACAAGATTGCGGAACGTCAGATTCTTAAATATTTTCAATTTGAACTGATACGACCCACAACAGCCAGTTTTATAGAGATGCTAGCATGCAGTTTTTTTACTCGCGAAGATTATGATGAATATAACAAACAACTGGATAATGGTGCGGAAATTGAAGCGAACTTTCCGCGTTACAACTCATTTGAAAAAATGCATGCAACACTTCTGCGACATCTACTACGTATGACGGACAACACACTGAATGTTCATAAATTTAGCAATGAACTTCCCTCCTTGCTGGCCGCAGGATGTATTGCCGCTGTGCGTCAGGTTAATGGAATTCCCAAGATGTGGACACCGTTTCTTACCGAGCTGACATCCTACACTGAGCATATGGTTGAGCCATATGTGCAAATGATTACGTCGATCGAAAAGAACAAACTATATCAGGAGCAATTGTCTGTGCAACATGTGGAAGCTCCTGCTGTTGGGCTCGAAACGATCAACATAACAACCGTTAAGGTTCAAAAACCACCTGAGCTCGATATTCTGACCGATAGTCCGGATTCTAAGCGTTTGAAGATGAACAACGACCATCAGACAGGTCAGGACAAACTATATCAGGAGCAATTGTCTGTGCAACATGTGGAAGCTCCTTCGGTTGTGGTCGAAACGATCAACATCACAACCGTTAAGGTTCAAAAACCACCTAAGCGTAGACTCGATATTCTGACCGATAATCCGGATTCTAAGCGTTTGAAGATGAACAACGACCATCAGACAGGTCAGGACAAACTATATCAGGAGCAATTGTCTGTGCAACATGTGGAAGCTCCTGCTGTTGGGGTCGAAACGATCAACATCACAACCGTTAAGGTTCAAAAACCACCTAAGCTCGATATTCTGACCGATAGTCCGGATTCTAAGCGTTTGAAGATGAACAACGACCATCAGACAGGTCAGGACAAACTATATCAGGAGCAATTGTCTGTGCAACATGTGGAAGCTCCTGCTGTTGGGCTCGAAACGATCAACATAACAACCGTTAAGGTTCAAAAACCACCTGAGCTCGATATTCTGACCGATAGTCCGGATTCTAAGCGTTTGAAGATGGACAACGACCATCAGACAGGTCAGGACAAACTATATCAGGAGCAATTGTCTGTGCAACATGTGGAAGCTCCTGCTGTTGGGCTCGAAACGATCAACATCACAACCGTAAAGGTTCAAAACCCACCTAAGCGTAGACTCGATATTCTGACCGATAATCCGGATTCTAAGCGTTTGAAGATGAACAACGACCATCAGACAGGTCAGGACAAACTATATCAGAAGCAATTGTCTGTGCAACATGTGGAAGCTCCTGCTGTTGGGGTCGAAACGATCAACATCACAACCGTTAAGGTTCAAAAACCACCTAAGCTCGATATTCTGACCGATAGTCCGGATTCTAAGCGTTTGAAGATGAACAACGACCATCAGACAGGTCAGGACAAACTATATCAGGAGCAATTGTCAGTGCAACATGTGGAAGCTCCTGCTGTTGGGGTCGAAACGATCAACATCACAACCGTTAAGGTTCAAAAATCACCTAAGCGTAGACTCGATATTCTGACCGATAATCCGGATTCTAAGCGTTTGAAGATGAACAACGACCATCAGACAGGTCAGGACAAACTATATCCGGAGCATTTGTCTGTGCAACATGTGGAAGCTCCTGCTGTTGGGGTCGAAACGATCAACATCACAACCGTTAAGGTTCAAAAATCACCTAAGCTCGATATTCTGACCGATAGTCCGGATTCTAAGCGTTTGAAGATGAGCAACGACCATCAGACAGGGCAGGACAAACTATATCAGGAGCAATTGTCTGTGCAACATGTGGAAGCTCCTGCTGTTGGGCTCGAAACGATCAACATAACAACCGTTAAGGTTCAAAAACCACCTGAGCTCGATATTCTGACCGATAGTCCGGATTCTAAGCGTTTGAAGATGAGCAACGACCATCAGACAGGGCAGGACAAACTATATCAGGAGCAATTGTCTGTGCAACATGTGGAAGCTCCTGCTGTTGGGCTCGAAACGATCAACATAACAACCGTTAAGGTTCAAAAACCACCTAAGCTCGATATTCTGACCGATAGTCCGGATTCTAAGCGTTTGAAGATGAACAACGACCATCAGACAGGGCAGGACAAACTATATCAGGAGCAATTGTCTGTGCAACATGTGGAAGCTCCTGCTGTTGGGCTCGAAACGATCAACATAACAACCGTTAAGGTTCAAAAACCACCTAAGCTCGATATTCTGACCGATAGTCCGGATTCTAAGCGTTTGAAGATGAACAACGACCATCAGACTTAGCAGTCATTACATTGTTTCAAATGTCTTTTGAAAAGTTAATTATTAAATTGATATTAAGCAAAGCTAACTATGACTGAAGAGTTTGTCTTTGGTTGAGGTTGGAAATAATTATTGTTCAATTCATAAAAATTAGTTTGTGCTATTTCTGCAACTAATTTGATTTTGATTTGCTTTGCTGTTAAACTCCGAGATCTGATTATTCATATAGAAATAGATATATTAACTCTGTTGATGAGTAAGAATAGAATATTGTACAATATGCAAGAATATATGTAGAATATGGCGTCTGCCACGCCTTTTTTATAGGGCTCTAAGTTGACAGCCTTTGACAACTTTTACACACCCTTTGTATGCTGTTAGTACAGGGTCTGCCACACACACACAAAAGAGAAGAGTTCATCGCTTTTGCTAATTTGCACAGCAGACGCTGAAAATGCTTGATGAATTTATTGGGTCACGCCCAAGCCCTCAACAAATGTGGCCCTCCCCCTTCCCCTCTCCCACCTCCAACACCTATGCCCACGCCCCCATACACGCCCCCCTGTCTACTGAAAGACGCCCAACATCTTGGAAGCGTCATGTGGCAGGCGCTTCTAATTTATGGCACACAGAAGAGTAACAACAACAACTAAAGAACAACAAGAAAATCTACCTAAATTTGATTAAAATTTTGTTCGATTGCTTTTTTGGGTAAAAGAAAAGTGAGTAAAAAACATTTAATGGGGCGTTTATGCGATTTTCTAATTGTTTATACAGTGCAACAAGCAGTCACACATACATAAACATACATATACACTACTCTATATGGTAGGTGGGCGTTTTGAAAGGGGCGTGGCAGCATCTTTTGTCGCTCAACGTGCTGCGGTTTTGCCTTCGACTGTGTTGTAAACTTCCGCTGCCAAAGGATAATAAACACATGACAAGAACGAAGCCCCCCAGCAGAGACTGGAAGCACATACATGTACGAGGGTGGTCTGATAACTTCTGGATAAGTCGAAAACTAAGAAGCGCCAGTTTTTCAAGAAAGTAATTGTTTATTTGGATAGTTTTATCTATTACTGGTAGCTGGTATAGTTTTACGGAGCACGGTATCGTTTTTTAATTTTAACAACTCTCAATAAAGAACAATTTTGATAGGCTCACTTTTTCATAATATAAATACTATTATATGATGAAAACTTTTGAATTGTCTTATCTAATAGTCATTTTTAAACGTATACATTTATTATTTCAGATATAATTTTTATCAGTTTTCTTTTTAAATTTTTATTATTTCTACTAAATATTGGTTTTTTGCTAATTTAGACGCATGGTACTAATTTATAAATTATTAATAACTTTTATTTAGCTTGAACAAATTAACATAGTTAACAAATTTATGAGGTAAATTTAAGTGAATACTAAATTATAAGAATTTGGAGTTTGGCTGCAGACTTAGAAATTAGGAGATTCTGTAGACTATAGTTTTCCAACATAGGCCATAGGCCAGCTACTTATTAGCCCACCCTCGCAACTACATACTACACATATGCGTGTATAGATGCAAATGTATCTGTGCCTGTGTGTGTGTCTGTGTCTGTGTGTTTGTTTGTGTTTGTGTTTGTGTGTCATTAGCGTTTTCGTGCCATGTGTTTCAGTTTTTCCGTTGCCGCATTTGCCTTTTGCGGCGGCATTTTCCGCACGTGCGTTGCCACTACAACAACAACAACAACTACAGCAACTATAACCATAACAACAACAACAGCAACAACATGAGTTGCTTACCTTCTAGCTAAAGCAACAACAGCAACAACAACAACAATGTTGACAATGTCTGCAATTACAATAAACAAAACAAAACGCAGCAAATGCTAACGGCTCTTCCGTTTGCCTCACAATTTTCTTTACCAAAGAGGTGGGGGCGGGGGAGGATGGGGGAAATGAAAATAGGATGAGGGTAAACGGGGGAAAAAAGCAAATGGCATGCGAGGAAATACGAGGAATGAAAAAAGGGCTGATGGCAAAGGAAGCTGATGTCGGAGGAGCACTTAAAGGCAAACATTTCCCATTTGCAAACAGGCTAAAGAAATGCCACTAATTACATTCAATTATCAGTTCAAACGATATACCAAAAATGCTTAGCGAAAGCTCTCACTACAGGGTATTTAAGAGTCAACCCCGAAATAAATTAACCAAGTTCACTAATTGCCTGCAATTAAAAGTGCTAAAGATGACAATATGAATAAGCATCTAGTATAGGATATTTGTTAGTCGTATACAGTTCTTTAAGCACCAAGTTTAGACAAAGAAGATAGTTTGCTCGAATATGTATTTAGTACAGGATATTTTCCAGTCGAATATACTTCTTTTGGCACCTAGCTTAGACAAACATGATAATTTGAGCGAAAAAGCATCTATTATAGGATATTTGTCAGTCGTATATAAACTAAGAGCATCAAAGCTAAGAGAGAGAGATGCAAAAAAAACAACAACACTCTCTATGCAAAATTAACTGTTATGGTTATATATGTGCGTTTTGTGCGTGGTGCGCTTTTATGACCGCACAATTTTATTTCTGGTTTTGTGTTTAGTTGAAGAAGTGCTAATGTCCGCATGGTTAAGCTATCATTCCTCTAAATTTTAATATAATGCCAAGTGGAAAACAACTTTCTGATATAGAGATAGATGGATTCTTTTTAGCTTCATGCGGTCATATATTTACTCCAGAGCTTAGTTTTTAGTTCTCGTCCAAATCCCAAATTACAATTTATAATCAAAAATCACAAAAGTCTTAGAAATTATCTAAACCCCATAATGTTATTTTATTATTTAAGCAAATTATTCTCTCACATCTGAAACTAAAGATCTATATTCCCATTGGGCTAACATATAATTGTCCAAATACAGAAGTACAATATAAATAATAGGATATAGAGCAGTACTGCAAATAGAAAGATTGGAGGAAGAATTGAATATAACTTTAATACACAGATTACACTATTTACACACTTCATATAAAGATACCATAAGTAAACAGACTGCATTTAAGTATACTATATATACTATATTTATATATATGTAGCAAAATTAAAAAAATTGCACCCTATGGAGTTTATTGGCATTAGATTGAGGTTGATTTTTAAGTAGAGTGTTCGTTGGGTTGGGTTGGGCTTCTATCGGGACCATTCATCGCAATTGTTATTAGCTCACCTCAAAGTGATTCTTATCGGATGCATTTACAAACATAAACCTTGCACCCAAGCGCCACCTACAGCAAATATTTATCAGCTCGCACTTTGGGTCAGGAAAGGCTAACAGCTGAGCTTAGCTAAGCTCAACTTTTCCCGCGTCTTGTTGTTATTGTCATACACTCAGAAAAAAACAATCACACTGAATATAATCGAAATAATTGTATAAATTCAGTTATATTAGTTTCAAGAACTTATTAATTTTATTTAAAATTTTACACAACATTATTGTTTGACAATAGATAAAATCATTTTCTAAAATCGAAACATATTTTCTAAAAGCAAATCAATTTTGAAGCCTATAAAATATTTTCACTACAAAAATTAAATTTTCAACATGATGAAATTAGGCTATTTATTATATGATAATATATATTTCAAATAAATTGAAAACCAAGGCGAATTTCTACAATTTTTGTTGAGTGTCTAATTCTGAAAGCGTCGCAGTTGACGTTGACGCTGACGTCGCAGTCGACGCTACCTTGGTTTATTGTTATAGCGCAAACAATTTCATGTCATCCGCAATTAGGCAGACTTTGTGGTCCTCGAGGGGTGAATTCAGGAGGGGGAAACGGGGAGCGGGCAATGTTTCGAGAGGATTTCAGGGGCTTCAGGCTTAGGCTTCAGTCTGAGGCTCTGCTGGTCGCGGTTATTATCGATTTAATTGCGCGCTGGCGAAAGCAGCGAGTCAGGTGCTATATAAAGAGGGACAGAGGCGTGCTAAACAAGACTGGAGAGGGGCTTCGAGGGGAGGGTAGTTGGGGGTGCTTGTTGTTTAGGCAGCAACGTCATATATGCAAAAAAAGAAGAAAATGTACTGTAAAAAAAACGAATTACAAAGTACAACAAAAACTCAGGCAGACTGCAAAATTGAATACAATGTAAGAATGCAGCAGAATAACACGCCAGCACTCACGACACATTCATATGCACTCATTCACACTCACACGTGCACTCAAACGCATATTAACTTGAATATGGAGTCTGTTATTACAAGGAACTTTAAATTTTATATTGTTACTTTATATTCAGTTGAGATTAAGAATGTGAATACTCGTATGAAAGTATTCACTTATTCACTACTTATTATTGTTAAGTCGTATAAGAAATGAGTGTGCAATGAGTGTATTCGCATCAAATAGTACATATTCATTGATTCGAAAAAGTCTCATTGAAAATAGCAAATCTTTTATTGATTTGATAATTCAAAGTGTCTGTTTAGAAAGTATTCATTTGATAATAACGCTATGATGTTCTGCAATTCACTCGCTTTCAAAAGTATTTAAAGTCATTAAAATTATTCACTTGTGTTATTTTGTGTGTGACTATAGAGGTATTCACTCGCTTGATTCGTATATTCACATTTACTTGAGATATCAATTATGCCAATATTCATTCATTGATTCACATCCACACATGCTCACATTCATTTTTTAACCAGGACGCACACATACATATACATCCACACACTCGTGTACTCGTTTGTATTCATTTCTGCGTGAATGATTCATTCAACGCTGACTGCGCGGCCTCATTCATGTGCTTGCAACTCTTTCGTATCTTTTGCTGCTGCTGCTGTGCCTCTGTGTGTGTGTTTGTGAGTGTGTGTGTGTGAGTCAGTGTTGCCAATTTAGCCTATTTTTGCAAAGATTTTAACTTTTTAAAAAAGCTGCAAATATCAGAAATATCCGGGAACCTGTTCTGCTTTATAAATTCTACAATTGATAGGAAATGAAAGCAGTCGAAAATAAGGCACAAAAGAATTAGATTTTAATCAAAATTTAGTTGCCAAATAACAATATTTATCTTTAAATTAGAGACTGTAGATATCATAGGATTTAAAATAAATACCACGTATACATAATTAATTTCTCAGACATGCTGTATTTAAGTTACGGAAAGGAGCTATTTAATTTATAACAAAAAATAACGAAATAACAAATACTTTTATTTTGAAATGAAAGTTCTCAACCCAAAGTTATTAATATTATCAAAATAAAAGTTACGGAAATTCAGATTATTTCGTAATTTTATTTTAAAATCAAAAAGACTTGTAAATTTAATTTAACTGAAATATTAAATAAAATAGATAAAATGATTAAATGCAGTTCAAATAATTATTGTGATTATTTGCATTAAAAAAACATCATTGTCTCTAATATTTATTTAAGTCAATACTTGGTTCCATAAAAATACAAAAGTATTCATATTCTATATCAATATCAATATAAATATTAATATTAGTAGGATATTTATTTACTTATGCACTTTATTTATACACGTATCTATTTATGTATATTCTACCCGCATTGTTTAATTGTTTATGCTTAGTCCTGTTTTTTATCAGAGAGTTGTGCATCACTGGTGTGAGTTGTGTTTAAAAAAGAAATTGTTTATTATGCAGCGCAGGAGAGTGAGATAGAGGGAGAAGCGAGAGTGAGAGTGAGAGAGATATGGGAGAAGTGGCAAGAGGAAGCAGTGACGACTCCTCCACATGTGTTGGGTTTCACATGCAGCTGCAAAAAGCGAAGGGAACACATGTCCGCCTTGGCGCCTGACTTCGTCCTTCTACTGCTGTTGCTGCTAGGCAGATGGCGCCTTGTTGCACATGAATAGACACACGCACACACACACAAATACACACTACACACACACCCATACACACTGATGAAGCAGGCATACATACTACTACATGCAACATTACATGCAACTCTTCCACAAACCCCATCTCCATTCCCATCTCCATCTCCATTCGATGCCATCACTTTAGCTGCCTCAATGCACATTTTTAAAACGTTTAAAGTTTCTACACTTTTTGTTCACTTTTTTCTTTTTGTTTGTTTTGTTATTGTTGTTGTTGCTGTTGCTGTTGTTGTTGCATTTCTTTTTGCTTTGTTGCATTGCAATTTAAATTTGCAGCCAGGCACATTTGGGGAATTTTCAACTCATTTGTGCACCTTTGTGCCACATCAATAACACATGCGTTCCATAGTCGCCTTAAGGCACACGACTAGCTAATACCCTGGAAAACTTTACTACACATATAACAGAAATTAAACGACCAGGGTTTATAATTAAAAACTGCATATTTCGATATTTAATAAACGTTTACGAAAGCAGAAGGACAAAAAGTCTGATATGACGTGGGATTAAGTGCTTGTTAAGAAGTATATGACTTACTAATACCCTATACAAGTTGACTGCTTATAATTATGAGTTTCAAACGTTTACAAATGTAATAAAAAACTGAAACTAATCAAAAAGAAGTGATCAATAACAATTACAGGTAAATAAATAAATAAAAAAATAAATAAATATATGAATAAATAAATAGATCAATAAATAAATAGCTTATTAAATAAAAATATAAATAAATAAAGAAGTAAATAAATAAATAATTAAATAAACAAATAAATAACAAATACAATTTATCTTTTAGATAAAAAGTAATTGATATGAAAAATAAATAGTTAAATAACTTTATAAATTGATTAAAAAATAAATAAAAAGATAAATGATATAAAATGTAAAAGATAATTATAATAAATGACAATCTATCTTTTAGATTAGAAGTAATTATTATGAAAAATAAATAGATAGATAACTAAATAAATAAATAAAAAATAAAAATAAATGAATAAATAAATAAAAAATAAGTAAACTTAAATATAAATATATAATAAGAAAATAAACATGCATATATAAAAATATAAACAGATATATTTTGATAATGTCTTGGTTTCATTTCAGGAGTTAGTGCATTAACTCTTTCATTTTGGCAATTGTCTTGTTATTGTTGTTGCTGTGGCTGATATTGTAGTTGCTATAGTTGTTGTTGTTGTTGTTGTTGTTGTTGCTGTAGTAGCTTTGTTTTTTTGTTTGTTGTATGTAGTTGTAGCCTTTAGTTGCTATAAAGCAACACAAAATAGCATTAAATTAAATAAAGACCCATATTAGGCATGCCCTTACAACTCACACACACACACACATACAAATAGAAGGTGTGCCACGCCCTCCAGCCTAGCCTACACCTATGTACACACACACATGTGCGTGTGTATGTGTGTGTGTGGATCAATAACGGGCACAAAGTTGCCAACAACAAGAAGAAATAGGATAAAGTGCGGGGGGAAGTGAATGAAAGGGGTTATAGTACGACGTCTATGGCAAAACGTTTACCAAGTCCATTTACTGTCGGGCCCTACAAGAGGGTACCAGATACCAAAGGGGACCAGTACGACCACCACCAGTCCAAAGGGGGCAAGCAGATGCAGAGAGGGGGCGTGGTTAGGTTTAGTTAGGTGCTACGGAAAGCATTTCTAATGCATGCAATGTTGTTGTGGTTGTTATTTCTGTTGTTCTTGCTCCTGTTGTTGTTGTTGTTGCTACTGTTGCAGTTAAGTCAATTTTGCAGCAATAACAAAAAAAAGGAGAAAAGAGAAACAAAGCAACAACAATAATAAATGACAACAACAACAGCAGCAACAACAATAACAAGTAACAAATGGCAACAATGTGCACTAAATTGTGCTAAACTTTTCAACTATTTACCCAATGCTTCAATTTTAGCTATGATTTCAATAGTTGTTGTTGTTGTTAGGATTGTTCTTGTTGTTGTTTTTAAAGTTCGTGTTGCTGTTGTTTTTGTTTTTATAATTGTTGATTTTGCATAACAACATTAACAATTTGTTAAATGAGAATAGATTAAAGTGCTTAGAACTAAGCAAACATTAAGCTATGGTATAAATTCAAGTTAAAACTTAACTGAAAATTAATCTATTAAAGAGTTTCAAAAATATCCTTAAATGTAGTGCTCTCAATAACACTAAAATTTTATATATTTAATATACTTTCTATATTGATGAATAGTTAATAATAGTTAGTTAATAATAAATAAAAAGACAGTTATCTCTCTTTATTTCAAAATTTAAAAGATAACTATTTTTTGAAAATATTTAGGTTTGTTCTTTTGAAAACTTAAATGAGGAATAAAATAAACTACAAATTCTTTAGTTTTTAGCCAACTTCTTAAAGAGTTGTAAAACTTAATAGCTTCATTAAGGCAGTTCTGACAAGTTTTACTATATGAGAGCTATTGGAATATCTTTGGACACTGGATGAAAACTGAAATTATTCCTAAAAATTTATTCTAAGTTTCCTTAACTTAATCCAAGTTTTGATGAATAGTTTTTTTTAACCTCAGTTTAAACGCGATTTTAACTCAAGACCTTTAAAAACTTTGTTCATATATTCTCTTCCTTCAAAAGACTTACTAACTATAGGAAATCTTGATTTGAAATTCTAGTCAAGTGAGTAGAACTTACTTAGAAAAGTAATCGATAATTTCGTTAGAGCTGATACTATTGATATTATTCTAATCTCTTCTTCTCAAAAAATCCAATAAAGTCTATTTGAAAGGTTATGTGATAAAGCAGCTTAAGAATGTTGCAAGCTTCTTGAGAACTTTTGGTTTACTAAAACAGTTTCCAGACCTTTATCCGAAGAACTTGCACGGCAATAAATCGATCACCCTCAGGTACGGGAGATGACACAGCTAGCTTGTTGTCTGTATTGCTTTTGTCTCTTATTCGTTATCCTTTTGTCTCTCCGTCAAATGTTATGGCAACCGCGTGCTGGTTTCCATCGATTTGGCTGCTTTTCAAGTGCACACAAATTTCCTTCTTCTCTCCTTTCCTTTCCATTCCCATTCCTTTTCATTTTTCTTTTATTCACTCTTTTTTTTCTCAGTTTTTTTTGTCGTGTTTGCATATCGCGACGCGACATTTGCATAAGCCCGCATGGAGAACATGTATCGAGAGAGTATCGGCAACCCAAAAGACCTCATAGCCAGAACATACCAGACCAGGTTCTCTCTCTCTCTCACTCTGTCTATCTTTATTTTTCATCCGATATGCGATGCAATGTGTGTGTGTGTGTGTTGGGCCTTATATACCACCCTGCACTCTCTATTATTTACTGCATTTCCAATAATATCGACATCGTCATCGTCGCCATCGCCATCGCCTCGTAGTTTTTGTCCTTGCAACGGCGTCCACTCATGCGCAAGGACAAAATGCATTTAAATTGATTGAAGGCGCGCGCCAAAGATAACTAATCAATAAATTATTGAAATATTATGCGAGTCGACTTTTTTCCTCTTCTCTTTTCTCTCTTTTTCAGTGTCCCCCGGAAAACTTTCATCAAACAGCAAATTAAATGCCAAATAGAACGAAAAGAGCGGGAGGAAATGGAAAACATGAAAACAGAAATCAATAGAAAAATCGCTCAAGGCGAAACAATAAAAAATGATCGCCTCCGCATTAAACGAAATTTACGAACACATATTTAAACAGCAATTATTGAATGGCGAAAAATGTTCTTAAAGAACAAATTAGAGAAAAGTTGTTTAGTATACCAATAATGTTGCTTAAAGCTTTAGTATTAAACAAATGAATTTCATGGCAGAACAATATTTAAATTACTTATAATATTTTCATTAAAACTTTTTGAACAGTTGTACATTTAAAATCCTTCCTGTACTAAACGAAATTTAACAATACAAATTTAAAAAGCAATTATTGAATGGTGCAAAATGTTCTTAAAGAACAAATGAATGAAAACGAATGAATTTTATGAAAGAAAAATCTTCAAACTATAATATTTTAATCAAAACTTTTAAACAGCTTTAAGTGCAATTAATTAAGAAAACAAACCCAATGAAATCTATATTGGTGTAAAGCATTTCAACTTAGCATTCCATTAAGTGCATTTATTTGATGTATGTATTTAATACTGAATGTTGCTTTTGAAACTTCATTAAGCTTAAATTTGCTTTTTTCTATTTAAATTTATTGTTGCTTTAAAGTTTTGCTTGTCATACTTCCTGTAAGTAATAAGCATTTTTGCATTTCATTAGGTTCTTTCTTCTGTAAAGTGTTTCATATGATTAGACGTTTTGAAACAGTTTTTAACTCTAAGTTGAATCCTCTTAGTTTTGAAACAGCTTTAAGCTTCGAATGCCTTCAAGTGTAACTATATATTATTTTATTGCTTAAAGCTCTCACAAGTCTCAGTGTATTACCAGTTGAGTCAGCATTAAGCTGACTTTAATTGAATTAATCTTATTGTACATTTGTCCATAAGCTTGCCAAATACCTTTTTAAAGACATCTCAAAGACAATATCCGATAAGTAAGTGTCACTTAAGACAATTGTCATCAATTTAACGCTTACTACTTTGCATTGCTTTGACTTGGCTTTAATGAAGGTCAAAAGCAGGCCGATTACATTGCAATACAAAATAGAAAATAGAAAATGTAGTAAAAGCTTCATTACCATCATTTCTAGGATTCCTTGAAGGACGATGAAATCAAGGCGAATAACTGATGCCAAAGGCAACCAAGATATTCTAATTGGCAATTGGAATTTATATATAGTACTATACATATATATTTTGGGGCCAGTTTCGTTTAAAGCCATATTGTGGGAGGTGTTGCCGCTGTTGCCACAAGACACAATCAGAGGGCGCTACACACACAAACACACACAAGCACACACACACATGTGACACGAGTACATAAAAACAATGCAAGGCGACACGCGACCGAGAACCGAGCAACAAGGAGAAACCGGACCAAAGGCCGAGGAGCGTCGACAAATGACTGCGAGGGGAAGGCTGCAAAATGGTTAGATTGTGTGTGTGTGTGTGTGTGTGTGGAGGGGGTGGGGGGGGGGTGGTTTGTTAGTTAGTGAACCGCTAAGTTCAGACGGAAACTTGCGCGACCGCAGCGACCCAGAGAGAGCGACCGCGACCCACAGGCAGCTGCCACAAGCGACCGCCAACTAAACATTACGCATACGCCCGGTTAGCCGCAGAACCGTGTGTATTATGTGGCAATGCGGTAGCGTTTTGACGGTGCTGATAAGCTTGGGTTCGGGGGAACAGAGAGAGAGAGAGAGAGAGAGGGAGAGAGAGAGATATGTTGGTGGGTCAGTTGTAAGCACATTTAACAGGCCACAGCAGCTGACAACTCTCTCACAAAAAGCAGCAAGGACGACCTTTTCATGAATTCATTGTCATAGGACAGTCGGAGCTGGCCACAACAAAAGTGTGTGTGTGCTGAAAGAGACAGCAAAAGCAAAAAAGATAAGAAGAAAGAGATGGGGGAGAAATGTGAGGCCGGTAATGAAACAAAATTGTCGACTGTCAGGCACTTCAAACGCGTTTTTTGACGACGAAGCGTTTATTAAAACTAATTAAAATGTTTAAAACATTTATAGAACAAACGCAAGACGTCAAGTGCCAAACAATGGGGCGAGTCAGGCCCAGACCAACGTCAAGTTCCTGCCATTCAGTTCAGGCCGAGAGGCCGAGTGTCCGAGAGAGACAGAGCGAGAGAAAGAGAGGGGGAGAGTTTCAGAGACGACTTGGCTCAGGCCCGTAACTTAATTGCGACAATTAAGTTGGCAACAATAATTTTCCAACTTGGCCAGCGAAAGTTTATAACGGTTTCGAACACAGTAAAAATAAAAGAACAAAAATAAATAAAACAAAAAAAACAAACTAAATGAAATGAAAATTAAAAAATAAAAATAAGAATAAAAATCAAAATGATGGCGTGTGACGATGGCAAAAGTCTTGTTTTAAAGCTGCATAAAAAAAACAAGTAAGGACTTCGAGGAGTTATTATTGAAGTGATAAAAGCTGAAACTATGCGGCGCCATCAAATGTCCTTCAAGTATTTCACGTTGTACACGTGCATTGCCCAGTGTTGGTAAATACTTTAAGTAATTGAAAGTACTTTTAATTAAAGTGTGGAAATGTTTCTCCACAAAAGGCATCATCAGATGTTAAAAAATTAATTGAAAGTCCAGGAAACTATAAGGAATTGAGTAGTTCTTTAGTTTCAGGAAAAATTTCTATAAATATATAAAATATAATTCCAGGATATCAATTTCAATAATTTGCTTTTGCAAAAATCTTTATTAGTAAGTAGAAATAACATTGTTAAGCTTTTTAATACAAATTATTGAGTCTTCTCTTTAAATTCAAGTGTCTACTTTACTGCCTGCAATCTCCATATACCATGTGGAACATATATCTGTAATTAATTCTATATCAATCTCTCGATTGTTTTTGTTATTGTTTTGAGCAACAAAATGTTGTGTCGCTTATTTCAGATAACTTTTCAGATCTGAACGCCTTGCCAGAAAGTGCCAAATAAATAAATAATGAAAAATGTCGATAAAAAAAACATAAACCCCCTTGCACTCTACACACTTTCCACACCCCTTAGTTGACTACTCCCCCAACCCTTGTGACTCAATTTCTCTCTCTACTGCTACCCCCTCTCTCCCTCGCTCTCGACTCTCTACAAAAAGAAAGACTGAACGCATTTTGTTGTCAACGCGTTGGCCGCGAAAGGAAGACGATTTGCAGCCATTTGTCATGTTGGGCCGGAAGTGCTGTCGAAAAATATATATATATAAAAAAAAATAAATATGTAATCGCATTTGTTGTTGTCTTGTGGGTGGTGTGAGGGGAAGCGGAAGTGGAAGGGGGTGGGGGTTAGGGGTTGGTGTTAAAATATATAAGCAGTAAATAAGCTTAAAAGCCGTAAGGAAGGCAACTGCTGGGCCAGCTGGCAATTTATGCGTCTTGATTCTTCACACATGCAGGATTTCAGTATTTCAGTGTTGCCATGCCAACAACTTCCTCCACCTACCATCGCCCCTTCCCCCCTTCGCTTTTCACCCCCTTTTCCAGATGCTGTGAAAAGCTGAAAATTGTAAAAAAGTTTTGTATTGCCTGCTGTAAATTTCGTTTAAAAGGCGCGCGAGTAAAGTTTGCTTCTTATTTTATTTTTTATTTTTTATTTTTGGCGGCCTCGATAGACTGCTCGGCTTTATGGGTTGCTCTTTGTTTCTACACTTCGCTCGCTTTCTCTTTCTTCATTTTTGGGTATATTTGTATTTGTGTGCTTCTGTTTCCACTTCTTCCTGTTTCTTCTTTATCCACTTGTGCTTTGTTTTGTTTGCAGCAATTTATTCAAATTGAGTTTGCGACTGCAGCCATAACTCAAAGCGAACTTCGAAACATTCATTCACCAAAAAAATGTTAAAACGTTGAAATATTTGCTGTTGTGTTTTTGTGCGTTATACAGCACTGGACGGACGAAGCGACTCTGCGAAAGCAGGTGTTGATGGCTCCATTTTGATGGCCAGCCGGAAGCCGCAAAAGTGCGTGAGTCATAAAAATAAAGCACCAACAACAACAACAATACTACTAAAATACACACACACACACAGAAACACCCACACACACACACACACACAGACATTTATATATAACAAGTGCTGAGCACAGCAAGTTGAATTATGCGATTTTGGCACTCAATCGTAATACGGATTGACTAAGGCACACAGGAAAGAGCGAGAGGGGAGTAACAGAGAAATAGACAGACAGAAAGAGACAGAGAGTAGAAGAGAGAAGAGAGAGAAGTTAAATGTAGTTCTCGCTGGGCTGCTAGATACAGATATAAAAACAGGAAGTAGATAAAGATAAAAGAGCATTGCTTTAATAATGCGAACAAGGAATAAATAAATAATACTCGTACTTGGAAATGAGTTCGAAGCGAACACGCTTCGAATGCTTAAAAGTGGTTAAAAGTACTGCATTAAAGAGATAAAGATAAAAAAAGTGTGAACAAGATTTGTGTAGTATTAGTGGCTTGTACTCTGGGAACTCTTTTTAGAGCTTCTCGCTGCGCTTCTTAATTCGTTCGTTTTACACTACGTTTTGTTTCTAAATTTGATTTTGCTCTGCAATTCTTATTTTGCTCCTCTTTTTACTTTGTACTTTGCTTCTCGCTTAGATTCTCGCTTATCGATATACTATTTCACTTAATTAAAGAATTATCATTTCATTGCTTCCTTCTTTACCTTTTATGACTTTGCATTTATCGGTCTACTTCTCACTTTCCTTTGATATGCTGCTTGCCTAAAGTTATACTTTACTTCTCGCTGCGCTTCTCGTTCTTCCTTCGTCCTTGTACTCGCTATTCTCCTGCATTTTCTTCGCATCCACATACATATACAGGAGTGTTCCACAAGGCTTTAGATCTTTTGCCCACAGTTGCTTTTGTAAATAACTGTTTAAGATTTTTATTTTCATTAATTATTCAAATCGAATTCAATCAATTTCAAGCTCATTTTAAGGTTTGATTAATTTGTTTATACATTTGAAAGCAATGTTTGCCTGTTTGAGGACACCAAAATTTCTTTTCAGTTGCTTTTGGGTTGCTAGAGATTTGTGAAACACACATGATGAACTTATTCTAAGTGGGGGGAATACAGGCAGTACAAGCAACTAATAAGGCTTTTAACTCTAGCAGTATCCTTTTAAAATTCATAGTTTATCCTATTTATGTTTTCATTAATTCTCAATTTGCTCCTTTCTTTAGTTTTTACTACGCATTTCTCCGGTTTTGCATATCTATTAACTTCTCGGTCCGCTTCTCTCATTACTTCTTGCTACACTTCTCGATTAACTCCCCGCATGACTTCTCGCCGTGCTCTGACTCAAATATTTATCGCGCTCTCTTCCACCGTTCTACTTGCCACTTCTTCGTTGCTCTTCTTCCTGTCCTTCTCGCTCTCTTTTTGCCAACCTCTAAGGATATTACATATGCAGTTAACGGCATTTCGGAGGAGGTCTTTGAACATCTCGGGACGCAACTTCGATGAAGCTGAAACTCAACTCAACTCAACTTTCGTTGCTTTGACACTCAGCCAGGATATGCTTGAGTACCTAGGCACAAATACATAGGACAATGTAGGTATGTGTGTGTGTGACATACATATGAACACGTATGTGCATTGCACATGCTGCTACAACACATACACACACACATACACTTGCCGAGGAGACTTCAATATGTCATTAAGGCTGAGCAGGCGCTTGATGCTGATGCTGGTGCTGATGCTGGTGCTAGTGTCGAAACTGCTGCTTATGCTGCTGCTGCTGATGCTGCTGCGGGCACGTCTTGGCTGCATGTGGCTGATGCTGATGCTGATGCCACGCCCCAGCTGGCGCATTTTTCGGCACATCACGTGCTGTCTCAGTTGGAGTCGCAGCTGCCTCTTTTTGGCCATAAAACGTGGCCTCCGGGCCACTGAACAAAGCAAAACTTTTAAACGTATCAATGCGATTTATGCAGCGACAAAATGGAGCACCACAAAGACAAAGACACACTCGCACACACACACACTCAGTCGCGATAAAAGGGAAAAAAGAGAGAGAGAGAGAGAGAGTGGGGGAAAATGTCGGCTAAAAGGAAAAAGCGTCTGGGAAAATGCAAAATAAATTGGCAGCTACCTTTGGCTGCAGCCCCAAAAGGCGGGCCGCAGTCGCCGTGCAGATTCCTCAGAGTTTGCTGTTGCATATTTCAGTAGCGCAGGGAAATGGAATTACAACAGTGTGCATGCTCGACGCACAGATACCCATTAATTAGCTTACATATGGAGACTTAAGTGATTTGTTGTAAAATACAAGCAAATTTGTTGTAAATAAGAATTTTGAAGTAAATTTTATTTTACAGGGTATGTTAGAACTCGTTCAAGAAACTTGCTAATAGAAATGGGGCTTTAATACATTAAAATTTGTTTTAAATTTTTGATTTTTCAACTTTGACAAAAACCAATCGACAAATAAATGAAATTGTATATTGTATATAATAATTAAACTTTTAATTAATTATATCATTAAATCTTTTTTATAATAATATTTATTTTCAATATGGAAAATAAGCAAACAAATAAATTTTCTTTATTGATATCTCTATTTGTTAGCTCTATTTTTTACAATTCCCAATATTGTGGTAATTAAAGTGATAGAAAGAAGTGGTAAGAAAACTCTTGCATACCCTTTTGACAGCACTTTGTCTATAGGGTATTTTTTTTCGAAAAAGAAAACAAGTGCAAATAATTCCGAACGAGGCAAAGAAAATCTGCGACAGGCGCTGCCGCTTTGGCTTTGGCTTTTGTCTCATTGTCGCAGTCACAGGAAAATTCTTGGCATCAAATTGCCTGCCAGGACAACAACAAAGCAGGGGAGAGCAGAGTGTGAAGAAAAGGGAGTTGCACTGATAAAAAAAAATGGTCTACAAATGATATTTTAGTCGATTGTAAAAGCACTTCAAGTAAAAAACCAATTCTTATGAAGAAGACCAAATCATCTTTTACTTTGGAGTCGTCAACTTTAGATATAAGTTAAAAACCTCTTACAATTTGTACATCAAATTATTAATAGATAAACAAATGACCAAATATCGAAATGACTCTAGCAGTAACAAATAGGAGCAAAAAAAACAGGAGGTAGATTCAGTATATAGCATTTTCTACATACGACATTCTTTGTAATCATTAAAATACTATTTCTAATTATCAATTGTGTTGACCAATTGTATTGTAAGAAACAAAACTGCGAAAATAGCTATTCAAAAACACAAATCTACTAACAAGATTAAACTTCTTAATATTATAAGTTATTTTTTCTACATCCCATTTGTAAAATAAACTTATAAAACTATATAAATATGAATAATTTCTCAGTTGAAGATATTTGTTTCTTTTAAAATGGTCTTCTTGAAGAGAAATATTTAATATGTAGTTTGTTGGTTTTAGACTCAGGTCTTTTTTTTCCAGTGTGGAGACAAAGAGATAGTGCACGTGGAGCTGTCTCTAGGCCTCGTCGATTAGCAGTCGCAATGTTGGAGCCCATTAATCAATGGCAGACGCACTTTCAGGCACTTTTGGTCACATTTTTTTGGTCTATTTTAAGAGTGAGTCTCGGTATCAGCCCTCAGTACATGCCACATGCCGCATGCCACATGGTAGCGACTCGCTGTGTGTTATAAAACAGCTGCTGGGCAAAAAGTGGTAAGCCAAAAGGTTAAACGCAGTTCGACACGCCCACAAAAGCCCACATCTAATTTCCCCTTTTCCAGCTTTGCTCCTCTTCTCCCTCTTCTCTTTTCAATCCCCTCTCGTTGGACATTCACGCGCAATTAGCGAACATTTTGGCAAAAATCTCGTTGGCATTTTGAATAATTATGACAATTGAAAAGTTTCTGTCAACTGTCGACAGGACGAACACTGACTGACTGACTGACTGACTGTCCCAATAATGAGCTTAGCTGACTTGATTGCCACCACAACAACAACAACAGCAGCAGCAGACAGGAACTGTGGCAACAACTGTGTGGCATGTGTCAACAGTAAATTGCTTAATTAGCAGTCTAAGAAGTTGAACGGAAAGTGTTGAAAGTGTCCGGAAAAGTCAATGATAAGATAGGAAAATCACTGGTTAAAGCGAAAGGAAATTTTATGGCATATCGAGACATCTCTCCCTCTCTCTCTCTCACACACTCTCTTTATCTATCTATCTTTCTCTAAGTGTCTGCCTATTTGTCTGTTGCTAAGTGAGTTGGGTTTACTGAAATGAATGCCCAGCTTTGAATCGACTGAATACAATTCGTGAATACATTAGACACTCGCAATGATTGTCACACAAAGTCCAATGGACAATTTGCTGATGAGAAAACCTTCAACGTTTTAGCTGATTAAAATTACAGTAGAACATCACTTTAAAGAACTTGCAGGGGCGCAAAATATCTTAAAAGTGTACAAATTATGTCATTTCAGTTTTTTAAATATTTAATTTGTATTAATTATTTCTCATGAAGAAGTTTCGATTTATTTTTTGGAACAATACGTTCAATCTAAATTTCAGATTATAAAGATAAAGATCAAAATTTAATTAAAATTATTATTATAAGTTTTATCTAAAATTCACTGTTAGATTAATGAAATAGTATAATAAAGCGTATAATAAAGGATATTTAAAATGCTCTGATATATAATATGTTTTATAGTACCAAGTATCTTCATATTACTGTTTATCGATAGTATATTTAGTTTTCCAAAATGTTTCTTAAATGTTTTTTGCTATAAATAGATTCAAGAGTTTGCAATTATATTTTGAAATTAGCCCAAGGTATCTTTTTGGTAATTAAACAATTTGAAGGATTGTTAATAAGTGTATGCTGTTGGCAGTTCTGTGTTCTTTATAATGCCGCAGGGTTTCCCTTCTGTTCAGTTAACTTCATGATTGTTCTGATTGTTTTGCCTCTAATCGAAAAAACTGACAGTTCAAAGGCTGTACTTACGACAGGTGCTGTCTCTCTCTCTCTCTCTCTCTCTATCTGTTCCTCTGTCTCGTTCATTGTTTCTCTTTGTCTGTGTGTGGCACTGACGTGTCGCTGACAACTAATTAGTTTTGTTGCCATTGTAGTTATTTTTGTTGATTTAAATGAAAGTTGGAGAAATGCTTGAACGCGATTTACACGTGCAAAATCGGCTTAATAATTGATGTGAATGTTTTGCTGGCACTTTGCTTTGTTTTAGCCCGGCCGAAAGCAATAAATACATGCAATATGTGGAAGCTATAGCTACAGGAAACCACTAAACCAACAAAATGGCTGACAAGACTATGCGTGTGGCTAAACTTCGCCACCTTTCTCCTCTATCTCTATTTGCCTCTCTCCCGTTCTTTCTCTCTATGTATGTGTATGTGTGTGTGTGTGTTTTGGGGTCAGTTGGCGCAATCAATTTCGATTTAGTAGCTGCCATAGTTTTCCTATGCGCCATTGTTCGATTATCATCGCTTGTCCAACGAATCAGCGATAACAGAGGGTGAATAACAGAGAGCGGCTGAAGAGAGGGGTATAGACGCAAACTTGTGTGTGTATGCGTGTGTGTGTTTGAGTTGGCCAGCCTTAAATGCGGCACGCCCACTTAATTAAATGCCCAGGCTAATTCGTACTTAACCTTGAGATGAGGCTCACCAAGAATAAGAACACGCTTATTGTACTCCATCTTTTCTACACTATCGCTCTCTTACTCTCATTCAATCTACCTCTCTCTCTCTCTTTATCTTTCTATTTAGCCTGCTCAACTGACCTGAATGAGCTGCCGCTGTTTCTGCTGTTCTTGCTGCTATTACCCAATGCATTGGACGTAGATAAGCTCATGTTCAACCAGAAAACAACTGAAGCTGAAACCAACCAAAAAGTTAAATCTACTTTTTTGCTTTTCATCCTTCTCTTAGAAAGAAAGCTCGAATCTTGAGGAAGTTGAATGTGGTGATTTAAATAAATACAAACTTATCCAAATATATGAGCTTGTTAAATTTAAAAAAAGCTTAACAAAAATGTACAGTAAATAAAAAATATCCTATGTACCAACCAAGGCTGAAGGCTATTAAAATATTGAAGAAGGTTCGGCTCGATGGTACGAATTAGGTTCAAGAGCATCTGGTTAAATTTGAACACAGCAAAATAATTGAATTTCTTTATATATATAAATTAAACTTTTTCCAAGACTCTAATATTATCATAACTTTTCACAGTTTGCTTTGTCTTTGAAGTAAAGCACTTTTATTTATAAGTATTTCGGCCAAAACTTGGGCTCGAAAGGTAGATAGTTTAAATGGTCAAGTTCATGATTTGGTTCGACAACTCAACACCTCGAAACAAATCAGTTTTCGTTCTTGGTACCAACATAAAGAAATGTACCTGTTTTCTTTTTTCAAATGTACCAAATCTCGCAACCGTGCCAAGGACCAAAGAGTAAAAGAACGTGTACAAAAATTAGAGAATGCAAGAGTTGAAGCGTGTGTAAATTTTTTGCACTTGTTGTTGTAGCTACTGCGGTTGTTGTTTGCTTGTAGTTGTAGTTTTTGTTGTTGTAGTTGTTGTTGTTGTAGTTGTTGTTGCCTTGGCATTTTTCTAGTCAATAGAAGGACCGAATAGAACGAACTAAACTGAACTGGCATAGGCCTTGAATGCCTTTGCCAGTCTTCGGCTTTGCTTTTGTCTACTTTGTTTTATGCGCCTTCTGCAGCTGTTGTTGGTTTTGCTTTTGCTTTTCCTTTTGCTTTTGGCATTTGCCATTCCCACTGTTTCATCTTCGTTTCCATCTCCATCTCCGTCTCCTTCTTATTCTCGCTCAGCTTTTCCTTTATTATTTGCGGTGTGCAATGCAAAGTTTTTCGGACCAACTCAGTCTCCACATTTACCTGTTATTTTGTGCAACTTTCAATTAGGAAGGCATTAAGCCAGAAAGTGCTTCAATAAGTGAACCTCCCCCTCCCCCTTTCCCCCCTGCGACCCATTATGCAATAGGGGAAGACATGGGTTGAATGTTCTTCAAAAGGGCTGTGCCACAAAAAAAAAATGGAAAAATGAAAAAATGAAACTAAAAAAGAAAGCTGCAGCAAAAGAAATGTGCAACAAAAAATGTAGCAAGCTGACGACTCGAATGAAATTTCGGTACGGATTTGACAGTCTAGCTTACGTCTTTACACAGTCCTTCTCCCCCTCCCACCAGACCCCCCTGTTGTCTGCCCCTGGCTGATGGTTAGCATTTTCCATAAAATTGGGTTTTCCAGCCACGCCTTCTATTAGTTTGTGGCCTCTGGGCGTGGCACTTTAATTAAAATTTCATTTGACTCATAATAATAAATATGATTTACTCTCACAAGAGTGATCACACAATAAAAGACAGAGAGAGGTAGAGAGAAAGAGAAAGAAAGAGGTAGAGTACCTAATCTTAAATTTATCTATTTTGAACACAACAATTCAATTATTGTACAATTTGAACAAGAAAGAATTAAACTAAGTAAGATAAAGATACGATGATAGAGAAATTGAATTATAATCAAAAAGAATAGCCTTGTATTGGATGTATTTTAATTAAAATTTATATGACACTGCAATTCTCTTGTTTAAAAGTGCAACATACGTGTATTTGAATTGACAATATGTATGTATTTCAACTGCAGTCTTTTCTATTTTGTTTTGTTCGTCGATAAAAACTCATAAATGAATATTTTTATAAAATATTTTTGTTCAATTTCAGAGATAATACAATACATACGGTTATAGCCAGTGTTTATCTGTGAACAACCTCAGCAAAAAAAACTCACCTGCAAGTAAAATAGAGAAAGAGAGAGAGAAAATACATGTTAAAATTGAATGAATGAAATCATCAGGTTAAAATCAATGTTTATAAATGTAACTAGTTTAGTTGGTTGAAATGGCGCCACAAGTGATAACAGTAAAAACACAAAATAAAACTACCCAACTTCAAATAACTGTCAAAGCAATTGACAACCCAGCAATTACAACAAAATGAACAGCACACACACACAAAAACACACACACACACACATGAGTTAACCAAAAATTTATTTAATTGCCATCGACAATTGCGAAAATACAAAATGAAAATAACAGAAGTGGCCAAACAGTCAGAAAAATTGTAAAAGTTGTCCAAATTCGACTAAAAGTTAACCTGGAATATTTTTTATTGAACTGGCCTAAAAATAAATTAGCCCAAAGTTAAAGTCTTGTCTTGAAAAAGGAGATAACTTTTGTTTATTCAGTTATGCATTATGAATTTTATTTTAATGTTTTAAGTCAGTGCTAAAATTATCTAAACAATCCAGCTAGGAAATTCTCAAAAATCATTAATTAAGTTAAACATAAGATATATAAATCATACTTAATTATTATATTATTGTATTAAAAAATAAACATGAATGGTGATACTGTATCTATATCTGTGGTTCTATCTTTCCCTTAAAGTGCTTTAATTTTAGCATAGCCTTATGCAAATTTTATGGGTACAGGGTATAAAAAACTAATGAACAACAAGCATTCAAAAACTGCACAAACAGCGAAAATTTCTGCTTTTCTCACCAAAAAGTATAATAAATAATTATGACAAGCAAATATGGATAGAAGGGTGAGGTTGTTGTAAAAAACAAAAAAAAACAATGAAAGCAAGTGTGAAATGATTTGCACATTCCAATTACGAGTACTATATGTAAGCTGAGCACCCTGTGGGGAATACGAGCATATAAAAGCAGGGGGGAGTCCAGTGGGCGTGTTTCTTGACCTGGCCAACGGGGCGACAAGTTAATGCAAACGGGCAAAAAGAAGCCAACGGCAATTGTTATTTACACACACGGGAGCAAATATGAAATATGGTTAGAGAGAGATAGAGAGAGAGAGAAAGAGAGAGGGAGTGATATGTACTTATATAAAATGAGAGGGAAAAGAAAAGCACGTGTAAGTTGTGGCAGTTAAGAGCAAGTTATATCTTTTCCCACACTTCAGAGCCTTAAGTGACTGAAAGTCATACTTATTCCTCGTGTTCAGTTTGTCGAAATTGATTTGAGAAGAATTTCCAAGGCACCTTAAAGCTCCGTCAGATCCAAAGCACGACTTTTATTCCCCCTGATAAGAAATCTATTTAAAACCAAAAACAAATTTATGCATTATTTTTTGATTGGAGAAACTCTTTTCAAGAAGATCAATAAGAGCTTCAGATTTTGTGGATTCGTTTTCTTAGATTTAATTAACATTTATGACGAATAATCCTGATTTTGGAAGCTAGTCTATATGTTCAGTGCAAATTACACATAAGAAGGCGTAAGAAAGGATTTATTCCAATATACTTTTTATTATTTGCTTTAGACTTTATTAACTCAGATATTTTGAAAGTTAATCTTTATCTTTAGAAATAAATGAGCACTTTGTATAGTTAAATTGCCAGTGGAAAAAGATATATCCAAATGAATGCAAGTTGAATTTTGAACATTCGGTTAGCTGTAATTGGGAAATACATTTGTATTAAATGAATACATTCATTGATATGCATATCGCAATTTGCAATCATTTAAATGTCAACGTAAGTGATTTAAATGCATTTCTAAATGCACAAATCCCAGCACATTAACAGCACACACATACACACACACACACACACATAAGCACGCTAGTTCCGAAAGCGGTGAAATATTGCGCCGTCGTGCATCCAATTAATAACAAAATTTTAATCGCCCAACGATAGACGTGTATTACTAAATTCATTCCACCCACTTTAGCTATTGTTCTACCTATGCTAGGTTTCTCTCTCCACTCTCTCTTCTCCCCTCTTTTCGATCCTTTTTGACCATGGCCGGTAGATTGTGTGGGCTTGGCTAATATCATAAATGTTTGTCGCCGCCCTTAGCCATTCCGGCTGATGATTATTATTGTTATTGTTATTAGTGCTTCAAGATTTATGTGCAAAAATTTATTTCCTCAGACTCTTGATGTCCCCCATATGATGTTGTTGCTTTTTTTGTTTTTTTTTTATACCCTGTACTCATTAAAAATAGGTTAATGAAAGCATTGCAATATAACATCAACTTTCAATTCTAAAAAAAATATTGAAACTCTTCATTTAAGGGAAAAGATCAAAGGAAGATAATATGGAAAGGTGTGTTTACTATCTTGTAATTTACGTGGTATTTGTTAGTCCAGCATGCTCCAGTTATGCACTCTACATTGTTGTTGTCACATAAATTTAACTGAAATTGAACATTATTTTTCATTTAAGTGGAAATTAATATTTTACGCCCACCAAGCCTCGCCTAGCTAATTATGTCACGTCGTTACCAGTAAACGAGAGAGCGAGAGAAAGAGAGCGAGGGATAAAGCGAAAGAGAGATAACGAGAAGAAATAAAAATGGGAAAAAGAACCATGCGGAAAATAAGGCAATGAAAATATTTTAATGAATATAAATGCCAAAACAAACGGCCGCTGGGCGTATACCAAAGTTTTGTGCCGAATGAATTATTAATTTTTTAATTTTTATGTTCGTATTTAACGCGAATTTCTTCCTAATAGACAAACTCCTCACGAAAGCATGGCATATTTTAAAAAGCAATCAAAAAACGCAAATTATGCACACAAATTTTGATTGATTCAAACTGGAATTGCAATGCAAATTGCTTTTTATTACATTCCATTATCCATGTTAGCTCAACAAAAATACTTGACTATTATATTATTAAAGTATATATTTCTAGTGTGAAAAATTCAGTTACATAATAGCTCTTTATTTGCTTAGATTAGAACCAATTTTTTAGTTGAATTTAATTCATAGAAAATAAAAAAAATACTTTCTCTCTTGGCATAAATGCAATACTAAAGTGTTGTATAAATCTTTATTGCTTTTCATTTGTTTGATTTCAAACAAATTTCTGATAATCGATTAAATGTTGAACAATAATTGTTCAAAATAGTAAAATGATGCATTGATATCAATTGTCGAGTAGGCTGTGTCTCAAATGATCAACACTCTATTAAACATAGAATATTTAAGATCTAGGATCTAGCAATATGAATCGCTTGAGGAACTACTTTCAGTTTAATCCTTTACAATGATTAATTTTGCACTTACTTATCTACTAATTTTAAGGGATATTATCTAGTAAAAACTCTTTCAACTAAACGTTTACGAATCTTAAGCATTTATTTAACTACTTGGCAAATCAATCGATAGTAAAAACTCTTTCTACAAACTTAAATATTATATATATACATATATATATTTTCGGCTGCTCAGCATATCAATCGAGATATTAATCATAATATTTTAGGTATAATATCTACTAAAAAATCGTTTAACTAATTTGTATTAAATTTTTAAAGGATTTTAAGCATATATTTGGCATGTTTACTTGTTGGCCTTTTGCAGGCATTAACTGAGGGGATTACTTTGTGGCACACATACAGACACACAAACGCATACACTCATAAGCACACACACAGGCACTCAGAGCAGTAGCAATGTCCAGAGCACTGGCAAAGTAATTTTATGTATCTGTGGCTCATTAATAATTGAGACCATGCCAAGGAAATCAAAATTGTTTGTGGTACTTCTTTCCCTTCTCCATACAAACACAAACACACACCATGTACACCCCCTATTCATACACTCACACACCACTCTGCTGATAAGGCAGCGGCGTGCCAGTGTCGTTAGTTTTGTTGTCGCTTCTGTCGTGTTGTCGCCCAGAGAATTCTGTCCAAGCACGCAAATGCGTTGCGTATACGCAATATTTCAGCAGACAAAGTAATGCACAAGGCAGAGGGAGGAGTGAGAAAGGGTTGGTAGGGGAGGGGGAGACGCTTGGTTTGAATTCTGTAAGCCAAAATGTTTGTTGTCTTGTTGATGACGATGCTGTTGCCGTTGCCGCTACTGTTGTTGTTGTTGTTGCTATTGTTGTTATTGCTACTCGTATCTAGGCTCTCTCTTTGCTCTGTCTGCTAGCATGATTCAATGAATTTTTCACAACACTGCAGCTGAAGAAGCATCAGTGTATGCAAGACGAGTATATAGGAGGGGAGATAGGGAGTAGAGAGAGGCGGGTGGGTGGGTTTGCTAGTGGGCGTGACCAAATAGCCTAACAAATGTATGCAGCACGCAATACGTTGCTTGGCGTGTTACATGCGTGTTTACGACGGCTAGGAGTGAAGCGAAGGGTAGGAGTAAGGCAGGGGTGTGTGAAGGAGGGAGTAATGGGGGGAAAGAAGAGGGAAATAAAGGGGGAATCGAAGGGCAAGGCTGCCAAAAAAGTAACCAAGTGGCAGAGGAAGTTATGATTGTTTCACGAGCTGACAAATAGAGCAACATGCTTTCTCTCTCTTTCTCTCTCTCTCTCTTGCTCTCTCTTGCTCTCCTTCTCTCTCATACCTCTCTCTCTCTCTCAGTCTGTGGAACCTTGCAGCTTCGCCGAGTTTTTAGGAGCAACAAAAGTAGTCAGGCACATGCTTTTTGGATTGCTCGACAAATTTATGCGCCTGCCGGAACGGGCAACTGAAAAACCGGGCAGCTGGCTCCGGTTAGCTCTACGCTGTTTGTTTGCCTGTTGTGTGTGTGTGAGTGTGTGTGTGTGTGTTTGCTTGTTTGCTGGCTCTTATCAACCCTTTGAGGGTTGCCCCATCTACAATGTGTGTGTGTGCGTGCGTGTGTGTGTGTTGTGTTTGTGGCACTGCTAAAAATGTTGTGGCAAATCTGTGTGTGCATTATTCGTTTTAAAAGTGCTTGACTAAAAGGGTTTTTGGTGGACATTAGAAGAGGAGCTAACGAACAAAAGTATGGGGCAGCCTAAAAGCAGGCAATGAAATTTTCATGCTCGCTCAATTTTTGCAGTTGACAGTTTTGCAGAAACAAGCAATAAAACAATGCAAATGAATAGTTATGAATGCACTCGATAGAAAGCCCCAACAGTTATTGCAATATGTAACTTGCCACAGTCAGTTGCCTTTGCTTCTGTTCTGTTCCTTTTGCCCTACAAAATACACAACACACTACAATTACTTAGAAATTGTTCAGTGAAACAGAAGTCCACACATAGTATTATGAAAATAAATGTGACTAGAGTATTTCATCCTATCACAGTCTTGGAAGAAAACCAAATGAGTGTACCACACAAAGAAAAGATACAAAATATAGTGTATATTTTCAAAAATTACTTTTATGAATTAAGCAAGCTGGAAAAGTGCAACACTCAAAATTGTGTAAGAAAGGAAAATGCAAGCAAAATGTTACAATTTACAGGCTTTGTTACGGCTCCATAGACCGTAAAGTCTTTAAGCTAGCTTGCTGCAAATTTGTGGGCAATATTTACCGCTTAAAAGTGGTTTAAAAGTCGGGTTACTCTCTGTGGCTTGATACCCTGCAAATTCGAAATATGCTGCAGAGAAAGGATTTAGTATCGGTTGCTTAAGCAATACTAAAGAACTAAATTCCCAAAAAAATATGTAAATAGTTTCCATTTGAAATGGTATATTTTTATTTAAATCTTTTGATTTTGAATAAATAGTATTTGACGAGTATTTTCAACTTTCCTGAATTTAACAACATTTAATTTGGTTAATAATTTTGTTCATTATCCGGATTATTATGCCAGAATTTTGGCATACTCTTCTACTCTAGTATCGGACATATTAATTGCGATTTTGTGAGCTGATACTTTGTTTAAAGTTTAAACAATACTATAGCTATATGTATGTTAGTGTGTGCTTTTGTAGCAGCTGCCGATTTAAATGTATTCGAGAATAACAAAATAATCATTGTCTGTTTTTGACATTTGCAACCAAGCAACTACACAGTGTGCAAATACATACAAACACTCACACTCACATACAAATGTGTGTGTGTGTACATTTTGTTGTCTGATCTCTTGTCTTGGCTTTATAAGTAAATGCTACAGATACAACAAATGAAAATGAAACAAAAACAAAACTTGAGCACAAGCTTTGAAGTTGAAATCGTTTGACTTTTACTTATGCGCACCCACACACACACACACACATACATTATATATATGTATGTGTATATATATAGATTAAAGAGGGGGAGTAAAATAAAAGAAAGTGAGATTAAGAGAGGAAAGCAGCAACACAAACAAAAGCAACAGTGTTCAGCATTTGGTATTTAACTTGAAGCTTTGCAACAACGCCCCCTCGTCTCATGGTCAACAACAACAACAGCAACAACAATAGCAGCAGCAACAACAACAACTACAACAACAGCAGCGGGAGAGAGCTTTAATTACCCAAGCAAGCTTGCGAATGTTTGGCAAGCATTTTATATATTTATATACCCTTAGTAGAGGGTACTATAAACTTGTCATAACATATTCAGACCATTCAAAAAGACTTGTTAGTAGACATATTTGTATACTATATACCAGCCAAGTTGATATTGATAAATATGTTATTTGTTTTGTTAAAAGTCATGTCGAAAACTGACTTCACATTTGACTAATAATGTTGTCATTCCAAAGCGATGCAAACTTCAAAATTGCACAACTTTGGCAAAACTTTATCGATTTGCATGTGAAATGTTATTCTAATCATGAACTATTTATCGACTCTTCATTTACAAATAGTTTGTTTTTGTTGATAGTAATTTCAATATTGTCGATGGCTGGCTTAAACTTTTATGGAAAAAACAATTTACTTAAAGTAAACTCTTGCCGTAGTACAGAAAAGCAGCTCTTTAAAATATGATTCTGAGGAGTTAAAATATTTTTTCTTAAAAATCACAAAATTTGACTTGTAAAATTCGCAGTCCAATGTTAGCAGAATTAAGACCAACATAACTTTGGCAAAACTTAACCCATTTTAATGTGAAAAGTAGTTTTGATTATGGATTGAATAGCTCTCAAATATTAAGAGAATATCTTTCACATTTCATCAACTCCTGCTGCCTTAATATATCATATACATACAAACACATATATATAGAATTTTGATGTCCTTCTGTCAGTCTTTTTCTATGCTACATATTCTCTCAGTTTTGAAATATTTGTCAAAAGTTGAAGGGTATGAAATCTTTGGCGTGCCAAAGATATCCTTTTTGGTTTTCTTTTTATTTTAAAGCTTTAAGTTTAAGGCGTGAGTTTGGTCGCTCTGCATGCAATGCCATTCGCCGGCCATTCGCCTGGCAATTGTTGCGCCAACAGCAACAGCAGCAACAGCAACAACACCAACAGCAGTTACTGTAACAAAGGCAATGGCAACAACAATACAAAGTTGTAATACGTAAGAAGCGGCGAACGGTGCTAAAGCAAAAGGAAAAGAAAAAACACAGCACGAAATGAAAGCCCAAAAAAAGATGTAACAACAACAAAAAATTGCGTACGCATTTTAAAATTTTAATGCGGCGCTGCCAACGGCAACAGAACCAACGCCGACGCCAGCAGCAGCCGCAGCAGCAGCAGCGACGCCGGCGACACGCTGACTAAGCACTGACTACACAGAGGAAAAAAAACAACGTAACACTTTAAATTACAAGCTTTAAATTCTTTAATTTAGCTTGAATTAGCTTGAATTAAAGTATGTATTTAGGATATATATTTGTTAACTCAATACTACTTAAGACACTGAATTAAAAGCAATTGAATTGATTAAAACAGCTTGAAATATATATTTTGAATGAGTTTAATAGTTTAAAAATTAGAGTTGTATTAAATAATTTCGGAGAAACTTGAAATGACTTAATGGCAAAGTGAAAAGTGTTCAAAAAAAGTTAATGGGAGAATACTTAAATCTATATTCAATATTTGGTTTTATAATACTACTTCGAATACGAGTTCAATCCGTATGAATTGCTTTCAACCCAGAAATGCTAGATGATCAGAATAAATAAAACGTAACACTTTAAATTACAAACTTAAAATTTCTAACTTTAGCTTGAATTAAAGTATCCCAAAAGCAGTTGGAAAGTCATTTTGAATCAAAAGACAGAGCATGAAATACATTGTGAATGAGCTGAATAGTCTTAAAAACTAGAGTTGTAGTAACAATTTTGGACAAACTTGATTTTATGTAAAAAAAAGAAAATGGAAGAATACTTAAATCCATATTCAATATTCGGTGTATTATTATTTCGAATACGAGTTCAGTATGTAAAAAATTTTTATTTTATATTTATTAAGTGCACAGCAAATATAGTACCTTAACAACACATGGAGGGAATTTTATTTGAAGCGATCCGTATGAATTGCTTTTAACCCAGAAAATGTTGAATGTATTTGTTTTTCACCGTGTACGAGCCTTTGACTTTTGTCGCGAGCATGGGACGTCAATAATACGAAATACGTAATACAGAGTATGGAATACGGAATACGGAATACGGAATATTGTATACGGAATACGTAGAATACAGGGAATACTGAATATATTCGCGCTGGTACTGGGTACTTTGTCCGCCGGAGCACGCCTCGCATTTGCGTTTGCATTTGCGTTTGCGTTTAGCCCTGACGCTGAAGCCAAAAAATTGCGAACGCGACATGGAACGCTGATAAAAACGACAATTGATGGGCGTACGTGGGCGCATTGGGGCGTGGGCAATTGCTGAGTTATGTTTATGACAAATGCGAGAGAGCTTCTGAGCGCTGTTGGGGCGTATGATGATGCTGACAACACGCCCCTCCCCCTCCACGACCCCTACAATACTCTGCTTCTCTTAATCCCACACCCATCCCACTTCCCACTAGTAGAAAATCGCTTTTGCAGAAAGCATATTCCCAAAGTCGAGCATTTGCAAGGCCAGTAAATTGACTTTGATTCGACGTAAGAATTATAAATTCTAGATTAGTCTAACTAATGTTTAATCTCTAGCTTTATATTTCATGATTATGACAAGCAATAAAGCCTTTTATCCATTCCTCGAAACTTTTAAAGCTGACTACACAAATTTGTTAAGAAAGAAAATAAAACTGATAGAAGCTTAAATGCATTTTTATTAAGCGAAATTAAATCAAATCAAGATACTTTTATCAGATGAATCCTTAGTAAGGAAAACCTAGTTATTATTAAGCGTAATTAATGGGCATTAATCCATATCACATTGATTTCTAAGCAATGCAAAAATGTATAGCATACATTTTAGGGCAGTCTGCCATAGATATACACAGATTCATTGTATGTACTATATACTCTAGTACAGAAAATATGTTTAAGATTCAATTATTTATTCATTTGCTTGCTAAGTGAAATATGAGAGTTTTCTAATTTCATAATCTCTGATATTCTAGGAAACTTTCTACTTTTAGTTGAGTAGACATATTGCTAAATAACTTGACAATTGAAAGTGTAAACAATGCTTCGGTCTTTTTGCTACAACGATTGATTCCTTTGCTTTGATTCTCATTCATATTCAATTTTTTATTGTTGTCGCCTTTGTCGCCTTTTGCTTTGCCACGCGTTACGTGTCCTGCTTGGCTAATCAGCATGTCCCCTCTCCTTGTGCCTCCAGCTGTGGCGCCACTGCCACCATTTCCCCCACTTCCCCCCAACAATTGAAAAAGAAAAGCAAGAAAAATAGAGAAGAGGAGCAGGAGCAGGAGAAACGCAGGAAACGCAACTGAGCCAGCGAAATTTGTTATTGTTACAATGAGAGCAAAGGGCGTCGTTCGATTGTCAATCACATGCAATTTAAATAAATTGAGTGTTTTATGGGGTTTTCAATTTGATGCGTTATCCCCAACTCCTCCTTTTTCCAATTCCCCCACCCACACACACCCCCTTCGACAAGCTGTCACCATGCATATTAATCATCATCATCAGCATCATCATCATCATCAGATGGCCAGCAATTCAGTTAGTTGAGTTGTCCTGTTGAATCCTCTTGGATGGCCCAAAAATTGCAATGGACTCTGATGAGCTGCATGAAAATAATCAGCCGTCATTTTGCATATTGCATGACCAAACGCGATAGGTGCCAGCTGTTGCTTGCGGCCCAAACAAAAGGGAGGCGTGGCAAATGGGCAAATGGTCAACTGGTCAACTGGCCAACTTGGCCAACTTTGGCAAAATCTCCATGTACCCGTCAGGCTATGCAATTAATGCACGCACATTAAATTCAATTTTGGATCACGTTGCATTTTATACACTGCCAAAACATGCAGACACACACTCTATACACACACACACACTGCACACGCACACCCGCAATGAAAATCAGAATAATAATGAAAATGAAAATCTTGTTTCGGCCAGTGGTCAATTTTTGAGCAGCTAATTGGCTAAGCGTATTTCGTAGTTTAAGCCATTCAATGCGCCATCAGCCTATGGAAATGTGGAAAAGTGTGGAAACTCAGAAATTGAATTTACTTTGGCTCCATGGATTCGAAAACCAAAATGCAGAGTGATATATAGTATATAGTACCTATGATATGACAGCTTTAGTTGTTGCCTTTTTCCATGCAAATACTGAAAAGGTTGAAATTCTATTGCCATAAAACTTTAAAGCTGATGTTAACTGAATTTGAGTTATTTTAGCCATCATAGTTTGAAAAATAATTGTTATAATTCAGTTGAAAGTTATACAGCTGCGTTATGGAAATCTCTAGAGATTTTTATTGTTAGGATTTAAGATTTTCTTTACCTAAAAGCAGCTTGATTTCAATTTTGTTCCCAAATAATCAGGTTATTTTTTGTTAAAAGTGTAATTTTTCAAGCAATTAAGTTATTCTTTTAGATTTTATTAATATTTTTACAATAAATATAACTAATATAATTGTAATTTCAAGGGTAATTACTCAAGTTATTATAATAAATACTTAATTTCTTAAGTAATTCACAAATCAGTAGCCCTTTCTCGAGAATTCCAGGGACAACAACACCATCCAAATATTAAGCACTTATTTTTTTAATTAATTTATTCTTGTGATTTCTCTGAAAAGTTCTCAATTAAATTGAGCTGGATTCGTATTAAAAGTTTACCGAGCGCATTAACATGATATTAAATAAAATACTTACATATAAAAGGATTATATAATTGTGCATTTATTATGTATGATAAGTATACATGTGTATTGTGAGTGGCTTGTGATTAAAATATGAAATGCAAAAGCTTTTTTTTTACAATTGAAACAATTGTTAATGTCCATGTGAAACTTATGTTGTCTTTGGATGCGGGATTAACAACTTGTTTAAATTAGTTAAAAATGTAATCGAGTATTAAGGCAGGTAACTACAACTCTCTGCGTGTGTGTGTGGTGTGTGCAACAGTGTGTGGCACAGTGTCACATTAACTCATTTAAAAAGCAAAGAGCGTGCAGCGTGAAAATTGCAGCTGCTGCTGCTGCTGTTGCACGCGTTGCACACAAAGGCGAATCAGGAAAAAAGGGGGGCCTGGTGAAATGCAGTGTGTGTGGCGCTGTGGCAGGCAGTGTGGCAGGCAGCGTGGATAACAAGGACAATGAGCGTTAAGCGTGTCGCGTACCAACAACAATTGTCACAATTGTTAAATATTTATAATAATAGAGTTTTTATTGCTGTGGCCATGTAAAATATTAAGCGCGCTTATGCGACAGCTCAAAATGGTGGCAGCAGCACCAACAGCAGCAACCAGAAGCAGCGAGGGGCATGCGGCATGTGGCAAGTGGCAGGACGCAGGCGGCCAGCCGTGCACAATGGCGCATTTCCGGTCCTGTTGCTCCTGTTGTTGTTGTTGTTGTTGCTTATTACAGCAGCCCTTGCCACGCCCATCACGCAACAACAAATTGAAAAACATTTATTTGCTTAAATGCACCAAGTTTTTTTTTATTACAATTCCGTTTTTTTCCGTTTTTCGTTCAATTTTTTGAATTTTCACATTTGTTTTCCCTTTTTTTTTTTGGCGCTTGTTATATATTTTTGTTGTTACTGTTGTTGTTGTTGCAATTATTTACATACATATAGATGTGTGTACATTTTTTTATGTCAACTTTATTTGCATTTTAATTGTTTTTTTTATTTTTGTATTTTTGCAGATGCAACAACAACAACAACAACAACTACACACGTGTCAACACATTCATCTTTGTTGTTGTTATCGAGTTTTACGCCCCGCAACAAAATTTTAATTTGCACTACATATTTGTTGTTGTTGTTGTTGTTGCTGTTGTTGCAGTTATTATTTTAGTTGTTACTGCTGCTTGATAAAAATAAACTTGACTGTCTGTTGTGGTTGTTGTTGTCGGTTGTTTTAATGAATTTGTATATTTTATGTACAACATATTTTGTGGCATGCTGCATGCTGTATGCTGCATGCAACAACAACACCAAAAGCAACAACACGGCCTGACCAAAAAGTCAACAACATTATCAACTGCCAGGGAGTAAGCTAAGACTCCAGGGGCGACCAGGGGTGAAGTTATTGCCCAGAGAATTATGATTTCTAACTCTGTCTAAGCAAATTAAATGGATAGATAGAGAATGAGAAATGAAAGTATAGAGAGAGTGCAAGAGAGAAAGGAAGAGGGTTAAAGAGAGGGAAAGGCTTAGGATAAAATCAGCTGCAAAATAGATAAGAAATCAAATTGTTTATAATGTCTTGAAAATAATTCAAATTTGTTCTATTTGAAAACCAAATAAATCTTAATTCATTTTAATTGTAAAAACTTTTGTTTTTCATACAAAAATCGTATTTTACGAAAATATCTATTTATGATAGTTATTCGTTATAAAAGTTTAATTTTAAAGGTTTGAAAATTTAATATTATAATAAGTAAAGAGATTTTCGGCATAAAAGAGAGAAGAGATATGGTAAACATACATCCCAATAGATTTAGCTTATTATACCCATTAGGAGTATTCAATTACATTACTTTTTAAATATGAAATAACCAACATGATAAAAACTAAGGTAAATCTATAGCCCAAATATAATATAGTTAGTTATTTAAACTGCAAAAGATAAAAAATCAATTACAACTTTAATATAGCCATTTAAAGTATTAAACCAGCTGCTGGATGTAGAAGGAGTTAACTTTTTAATACATATACAAACATATGCATTTATATTTGCCATAACATACTTTTGAAGGGTGCATAAAAAAAAGATGAAGAAAAAGAGAGAGAAATGAGAAAACTGGGAAAACAAAAATGAAACTAAAAGGCAGACGCTGATTGCGAATGAATATGAATTTATTATAAACAACTACTAAAAGCGGCAAACAAACAAAACCAACGCCCCCTTTTCCACAAATACACACACACAGACACACACACACACTTGCACACACACACATTGCTCAGCTGCTGACCAACTTTTTAGCAGAAAGAACAGAAAAAATGGAGGAGAAAAAGAGCAAAAATAAAATATGAAATGCCAAAGAATTGATGCAGAACTCAAATAATTTTATGGCATATTTAAATGTCTGCATAATTTGTTTGGTTTCCTGTGATGAGAGTGTGATAGCTCTAAGCACGATATTCGAGTCGATATTCATCGTAACTCAATCATATGTGATTAATTATAGCCCCACTAAAAATGCTGTGTTGAAGTTTCTCAAAAATTCTTATAAAATGTTCAAAGGGAAAACCCATATTTAATTTATTTGAATAAAGTTACTGCTCGAGACAGACTAATTTGACTGTAGAATACCCTTTAATGAAGGCTGTTCAACAAGGAATATAACGATTGGAATAAGAGGACTATCGAAAGTTGTAGGAGAAATAAACACACACTTTCCATTGATATTCATGTGTAAATGTTAATTTGCTCATCGCTATACAAAATACGCAATCGATAGCATTTATCGATTGGGCTTAATAAAATGAATCCTGTTGCTATATAAGCTACCAGTCAGGTTGGGCTTAGTTTACAGGGTACGCGGATAATGCATAGATTAAATGTGGTGGCATCCAAAAAATTCTCACGCGCCCAGCCTCAATGATATATGTATGTGTGAGTGTGAGTAAGTGAGCATGTGTGGGGATGAGTGTGTATAATTTTGTGGGTGAGTGTGTGCTGTAATGTGGGTCACAAAAGGTTCAACTGACTGTAAATGCTTAAATTGATTTAAATGCAGACACAACTCGAACCACAAAGTCTGATGGACGAAAGAACGAAATGAATGAATGAATGAGTGAGTGAGTGAGTGAGTGAGTGAGTGAGTGAGTGAGTAAATGAATGAATGAATGACTGAATATATGCCAGACTGCGTTGGGTCACTTACTCTGTCTGTCTGTCTGTCTGTCGCTGTATTTCAATGCCAGAGCACATGGGCAACTAATTTGGCTGAAGGAGTTTCGCTGAGTGCAGCTCCTTAAGTTTTCTTTACTCGACTGCTTGTTATAATTTTAATCAAACTTAAAACAAATTGCCTAAATAGTTTTCTTCAGCTATCTCCAGCTTAACAGACTTTCTCTCTCTCTCTATCTCTCTCGCTCTCTCTCTCTCTCTATCTATCTTTCCTCTTTTATCTTGCTCTGAGGGGCGTAAAAGTTTTTAAGCTGTGGCCTCGCAAAGTTTTTTGACTCAATGAGCTCAAAAATCTCTTTTTAATACTTAAGCATAACTAAATTAACATGCCTAAGCATGCATGTGTGTGTGAGTGTGTGTGGTTAAATGTGTGTGTGTGTTGGGACAAGCGAGCTGGCAGCATTTAACAATTTCTGCGCAAATTAAATTTGTTGAACGCTGTAAACCAATTCGCCGCTTTTTTGATGGCTTAGAGACGCGTCCCTCTATATATGTGTGTGTTTGTGTGTGTGTGTGTGCGGATGTTTGTGGGCGTGGCTGGTTGCGGCTTAGTTAAGCTGTGTGCACATGCAATTTGATTTGCTGGTCGGCACCAACACCAACAAAAAATATATCCAAATAAAAGAGCACACAAAATTCTGGGCGCCACAAAGTATGCAACACTTTTTGATAAGCCAATTAAATGGCTACATATAATGTTGTGGTCGCTGAGTGTCGGTGTGTGTGTGTGTGTCCTTGCACATATATATATTCAGCCAACGTTAGGTAATTAGATTCATCTGGAGTTTGCAATCCATTAAAAATATATGTTTAAATGACGAAGAAAAGTTGCTATAAACTTTCAAACACACACACACGGTGAAAATCATTATTCATTATTTACTCGATGTTTTTGCAAATGACAAACTGCAAAACTGCAAAAGTATTGATACTTTAGCTTAATTAAGGTTATACTGTATGATTTGACCTAGTTAGCTGTGTTTTGACAGAACTTTTTATACTTTAAAAGAAATATCCAATTAAAAAAATATCCAATTAAAAAAATTTAATAAATTATTATTAGCGTTGCTAAGAGCTTACTATTATTATTTGTCTTAGTTAAAGTGGTACGCTAATCTATATCATATACATACATCTCTAAATGTAAAAATTTGGAGTGCAAAATTGTTTATATACTTGTAGCATTACAAAGACATATATGTAGAATAAACAAATATCTTAATATGTTAAGTAATATGGTTTGTTTAAATGAAATGCAGCTAAATATAAATATGGCAAGCTCAGTAGAGTACTGTAAATCGATAATTATGTCCATATTGATTTTTATACCATCGCTTAAAATATTCCTCACATTTCAATTGCTGTTAAGTTATTTAAAAGATACATATGTGTAATATACATTGATAGATTAAAATTGTTTTTTTTCGGTTTAGTTTACATTATTTAAATCTGTCGCTTAAACTTTTTTTTATAGATAATGCATTCATTATTGGTAGTATTTAATTGTGTTATCAGAAAGGGAGTAGACTATGTTAATTTTAAAAATTAATCATTTTGTCAAATTTGGCCACAAAATGTTTGTAGTCAGTATCTAAGGCACTAAATGGAGTTTCGTATTGAATACAAATTGTAGTTCTGCACATTGCGTATAGCAAAATAAATCAGACAAATGGGGTTTTGTGCATTTCCCGGTAGATTCACTTTTATAACGAATATAAAAACAAAATGATCAAATAGTTGGGATCTGTTCGCTATCAAGCATTCAGTGTGCATATTTCAGCATTTCAGAACATTAACGATTTTCTTTTATTTCTTCTGTTATGCTCTCTTCTGTTTGGTTCTGTTCCGTTATGTTTTGTTTTGTTTTTGTTCTGTTTTGTTACGTTTTGTTCACATAAAATAAAATGATTTACCATAATGTGCGCAAAATAAAACATGAGCCTGACCAAAAATTGAGTCGCTGACTGGAAGAGAGATACATCAAACGTTGACTAAACTACGACGATTTCTATCTATGTCCAGCTGTGCTAGTGTGTATGTGCGAGTGTGTGTGTGTGAGTGTGTGTGCCACGTTTATTTGTATTAGACATGACCACAAAATGAATGTGGCAAGTCCGTCAAACCAAGCGAATGCGTTGCGCAATAAGCGAGAACAGCCGGCAGTTGGTGGGAGGAAAGGAGCAGATGGGACGGTGAAGGGGGCAGCATGATAGTAGAGAGGGACGGAGGGGGGTGGGGAGACAGTCTGATAGCGGGCTGTTGGCCAGAGCCAAAGCTAAAGCAAATAAACGCTTTCGGGCGCAACATAAAAATTTTATATGCAAATGAAGGCAACCGGCAACAACAAAATAAAACCAAAAAACAAAATATATATATATATATATACTATATGTATGTATGTACATAAAAGTCAACAGAAATTTTGCTCAATTTTGGTTGTGGTATTTTTTTTTTTCGCTCGTTTTGTTTGTTTGCTTAGCCCCAACCTCGCCATATCCCTGCCTCCTTCCCCACTCAGGTGAAATGGACGAGTCGACTTCCTGAGTGCTGGTCAAGACGAAGGCAAAGGAAAAGGCAAAAGGTACTCTGAGTCTGTGTCTTCAGACACCGGGGAGAAAAAGATAGAGAGAGAGAGAAGGGGGAGTCTCCAGTGGAATTTGGTATTCGTGACTGTGACTGCGAATGAGACGCTCAGCCCGTGACTGAGCCTATGAATTGAATTATTAAATAGTATGTGTGTACCCCTCTGGGCAACAGTGTGTGTGTTTGTAGTAGAGATGGCTTTCGATAGCATCATAACGATATTATATCGATAACAAAATATATAAAATAAAATAAGAACATACCATTTTAAATGGAAATAAATTGTTAAAGTCAAGCATGTTAAATTAAAATACAAATGCATAAATATATATATTTAAATTATGTTTGTTAGTTACTTATAAGCTATTTAATGCTATGTAGTATGCAGTTACTTAAGTGTATGTACAGAGAAACGTTAAGAATTTAATAAAATTATTATTTTTTTTTGATTTAACTCCTATGCCTTTCTAATAAAATTAAAATTGGACTTATGAACTGTCGTTTATGTCGGTAGTATCTTTGTTTAATCGAACATACCGTATACAATTGTTAAGAATATAAATAGAATATTGTTTTATTTTCTTAAATAAAATTCTCATTATACTTTTTTAATTTTTGCCTTTCTTTTAAGCTATTTTATTCACAGATTGCCGAAAATTACAGTTATTCAGTCAACTATAAAATTTTAAATCATTAAACTGAATTATCCCTTTAATAGTAATTACGATATAATTTGAATTGAATATAGTATTTTTTGGGACAATTTTCTCGATATAATTATCGACATTCGCTTACGGATACTCATCTCTAACATGGAAGTGTGGGGGCAGGACACATTGAGCAGGTCATTCGAATGCGCAGCACAAAAGCAAACAGAGTATGGGGAAAATTGAGCATAAGAAGACTTTGTTGGAAGTGTGTGGTGGGGGGGGGGGGGGGAAGAAGAAGGAGAATGTCTCAAAATGTGCCAGTAACCAAAAGGAACTACAGAACGAGAAGTGCGCCTTTAGTTATGCTATTGTATTATATTTGTAATGCCTTTTAGTCTAAAGCATGGGTGTGATGTCCAAGGGCGCAGCGAAAAGAGGACAAAGAAAATGGGGGAGGGTAAGGGAAAGGAAGGGGCAGGGAAGGGAAGGCAGTGGAGTGTAGTGGTAATTTATGCCTAAGCTGTTTAAGCAGCATAAGCACCAGTGGAGCAACAACAACAACAACAAATCGCTTCAATCATAAATGCAAAATGACTGAAAAAAAATTGCGCACGCGTTTCGCACGCGATTTTAAACGCTCGAAAGTTTAATGGGCGCAAAATTGGTCAAAAATAAAATATTGTGGCAAGCTTTTAATTGATTAAGGCTGTTGAAATCATGCTTGTTGAGTGTACGAAGACTTTGACGATGATGAAAGAAGTGAACTTTAAACAAAAGAAGTGAAAAAACCTTCCTTACAATTTTATATAAAGGTACTTCAAAAGGAGTATGTTAACTTTAATTAACAAATTAGCTAGATATTTACTCGACTTTAATGCTGTTTCTTTAAATTCGTTCTCATTTTCGATATAATTACTTTAGTTCATTATGATGTTGCTTTTATAAATAGTTATAATGGCAGTCGAATTAAGTGCAAATTGTCACTTAATATTGAAAGTGAAACAATTAATTTTATTTGAAGCTTTTTATGGGTTAATTGCAAGTATCCACTTACCCGTAAATAAAAAATGAAAGTGGATACTTGCAATTAACTCACATGCAATTAACACACATATGTGTGTACTTTAGTATTTTTCATCTATCAAATAAATATATACATATGTATACATACTATATAACTAAACACTTAGCAGGATAATCAATCATAAGTGCTTGGTCATGACTAAGGAAACACTTTCTTAAACACAAACACACAACATACACACACACAACATACAAACACTGCCCCAAAAAGTATGCTATCATTTTGCATTCCCAACTTTACTGTGGTGGTCATCAGGCACACACATATTAAGTAGTTATTTACCAACACTATCTGCCGGCATTGCTCGGGTTTTTTAATGTCTGCAAAGTGACCGCTGTTTTCCAACACCAAAAGACTTCTTTTAACTTCAATTATCAAGAAAATAGTATTGAGACTCGAAGTAAAGAAAATTGCCATATAGCCAAGATTAAGATTGAGCCTCGATTTTTCACAATAAATACTTTGGTAATGTAAAAATTTAGTAATTATTGACATTTATTTTATTAACTTACGTTTTAAGGGGTCTTTTCTTAACAACTTTTTACCTTGGAAGTACAATTATTTATTCATGTACTTGTTAACAGTAACTCTAACTATCTTGTAGTTTTTAACTTGCCTCACTATAATTGCATTTACTTTTAACACCTGCCTGGCAGCTTGAGAGTTGACTGGCCAAAGGGGCGTGTCACTGCCGCCCATTGACAACGGACAACGGACACGGACATCGCCAGACATTTGTTATGGCTTTTCAATGGTCTGCGCATTTTCCCACTGCTTTTCATGTACTTTACTAAGTTCGCTTTTTACTTTTTAATGTCGCAGTTTGTAATTGACATGAAAATTTAATGGCATAATTTTATATATAAGAATATTTTTCCTTCTTGTTGTTCACATTCTACGTTTCTACGTTCTTTTTTCTTGAATACTCCTTCTTCTATGTTTGGCTTTGTGCTTTTTTAGATTAGAAAAGTTTGTCGTGCTCGTTGTTGTTGCTGTTGTTTTGCTTTGGTTGGCTTGACATTGTTTATATGGCCAACGCGCCTATGCAGCAAAAGTTGCCAGCAACTCAAAGCCCCTGACCCACAAACTCTACTCAAATACCAACAATGCAATGGAGTCCAAGCATATATGTATAGCATAATACTTAGTGAATATGTATATAGTAGTGGCAGTCCTGGCTAAAGTTTTGGTCAGCTTTCAGAGTCGGGGACATTGTCTGGTCCCAACTCCAAGCTCCAAGCTGTGACTGCAACTGCAACTGCGACTGCAACTTCTAAACTCAGCTCGAATTGCAGCTGCATGGGGCAAGTGGACTTGTGTGTACTATAACTTGAGATTTGAGTCTTTGCCACTGCTCAACTTTCTTGTGCCTCTTGGCCCTCAAGTGAGCAGCTTAAGACTTCAATTTGAGTTTGCTGCGACTTGCTCGACTAGAGAATTCAATAGAGAGAAAGAGTCTGACAGAGAGAGGAAAAAGAGAGAGAGAGAGAGATTTGCCAGCAAAACTGTTAAAGAAATTAAATACTTTGCCCATGTTGCTGACTTAACGAGCTCAATTGCAAAACAAATAAATTCATTTGCATTTAACACATTATTCACATTAAAACTTAAGTTCTTTATGGCCATGTTCAAAGAGCAAGTTGAGAAAATTACAAGGATGTATTAATTACAACTTAAACACTTGACATTTCAAAACTTCCCCAAGAAACGTTCATATAAATTCCTCTTGCAAATTTAAAGAATTTTACTTAATAAGCTTCAAAATAAATAAAATTAACTAAATTCTTAAACTTATTGACTGCAATTTGCAGTGCTATAAAGTCTAAAAATCTTGCAAAATAGTGATAAATATATTTAAATGTATATGTTTAACACCTACAAATGTTATTAAAATATCTGTAATCACTTTATTAGCTTCTGAATGCATTTAATTAATTTAGAATATTCGTAAATGTTCTTTAAACACTTTAAATTTTCTTCGATTATAAAATAAAAGTGTTTTGAGCACATTTCTATATACTGATTTCAAAAACTGAGTAGAATACTTTTAAAGGCTTCTTAAAGTGCTTTAATTAATTTTAAACACATTTCAGAAATCTGTTGTTAATAATTACGGACTTGGCTTCTAGAAGCTCATAAATAAGTTTAGGTGTTTATGAAATGTTTGTAAAAAATAGCTAAAGTTTTCTTTAAACCTTTTTACTAACATTTTTAATAAATTCAAAAGCAAAACCCACTCGAAAATATTGTGGAGTTGTGTTTTGTTGTTTGCATTTTAGGTGATATTTTGCGGTACCAGATTCATTTATTATTGAAAACATATATTTTATGCGCCTGGAACGGTTCAAACTGTGATCCGGGCTTTGTGGCAATAATTTAATAATTAATTTGCGCTGTCAATTTCTGTATTTACTGCCTAAATTCCAGAAATTGAAATTCCATGTAAGATAGTCTTCTATCCTTCCTCAACTTTTCTTTTTTTCCCCATTTTCCTCGGGCTTCATAGATAATGTTCGGTTTTTGGTCTTCTACCTTTTTTTTGGGGGCCTAACATCAAGTGTGGCTGCCTGTGTCTTTGTTAGCCTCTCTCTGAAATTCTCCATCTTTCTCTCGGCTTTTCTGTCTCTATTTAGTTCTCACTGTATCTCTCAGTCTCTTTCACTCGCATTGTCGCTGCTTTAATGCGCATTTTGGCTCAGACTTACCGTTTGTTAACATTGCATTGTTATGCCTGCTATTCCTTTCTATTCCTATTTCTATTTCATGCTATTCTCCATCTCTCTCTCTCTCTATCGTGCTTTCTCTGTCTGCTTGGCTGCTCGCTTTGACAAAAGTTTTTTGCGCTAGTTTCTTGCCTTTTATTTGCTTCACACGCTGCGCCTTTAGTTTTGTGTTTTTCCGAATGCCGAATAAAACATTAAATAAAAATATATATGTGTGTATGTATGTATAAAAAAAGAAGAGCAAAAAAGAAATGAACGAGAGCAAGGGAAAGACAGAGACGAAAGGAAAAAGGAATACGAGCGAAAAGTAGGTAAAAACTTTTCGGCCACCTACTTTTCGCTGTTCGCATTTCCTTTTTTTTTTGGTTGTTGTGATGTTGCTGTTGTTGTTGTTGTTGTTGCTGCTGCTTTTTGGCCAATTTCCGGTAATTCAGTTTTATGCAGGAACTTTTTGCGTTTGTATTTATAAATAAATATGATGCCAGCAGCAAATGGCGATGCTCAACGCCCAACGCCAAACAGATCACGGGAGTCCTCCTCACACAACTCCAAGGTCAGTCCACTGTGTATACATGTCTGTGCGTGTCTATTTGTGTTTGTATATCTGTCTGTCTGTCTGTGTACATGTGTGTGTATGAGTGTGTGTGTCTGTGTGTGGCGCACTTTAAATCGCTTGGGCTATGGCAAAAGTTTTGCCATTCGCGTTGCGTTCCGAAATACAGGCAACAAATGATGAGCATTATTTATACTTTGTTAACGTATGTATGAGTGCGTGTGTGTGTGCGAGTGTGGTAGTGTATGTCTGTCAGTCTGTGTGTCAGAGTTGCCAACTCAGATTTTTCTCGTCAAAGTTGGCTTTTTTTAAAGCCCAGTCTCTTGAAATTTTATAAATATACGAAAAATATACTTGTATCGAAATATGACATACTTTTAAATGATAAAAGATACATATACAATATACAAAAGATACAATTATATATACATTTTTATTATTTACAGTTACAGCTAAAACCTATAACTACCGTCACTAAGTAGCTCTTTAACTTTCTATTCCTCAGAAACAAATGCTTTAAGCCTTTTAACAAGTTGTGTGATTTCTTACAGACTTTTTGTGTGATATTTTTGAGAGGATAATGTGCATTAATAATAGTTTATGAAAATCTGTTACTAATTGTGGAAAAATTATCAACTTAATGCCAATTTTCTTAAATGAAAATGTGGCTTTATTTTGACTTTTTTCGCATTAGAAACAGCTTTATTTTGCTTTTGTCAAGTTGGCAGCACTGGCTTGTGTATGGCGGAGTGTGTGTGCGTGTGTGTGTCTGTGCGTGTGTGTGTGTGTGTGTGTGTTCAGCTTCTTTAGGCACTTGGTTTATGTGGCTACATAATTGACTTTGATAATTTTCACTTATTGTTGTTGCCTAGTTACCAAGTAAACTGGCAACGCAACAGATTCAAATTCTCTTGTTAATTTGATTAGAAAAGTTTTGTTGGGCATCATTTCGCGTGCCACGTTCCGCCTTTTTGCCAGTGTTGCCAAATGCCTCACATATCCCATTCCAATTCCCATTCCCCCTATTCGTGCCACATCTTCTTGCTACCAAATTGCGTTTATGAAGCGCAAATGTTCGAAATTTTTTAAGCACTCGAAAGTTTCCACTTTTTTTTTTAAAACATTTTTTTTTATTCAGCCCAAAGGCAATTGGTGCTTAGAAAGAGAAGTTGCCTCTAGCGTTATACTATGTATAGTATATAAATCTATTCTATATGTATGTGTGTGTGTATGTTTGTGTGTGTTAGTGTGTGTGTGTATCTGTCTATCAAGTGTGTGCTGGCTGAGGGTGCACTTGAAAAGCATTTTCAGTGCTTTTTAGACTCTGTCCCAAAACAAAATGTTTTCCATTTCTTGTTGTTGCTGTTGCTGTTGCTCTTTTGAGGTTTGCACTTTAGCTGTTGCCCTGGAAGTGCTGCTCCAATCCTCATCTCTCCATCTCATCTCTCATCTCTCCTCCATCCTCATCCCTTATCTCATGCTGCTCTCTTTATCCGCTAGCGCTGCTTTGTTGTGGTCTAAGCCACATTCTGCACGCGGATAGTTGAAAGCCAACAGTAGTAGACTGGGCCGAGAGCCGAGAGGTTGGCACCAAAAACGAGGTGAGGGGGTGTAAAGAAGTTGCTGTAAATTCGGGGCAGTCATATCAGACACGCAAATTTGATTGGCAGCGTTTTTAGTGTGCCAACAGAACGCCAACAAACAACTTTGTCATTGACAATTGGCCAACAGAAACAGGCAAAAACACACGGAAGTGGGCCAATTTACTAAGGGCTTAAACTCGATGCCGAGAACTTTTGAGTAAAATCACCACTTCAATTTGGAAAACATACTCTTCAAAAATATGCAGCAAAGTAACAGGGAAAACCATTAGAAATTGCTAAGAAAAAGCCATCATCAAATAGTTGAGAGCTTCACTTAAAAGTGTATCTTAAAGACTTTTTTGTAGAAAATATTGAAATGGAAAATTTTACTTGTACATTTTTAGTGCAATATTTTGCTAAATAATTTACAAGTTATTTTCAGCTAAAAACATATTTACAAATACTGCAGAGAGTCTCATTTGGTTGGATGAATTACATAGATGTAATAATATTTTATGCTTGAATAAAATTAGTAAAATAAACATAAACAAAAGTGAACAAATATTTCAATATAAATTTTGTGACATTTAAAAAGTAATAGATGTAAAGAAATTGAGTACAAAAATATTAAATAAATAATATAAGACTTATAGTCAGGGTAATTTTAAATTATTTATATTTATTAACTATATTAAATTTTTAAATGGGAAACTTTTGCAGCGACAGGATGAGGAATGGTAATGAATAAAATAAATAAAAATAATTATTAAATAATTTGTTATTTACAAGTGAAATTCCTTTAAAATAAACATACACTGTAATACTAAAAATAAATTAAACATACTATCAAATAAATGAATATATTTTCAAATATCTAAGAATTCGTTGGTATATTTATTGAATTATTAAAAGATTGAATGAATACTATTAAGAATTTGTGGCAGTAATTCAAATCAAATTATATAGTATATTTACTAATTTATTTTGAATTAAAGAATGCAAAAAATATATTGAATTACTATAATTATTATTTTATTACGATGCGGACTACGAGGAATGCTTCTATAAGATATACCACAATTTTTACATATTTGGTTATCAACCTCAATTTCTCTTTAAGAATTTTCATTTAAATTAATCGAAACTGCAACTTTCTGCTCAAAATGTAGTTAAATATTGGAAATTGCATTTACATATGGATGCTGATTGAAATTCGTCTTGAATCCTAATAGAAATGTTGAACTTCTGTGGATTATCGAATTACCTGCTGATGATATGCTTAATTTGGCTTGCAGACCAATTAGAATGCATCAGAAATTAACACCAATTGGGTATGCACAACAATTAATAGCGCACACACATACACACACGCACACACACACAATAAATTCTGTCTGATTTAATCGAATAATTTTCGAGTGAAAACGAATTTTGTTTGATGGCACGTTTAACAAGTTCGAAACCACTGTGCTGTGTGATTGTGAAATCATTAATTTTGAATGCATTTTATCGCTAACAGGACAGTTCAAATTGCATGCGACAGAAGGAGGGAGAGAGAGAGAGAGCGAGAGGAGGGGGGGGGGAAATCGAATGTAAATTGAAAACTGGAAATTCTTTTAATTGTTACAAATTTTGCCACTGATTGATTAATTGACTGATTGATGCTCGCTCCCAGCTAATTAACAAAACTCTAAATGATTTGCAGATACACACATGTATTCAACACACACACATACACTCACCAACATTCACACCTTGACTGCAAAAAACATATAAAGGCAATCAAATAAAACGTAGCATACTTTGTATCGCTTTAAGTTTATTTAAGGCTGCATTTAACCAACTGCCAGCCACGCCCCCTCACCCCGTCACTCACCGTGACTTGCTAATACGCCCTGCTTGAGGCTGGTTTAAAAATAAATAACTTACCATAAAGAAAATGTCCACAGTTGAGCAGAAGAAAAGCAGCGTTGAAGGAAAAGCGCACAACAAATTTGTGCTGCTCAAGAGTGTTGCTGGTTGATGCTCGCCGTTGTTGTTGTAGTTGTTGTTGCTTGTTGTTGTTGTTATTGTTGTGCGGCCTTGGGCTCGCACTCAGCTTGTGTTGTTGTTGTTGTTGTTGCTGTTGTGTTTGGCTTGTTCGAGTTTAGCAGCTTCCCGAAAAAAAACGGGTTTTTCTTTTATATATGTATTTATGTTATTTTTCTTTACTTTTTCACGTCGTTGTCGTTGTTGTTTTGCTGGTTTCGCAGGTGCAACATGCCGCACGCTGCTTCTTGCGGCAGCTTAGGCAGCTTGTTACTTGTCGCCTGAGCCTTGGACCGGTTGCACAGGAAGCTGCAACACACAGTCACACACACGCACACACACACGCACACCTCACTTAAACGCGCACAAGAACAAAATTAAAAAAAAAATATACAAATTTGTCTCTCTCAATTTTTTGAGTTTTCTTTTAGCACAGAATTCACTTGAATTAAAATCTTTTTCTTTTTTTTTGGATTATTATCAATTATAATTTATTTATTTGTAATTTGTTTTGGTAGGAGGGACTTTGCTTTAAGTTAGTTGAACCTACGACAACAAAGCAAAAACACTTGCAAAAAAAATAGATGTGCAAAGAAAGCATAAAAAAAGTGGATCAAGTTTTTTTTTTGGGTTGTTGTATTAAACGCGTATTGATCTTTTGATTTATATGTTGCAATTAATCAAGTATATTTGAATTGATTTGCGGTTTATTGTGAGACTGATGACTGGTTGTTGGAGCGGGGGGTGGTGGTGATGGTGGTGGTGTTTTTTGGTGGGGAGGGGAATGTTATTTATCTTGAGTATATTTTGTACTCCTCGTGGTGTTTTCGAAATTTGTTGTTGTTATCTCCGGGCACCGGGCACCCCCTCAGCCACCACAATAATATTTCAAATAAACCGTTGTAGAGTCCGCCTTCACACAATCACAGTCGAAGTCGCAAATCGCAATCGCAATCACAATCACAGTCGCAAATCGCAATCGCAATCGCAATCGTAATCACAGTTTACAGTCGCAGTGTCCGTTGCTTACTCGTTTCACGGCTTTTGGGGGCAACGACTGTTTGCTAACACGGCGGAACACGTACTAAAACTTGTTTCACGCGCTTCGCTCTGTCCATGAGCGAGTCAGTCCGTCGTCGTCTTCAGTCAGCTTCAGTCAAAGCAGCGGCAGCAGCAGCAGCAGCGACGCCAGCGTTAACATTAACATTAAAACGGCACGCGTAGCTAAAGAAATGCAATCGAAACTGTTCCCAGGCGGCGCTGCTGTTAGTTACTGTTGTTGCTGTTGTTGCGTTTAGTTGCTGCTGCTAAAAATAGAGACGCCAACGTCGCATTGTCGCACTCTCAGTTAAATGTACTAAAAATGAAGCGACACGATGCCAACTGGCGAGCCGACTGACGAATGCCGAGAGACACGAGACACGAGCGACGAGAGACGAGAAAGAGAGAGAGACGAGTGTTTGCTTCGACTACGATAGCGACTCCTTGGGAAATCAGGTCGTTGTCTTCGTGCCCTCGTGCTATCGTGCTTTCGTGCTTCGTGTTGTCAAATCGTGTTTGTCTCGTGTCTGCTGCAGTCGCTGCCACTGTTAAGGATAACAGCATGTCATGCTGTTAACGAAGCTGCTTTATAAATAACATTTAACAGCAGCACGCCAGCTTAAGTGATATTATATACAAGCATAAATTAGCCCTCCCCCTACCACTAGCCTTACGCATGCACACACACACAGATTACACACTCACGCCTTCCCCTCTGATACACCCACACCCACGCATTCTCTCTTGATTGGTGGACAGCAGATGCAACAGCAACAGCAACAGCATCAGTATCGGCATCAGCATCGGCATCGACATCGACAGCGACATCGGCATCCGCAGCAACAACAGCCGGAAGCATCCAAAGTGACAGCAGCTAACTTAACTTCCCCCTCTCCTTCCATCTACTGCGCTAAGAAGGTGTGTATAGAACAGGGTGACTCGGGGAAATGATAAGAGCGGGGGAGAAAGAGGAAGGGGAAGCTGCATCGATGGTCGATCGCACGCTGTGAAAGTGTTACGACCATATGGGAATGGGAACTCTGTCTCTTCTCTATATGTAAAATGCATGCAACTGGCACACAGAAGAGAACAAATATTTTATGTTGACTCAAGATGTTACCAAGTGATGAGCAGTTACTTAAGTAACAGTATCACTTCAGAGGAAACTAAATAAACTCGTTACTGCACAAGATTAAAAGAGCCATTCTGAAAATGAATTTTGAAATACTTGAATTAAGCTTGGATTGTAAATAAAAGAAATTCTCGGATTTCAAGATATTGGTTCATGGTCTAAACATTTGAAGGAGTTCCGATAAACAAAATATTGACTAAAGTCGAAAAATCAGTTCTGGAATCAGGTATTTTAAGCATGTTTAAAAACATCTGAGTTCAAATCATAGATAAAAACGTTCGTTTAGGCTCGAGTATTGGGTCTTGCGGTTACATTTAATCACACAAATCTATTTTAATTTCTTTATTGTTGCTGGTTCTGTAAGTTTCTAAAATTATAAATTAAACAAATGTTTGCTTAAATCTAATTTATAATTAAGTTTATTCTCTACAATATTTATTATTTACCGACATTCGATCCGAACGGTTTATTATAATATGTATAGTATTTTTTTTAAATATATTTGTTTATCTTCTGAAAACTAAAATAAATCTGTAAACAGGTAAAAATAATAAATACGATTTTCAAAGTGATATTAAATAAAATTTAATATTTAAAAAATTTTTAATTAATATTCTTTTTCAATGTCGATATATTTGCAAATAATATTTAATATAAAACTATGTGATTACAGTGTGAATTGTATACTGTGATTCAATTTGATTCACAGTGACCAGCGGAAGTGATCACGACTAACATCTCTAAAGATGTAACTGATTCACACAGCCCGTGACAAAGCAAATGAAGCACGCCCTTAAATCGGTTCGAGGAACTATTGACAATGCAACAACATGAATTAAATGTTGTTCTTCTGCTTCTTCTTCTTTGGTTTCATCTTGCTGTTGTTATGTGTTGTTGTTCTTGATAAAATTGACGATTGTGAATGAGGTTAAAAATTTGAATAAAATGCGCATGCAAAAATTGGCACAAACATGTTAATAAAAAAAGAATGAAAAGTAAGGAAAAGAAATGAAATGAAAAGAAGATGATACGAAGAGAACAAAGAACGAACAATAACAATAACAATAATAATAATAACAACAACAAGAATAACAATAACAACGGCAAACAGTTGCCGCCTCATAATTAAAACGCTTCGAGTGGCACAGAATGCAAGTTCTCTTCAAGTTCTCCACAGCTCTCCAGCTCTTTCAGTTCATCAGTCTGTCAGTTCGTCAGCCAGGTTTCCATGTGCAAATTGTTTTCATGCCCAAATTGTTTGTCGGGTGTCTGTTCCCCCCCCTAAACAAAATTTACGAGCAACGCCCCCTAAAAACACGAGGGTCGCCCCATGAGATGCCGATACCAGTGACGATGACGATGACGATGAGGATGACGATGTGCTCTTGATAGGGAATTTGGGGTAACGTATGCGGATGCGGCGTTGTGACAGACAAATGTCAATAGTTTCTTGGCCATCAGTGTTGCAGCGGCTGTTTCCCCATTTCCATTCTCATCCCCATCCCCTTTCTTCCCTCTTTCTCTCTTTTTCTCTATCATTCTGTAGCAGCCGCCTTGGCATTATTCTCATACCCAATGCCAGTCGGAGTTGGCAACAAGAGCCGCCCATCAACGACAAATCAATGACGACGACACATGTTGGACATGCAACAACAACAACAACAACAACTTGAAAGAAACTGAAACTGAGTGGCAGCAAGCTGAGGCAACTGCCACAGATTGAAACTGAGGCAGCAACAATGAAAGCATTTAAGCATTTGGAAGCAATTACCACAGCAATGAAGCATTGAATGAATGAGAATGAGTCGAGAGAAGAATGCCACAATAAGAAGGTGGAAAGGGGGAAGTCAGGTAGTGGGGCAACACACGTGGATGCCTACACAGAAAAAAAAAATCGTTTCATTTCCATTTTAAAATTGCTTGATATGATGTAGGTAGAAGCAAGAGATTTCCGAAAAGTCTTAATAAAACTAACCTGTAAAATACAGAATTTTTTGACATTCCAATTGTTGAAAATAATAATGTATATTCTTTATATTATTAACAATGCACAATTTGTTGTTAGATGATAAGAATTTATTAGTTGAAGTGCTACGATTTTATTGCTTGGCGACATCCAATCGAGAAGCTGAAATTGGTTGTCACATATTCTAGTATTCTGCTTTTAGAAAATATAAATAGCTTGTTGGCATATTTAAGAATATAATACTGTCGGAATGTAATCTTCTGAGATTGAATTCGATTAAAAAAACATTTCAGGAAATACCGATATTTAAAATATTTAATAAAAAAAAATGAAAGTCTTTATTTTTAACTTAAGTCTTTAATTGTTTATTATCAAGCCATATGACTTAAAATTGAAATCAATAAATTGAATCAAAATTAAATTTTCAAATTCGTATCTTACTTAATTCGTAGTATTTAAATGAAGCAACTATTTCGTATTGGACTCAATTAAAACCCAGATCACTTAACTTTTGACGTCTTTTGAATTGATTATATTCCAGAAATGATGACCTTTTTTCTTTCTGTGTATGTATATGTATGCATGTGATCGGTCCAGTGCCTAAAAACGAATTTAGATGCATTTTCTTGGGATTGGTAGGGAGATTGGGATTACTTACTTAGTAGCAACATTGACGTCGTCGGCGGAAACACGAGACGCTTCAAATGCCAATGAGCCAAAACGATAAGCCAGATGAGAGGCAGCCAAAGAAGAGATGAAGAAAAATACATACTTTTAGTATATAGAGTATTGAGGGAGATAAGGGGGAAGAAAGTTGGGCTGAGTTGTTGATGACAACGTTGCGTGGAGTTGTTTCCGCACGCTGTCACAAACGGAAGCGTTAAAGCCGTCGGCCGAATTGATGCCCTCTTCCATAGAAACGTGCTTCGGGAATTTTTGCTGGGTGGGCGCTACCGATCAGCTACATATAAAGAAAGTGAGAGAGAGAATATGAGAGGGGAGATTGTTCGGGGAAATGAGAGGAAAGTCACAAGTGAGAGACAGATCGTTAGCGTGTGCTCTAATTGTTGCACTTCAAAAAAAAAAAGAAGAGAAAAAGAAAGATAAATTCTAGTGTGCAAACGATCTGAAATTTAAACGATTGATACCCAGCAAATTGACAGTTAGAGGGTATGCATTTCATAAAAATTATTTTCTAGTTTTTTGAAGCAGATACAATTACATGGCACCCATAATTTCAACTAAGTACAATCAAAATCATAAGCAAATATAATAATAAATAATGGTAATCAAATTATTTTCTTTAGTTTTCTGTCAAATTCGAAGTATATTTAATGCTCTAAAATGACATTTAGATTGTTATCGTAATTATAACAATAACTTATATGTTTAACTTGTAGTGCTATAATGCTGGATATATGTGTATAATAAATGACACTTGCAGAAATAGATAGTATCTAGTCAGTTTAGCTTAAAGTAAATTTTACAAAGATTTCCAAGCTTATATCCAAAGCAAAATGTAACTTCAATGGGTATCTAAACGTTGATCAATTGACATTAGAATGTTCATATCTTGCGGTGCGTTTTGTTGTTTTTCTTGGTACAATTTTCGGGCATATTTTACGAGGCGCTTCAACTTCTTCAACTTCTTGTGCTGTTGCAGTTGTTGGTTGTTGTCTTTGTTTATGTTCTGCCTCTTTAGTGGTGTTATGATTGCAGTTGTTCTCAGTTGTTGTTGTCGCTGTTGCTGCTGCTGTTGTTGTTGTTGTTGTTGTTGTTATTGTTCTTGGTGATGCTGTTTGTGGCTTGCAAGCATCGTTGACAGCTGACGGTGCAAGCGCCGCTGAAGAGCAGCAGCACAGTGGTAAGAAATTGAATAGTAACGAGAGAAATTTACAAAAATAATTTTGTAATGGTAAAACAAATAACAATAAGATATATATATAATATACTTTACACATTAATTTATGTTTTTAATATTAACGTATACGATTAAAATAATGTAGACAGAAGTTTAATAAAATTTATGTTTTTGAAACAACGTAAAAAGCTTGAGAAAAATATAAAAATTTACAAATAATGATTTTTGTTTAGATTTAAAACTATTTACAATGTAAATATGTAATAAATAATTATTTTATATAATATTAATGTAAAAAATATGATAGTCAACAGAATAAAATAATAACAGTTTTCTTTTGTTATTTCATAATTTTTAAATGGCTCTTTGTTATGCATATAAATAAACAACCAAATATGTTTTTTTTTTGCCATCGATATTTTACACACTTTTTTGTTCACTGAGACCACTGTGGGCGCACGTCAAAACGTTAGCTAAATTTTGAAAATAAAAAAAAGAGGAACGAATCGGAAACGCTTTGCACTTCCTTTGGTTCTTGTTATATTTTTTTTTTAACTTATTCCCTATTTCCTTTTTATTTTGCTGTTGTTTTCATTTTGTTTATTTCAATAGAAAATTTTAAATATTTTAGTTGTTGTTTGCTGTTGTGCTTATGTGTGCATTTATGCATGCATGCATATTTGTACTATGTGTGTGTGTGTGTGTGTGTGTACTTTTAGCTCTTTTTTTTTGGATTTTTGTATATATAAAGCAATTTGGCTTTTGTTGTTGTTTCAAATTGAGTTTCAGCGTTGATACTTTTATTTAGCCGTGGCCCCGACCCCGACATCGACTCCGACTTCGACATTAATATCGACTCTACGACCTGACCGCGACCCCGGCCCAATTTCAGTTTCATTTGTATAAGTGAATGTGAGGGAGTATGTGTGTGTGTTAGTGTTAGTGTGTGGATGTTGTTGTTCAAGAGGCTTGATGAGCGCTTCCGTTTCCGCAGTGCGAGGCCAATTATAAAGCTGTTCGAGCCGTTCGAGCGCAAAGCATTTCAAATAAATGTTACTAAAGTAGTGCAAACGAAATGCGGCTAAAATATCAATACATATACGATTCAACAGCGTGTGTGTGTGTGTGTGAGAGAGAGAACAAGAACAATCGTGATGATGATTGTTGTTGGTGCTGTCATTGTTATTATTGCTGAAGGGGGCACACGTCAATAATTGCTCTTAAAAATAAGTTAAAGAAAACACAATCAAGCAGCAGCAGCAACAACAGCAGAAAGACCATTGAGACAGAGAGAAGAGAAAGAGTCAGAAAGACAGTTGAACTGACAGAATTCAGCCAAGCGAAGCTCAGGAGTCAGTTCAATAAAGGAACTGATGAGGGAGAGATGCTTCTTCTCAATGAATATACTCAAACTTAAACTTGTATTCGCTTTCGTATTCGCGTTCGCATTCGCATTCGCATTCACTCGATCCCCGTTTCACGTTTAATGTAAAAATCATGCAATGAACCAAATTCAAACGGAAATGATTCACACGCCAGCTGTAAGACTCCTGCTACTATTCAAGTATGGGGGAGTCAACATCATCATCGTCAGCCACATCATCATTATCATCATCATCATTTTCATTGTCATTGTCGTCATTGTTGCGAGCATCTTTAGACATGGGGCTAAACGAAATTGTGTTCGCCATTTGAAATAACAACGGCCTCAAAATTGAAGGAAAAAAATAGGTACTTAACTTTATAAAGGGGTTGTCACATGCCACGTTGTTACCATGTTGTACAGTGTACACACACCCAATGAACACATGTAAAAACATATTGCGAGTGTTGTCAACGCAAATATTTCACTTCCTGTCTTCGATTTGTCTCTTTGAATATTTATGGATGCGGCGCCACTTGACTTTCTCTTCTTTTTGCTCACTCCTTTTCTCAGTCCATTTCTCATTCCGTTTCTCACTCTTGCTCATCCAATTTCCTCTTTTCTCTGTTCGCTTCTCCACATTCTCGTGCTCATTTCAAAGGTCAAGGCTTTTCACATTTAATTAGACATTCAACAGTGCTAACGGCGCGGCTCGGCTTACAGACGAATTCCCACAATGAAAATTAAATGAATAGAGCTTAAAAAAGAAAAGGAGAAACAAAAAACACAGCCTACAGCTTTAGTTTCAAGGCTCATCTGAAGGCTTTAGCTATTTATAAACTTGTCAAGCTCTGCAAAATTCGTAATTGCCAGAAAATTAATAATTGAACTAATACTAAATTTAAAGAAATTTTTGTATATTTTTCAAGACTTTTTGAATAGTTTTTTTTTAAGCTTCTCATATGTATATCTCTCTCAAAATGCTTAGCAATTCTTTGGTTTGCAAATCACAAATTGTACTTTATACAATTACAATTATTATTATAGTTTTTACATATTTTATATAGTTTTTAGATATATCTTATTATTTAATATAAGAAGCTAATAGAAACCCCATAAATTTGAACTTTTTAATGTGTTTTTATTAGCAGTTACAAATATATAAAATATAAATTTTGTATCTATCCATATCCTTTGATAAATTACCTACAAAATTTCAGCGGTTTATTTTAGAATATTTTTTATCGTAAAAGTATGTATAGGTAATATTTATACAAATAATGCAAGAGTCAATGCGAAGTAAACCAGTTAAATATGCAAGACATCGTCGCAGTCAAGTTGAATAAAAGTAGAAGCTTTATTATCGAACTGTTTTAATAACAGAAATTGTATTATCGATAAATTGCACTGCCTACGCGTGTATCGTGAAAATGATTGTTCATATCGATATTGACGTCGCGACGCGTCGCTGTTCGTGGACGTGCAACAAATAAGTGAATCAAATGTTGCACATGAGATGGCACAATTGTGGGTCATTGTTGTTGTCCTCATTGATATTTTCATTAATTGGAAAATCTCATTATTTGCCAATTTTCCGAGGAGTTTTAATTTTATTAATCGCAGTTGCAAATAAACGAAAATAAAATGTGGGCGAGTGTAAGAGCGAGGGAAATGTGGCAGATTGAGTTGCTGCTGCCTGGCTTTCGGGGCCCAAGTGCCGCAGACTCCCTGATGTCCCTTATGCCATTTAACTGCAACTGACTTGCAACTTGCTGCTTGCTACTTGCTACTTGCTACTTGCTACTTGCAACAAATGCCATTTGCAATATTTCAATTGCATTTCAGTTCGCTTGAGTGTATACTTGTATATAGAATGCTTGCCGCCATTCTTGCTACATATTTTCAGATTCAGTTTCTTTTCCATTTAACCCATTTGTGGCAGATACTTTTCTATGCTTTCCAGCTAAGCAGCACTAAGGCACTCTGGGTGCGGGTGCGGGTGTGGGTGCGGCAGTGTGGGGCCAGGGGCACAGAAGAAGCACAAACAGAAGCCAGACACTCGGATATCTACTGATTTAATTATGCTTTGCATATGCAGTGCAAATACATATTTTACTTTACCAAGTCCCAAATCCAACTAAATAATCGCTTATTCATATCAATTTGTGGCAATTTCCCTCTTCAGTTTCTACTTTCACATAAATATTTAATTTCACATGCACTCCAGCTGCTCCAGGAATCCTTATGCTTTCTACCCTTTAACTCGGCCCATAAAAGGTATTTCTTTATTTTTTTTAATCAAAATACTGTAAGGTATGCCACAAGCAACTCAAATAAACCATATAAATAAACTTGTATCCATGCTATTTGGTAATTTCTATTTCTAACAAAAGTATCCTTCCGTTTTTCTGTTTTTTTTTTGTTTTCCAAATCAGTTTGAAACTAATCGCTTGAAAGCACTAAGAATTTAATGAAATAGCATTTTGAGAAACTTTACCCTGGGGTGAACATTTCATTGAATACCTTTAAAGGAAAAATATCAGCGGTGATATTTTGTGATGAATGTGCTAACAAATTTGTTTAGAATTTTGTTTTCTATTCAGTTTTGGTCGATGTCTGACTTTAGTCGGAAAAAGAATAAAGAAAATAGGAGTAAAGTTCAAATTAAAGAGACTTCCCATTTTAAAATTGTAAAATAACTACCAAAAAGTTGTGAACTACACACTTTTAATTGTAAATAAGTATGGATAATTCTATTAAGAACTGAAACTCGAAAAGGAAATGTTGAAGAAAAGACAATCTTTTCTTTCTTACTGCTATAAAAGTCATTTTACCTTGTATATTTTAATAAAAATAAAAGTTAAATCTTTCCATATCCAAATTGCTAACAAGTTAATGTCACATCTATAATTGTTGTTGCACCTTGGGGCTGCTTCAGAAAAATATATGCCACAAACTAGTGCTTAAGGGATAAGTTTGAGATTCCTGAATCTCAGACAATCACTTGGATAGACTGAGGACAGTTGTTGACATGGCGCCGTTCAAAACTGTTGCATTCTTCGTCATCTCCAGGCTGGATGCCTATATAGTATATACGTATGTATGTGTGTTGCCTTTTCCGGTCTTTGACATTTACAACAGCTCGAAATGACAGCGATGGCTTGTGGCAAGTGAGGGAGACGGAAAGTGGGGCTGTTAGTCATAGCATGTTGACAGAAGGGTGAGGCACACACACACACACACACACACACACAGTGAGAAAAGAGAGAGAGAGAGAGAGAGAGAGGGAGAGACACATACGAGCTAAAACCATAATGGCGTCATAAAGATGATATCATAATTTCCTACTTTGCTTTTCTTTTTGCCATTTTGTTATTCCAGCTTTCTCGCCTTACTGTTGCACACTTTGCGTTGCGACTAGTATTTGCCTTGGCCTGGCATTTAGCTTTTCCTTTATTATTTTTCTTTCACGATTTTCAATTCATTTTTTTTTGTCGTTTTCTTATTTAGTTTTTATTTTGTTGTTTTTTTCTATTTCTTCTATTTTTTTTTTTGCTTTTAGCCTTTTTGTCAAGCATTTGAATTGCGGCGTCAATATTTGTCAGGGCCTGGCCTTAAAGTCGCCACCATAAGGGCTTAAGCTGTGCGCAGTTGGAAGCGATGAGCGGTGAGCAGAGGGAAAACGAAAGGGAAAGAGGAAGAAGAAGAAGGGCAGCTCTATAACCCCGCTTAATGCGCAACAGCCAGCAAATCGTTCCAGGAAATTGAGCGAGCTACACTTCAAGTGAATTGCACTGGCAAATGCGCCACTAAAAAATAAAGAATAAAAAATATGAATAAATTTAATACTATACTAAAGTAGAGAAAAATAAAGAAAAAACAAACATAATACAAACAACAACGCGAAGAAGAGGAACAGAAAACAGAAAAAAGCAGAGCAAGAGCAAGAGGAAGAAACGGCGCGTGCCAATCCAAAGCAAAGGCCGGAAACTCGTTGGGGGCGAATGTTGCAGTAATGCAGCAATGCAGCAATTGAAATGAAACTGCTTGCCCCCATGTTGCAAGCCCACTCCGAATCTATTTAAAGTACAAAGCATCGATGACAACGAACGACAGGGAGAGGGTGCAACTTATGAGAAGCGCTGAGAAGAGCGCGACGCTTCTTTAAGTGGAAGTGATAAAAAAAACGTTGACGCAGGACGTATGAGACATCTGGTCAATTATAGCTATTACATAGAAGTATTAAAAGCTTTAAGCCAAGCCGATTTCATATTTCCCAGTATTCTATATGCGTGGAGTGTATTTGAATAGCATCAACTTTGAGTTAAGCATCAATTAGATGATACATTAATTGTCTTACCCTTCACAGAACTCTCTTAAAATATGTGTAGGATAAATATGTATTTTTTAGCTTTTCATAACGCGCTACATTTTTATTAAGACGCTAATAATTTGGAATGGGAATATAAATATATAAATATATAAATGTAGTGGTCATAATCTAGAATCCTAGATCCTAATCCTAAATCCTAATCTAGAGTCCTAGGACAAAAGGCGATTGATCCCTATAGCAATTAGTATTATCATAATACTCATCACTAGAACAATTGCGTTTACTTTTGCAGAGTTATAACGCTGCAAAGCGGTCCATGTGTTCCAAATTATATCGTCCGTTTGGGTGGCCTTCGAAATGCCTGGAGTGGTGTCCTGATCGCATTCCGAGCCCAGATTTCTTGTAAGTTTAGAATTTGGTGACTTATGGCGGACGTTTCTAGCCGTGTTCATTTCAGATTTCTGCATATATTTTTGTGGACTTGATCCTTGATTATATACTCGTTCTCTTGACAATGATTGACTACGTATATGTCCAGCCGTATTCATTTGTTCCGTCGATATTGGTCTGCTTTGTCGTCCGGCCGGGCCTGGAGTTAAAGGATTCTTGCCATTACTTTTCGGCTGTTTACGTGCTGAATCCATCATAGCTGTATCGGATTCTGGTCCAGACTGCTTCCTTTGATAGTTTGATCGGTAAGATTTTGATTGTGGTTCACATGGTGGAATATCTAATGACTTCTTATTGGTTATTCTTCCAGACATCGACCCCTTATTATAACACTTCGATGAAGCCTTAATGGCTGTATCGGATTCTGGTCCAGACTGCTTCCTTTGATAGTTTGATCGGTAAGATTTTGATTGTGGTTCACATGGTGGAATATCTAATGACTTCTTATTGGTTATTCTTCCAGACATCGACCCCTTATTATAACACTTCGATGAATCCCGATTGTTCATGGCTAAATTAGGTATATGTCTAGCCGTATTAATCAGTTCCGTCGATATACGTCGTCTCGGTTGTCGAGCCGAGTCTGAAATATAAGGATTCTTATGATTAATATCCAGTTTCTTCATTATGGTTTCTCAGAAGTCTTAGTACCCGTCAAATTATGTTAAGTTACTGGTAGTTATTGGTAATTACTAATAGTTTCTTTTTTGTGCTTAAAGAAATACTAGTGTCTTTAGTGAAAAATTTTGTTTTATAACTGAGACTAAACTGAAATCAAAGCCCTAACCAGATTTGACAGTATTTTCAGAACAACTTTGATCCAGGGATATTTTAAATACTATAGGAAGGCTTTATTGCAAAAAGAGATTTCTAAGAAAATGTTTAATTAAATTTTATGGCTTTCATTCGATTAGTTTCAATCAGTACGTTTCCTGTTTCCTGTAGAGTTCGTATTAGAGATGTACAAGTATCTGCTTCACAATTCTTAAGAAATCTATATTTTTGATTAATATTAGAGACTTAATTGCACCTTCTGCTTAAAATCATATACTTTTTTATATGGTCGTTACGTTAGTTTAATTATGTGTCACAATATAATATATATATATATATGTATATATGTGCAGATACATAAATATCTGCTATCTGATTTAATCTGTACACTTTATTTGGTTTTGTTGTCTTAATGAAAATTCATTAAATGAATTAAACATTTTTTATGACGCCTTCGTCCTAATGGCTTTCCGTTTGGGGCACGAAACTTTGCGCTTCGCTTCGTGTTTCGTGTTAACATTTAACGCACCCTAAACCGCACTTTCCCTCCCATCCTTTGCAATACACCCCCCGCCCCCCCCAACACTCTCACTCTTATATCCCACCCTAAAGCATGACAGCCTCTTGGAACTTGGAACAGGGAACAGGGAACTGGTAACTGGGAACTGGTAACCGCAGTCCTGGGCGAGTTAATAAAATTTTATTTGCATTTCAATTCATTTACTTGCATTTTATTATTTTATTTTGATCGTTTTGCCAGACAATTGACATGCAATCAAATAAAGAAACTTTATGAAGACCATTAAAAAGGAAAAATATAAACTGAGAAAAAAAATGAAGAAAACAAATAAATACATAGACAGACGCTGTACGAAGAGCAAAAGGAAAAAGGAAAATGGAAAATGTAAAATGTAAAATAACCATCAATTTGATTCAATATCATAAGGAATATGTTTCACTTTTGACATTTGTTTTCAGTTTGATTTTAACTACAAGTTGATATAGAACATTTTATATTGGATTAGCATAAGCAAAACTTTGAGGACTAACAAAGAAACACTTGCAATACTTGGTGCGAAATACGTGATTGCTTTTTAAGAATCTATAAGTTTTGCGGAGATGTGGAATAGGTGCATAAATATGTATATATATATATTTGCTTACCTGTAATTTGTAATTGCTGATATCAGCAGACAATTCGGAAATAGCCAAGTCTGCAAAAAGTAAGTCTATGTGTAATATTTAAGTATTTCACAGCTGTCCTCAATTGAACTCTCGTAGAAATTTAAGCTCTTGCAATACTACTTATATCAAATATTTTTTGGAGTATACTTTGTCTAAAGGTTGTCTCTTTACTTTTCCTACTTGGCATCATATTATCGTCAGTAGATGATTCTAAAGCTGAATATGTTTCCAGATATTGTTTTACCTATAAATCAAATAATTACAAGTCAAGTTTTTGCACAAGTTTTTAGCGTTTATTTAGTACATTTTATTTAATTAATGGAATCTAAATCGTTGTAAAGTTAGAAAAAAAGGTGTGTAGAGATTGTGTTAAACTCGAGCACGATAATCCAGAGATTGTTGTTTATGACTTGAGGATGCATCTGGAAGCCCTCCCAACTAATCTCGCTGGCCTTTACCATCTGTTTGAGTCCTGTTACAATGGCATCCAATGGCAGAGAAGCAGCCGCTCTCTCCTTGAGATTAACCTCCTTTTGTATTATGTTCTAGGAAAGTCTCGTAAATTTAATGATGTTTTTTTCTGGCGTTACCAAGACGTAACGGGTAGTTGGAATGAGTGGGTGACAGTGAGCGAGAAAGAGAAAGAGAGAGAGTGAGAGGAAGGGAGGCCACTTGGCGCCTGCCTAATGAAGGCGTTGATGAGACGCCAACGCGAAAAGCAAGAGAGGCGAGAGAGGGGAGAGAAGAGACTGTGTCTAACGTTCTAGAAATAACATTTGTTGGTAATAAATTCCAAAGATAATACACCCACTGACGGTACGGCGTAAGGCGCTCGGCGTATAAGATGTAAGGCCGTGTTCAACGGCAGCAGCCATAACTCGACTCTGCTATTTATTGCAGTACCGAAGCGGCATCAGTTGCCAACTTCTACTTATTATTGTTGTTCTGGTTGTTGTTGCTGTTGTTGTTGCTGTTGTTGTTGTTGTTGCTGGTGTTGTTGTTGTTGCCTGCCAGCCACTAAGCTAAGCACAAATATAAATTTGCAAGCACAACACACCCACACACATCCATACACACACACATACGCACACCTTCCCATTGAAATATTACACCTGCAATTGGCACGACTGAGAGAGGCGTTATTCACACCCACACACAATGACACAAGTAAACACACACACACACACACACACACATACTCAACACACGCATGAGCTGTTAATGAGCTCGTGTGTGTGTGAGTGAGTGTGTATATGAGCATATAATGATGCGTTTATTAATGCCAGTCATAGTCTTTATTAACAAGATGAGACGCGTATCTAAACTAATTTTCGGGTTTTTTAATTACTCCAACATCTTCTTGAGTTTCATCCTATTACTTTTCGAAATGCTTGATGTTGAATTTTGAACCACCTTTTAATTCGCCTGGCTATATAAGCGTACTCATTGACTTTGAACCGGTTCGAAATGAAAAAATCACAATGAAAATATTGCATAAAAGCAAGGCTTTAAGCCGTTTTTAAACCGAACCTCGCACAACTGGTTCAGTCTTAGGTCAAATAGCCAAATAGCCGAAGTAAACCACTTTCTTTACAAGAAGTTTCGTTCTAAAATTCTTCAATTCTTCAATTTCATTTTCAAAGATACATACACAATAATAAAATCTTAATCCCAAGAGAGATTGCTTACATAGCTAAAAAGTTTTATTTATAAAAGCCTTAAGATAACACAATTTTTTTGTTATATTTATTATATTTAATTGACACAAAATTTAGAAAAAATAATTTTATAGAAATATACAGTACAATTAGATTAACTTAAGATTTAGTTTAAATGGTCTATAAGAAATAAAAGCATTTCAATATCATTTCTGACTCCTGTTTCCACTTTTTCTCCATTTGCATTTCACAAAGTTGAGATCGATTCTGCTGAAATTTGCTGTACTTAAATCTCTAAAGTTTTTCGATTCATAAATGAGAGAAATTATTATTATAATATCTTTAACTGTTTGTGATTACTCATAGAGCTAAATGTATTTTCGATTCGTGATCATCATTTACAAACTATTCATATAGGAAGTCATTTAAAAAATGAGGTTCAAAATACTTCCCAAAAACAAATGAAGAATTACTAAACTATTTCCTTATGAATATAGATTAACTAAAGTTCAGATTTATTTTCAATTATCAATCAATTTGCTAATAGAAAACCCCGAGCTTTAGGGCATGGTAACGTCGTCATATTAAATATATGACATTGCCACGCCCCAAAAAGAAATGTGTTGCTTGGCTTTGTTTTTATTCTGATGTTGTTTTCCATGCTTTCTTTTACAACATTTGCCACTTACTCAGGAATGGGAATGAGAAGATGGAGGGAATATGGAATGCGGGAATGAGAAATGGGGAATGGGAACATGTTGCTTCAGGTCTACGTGGGCGCAAGGGGCGTGTCATTAGGTTACATGCCTGTAATTACAATTCACAGAGGAACGAACGCACAATGCGGCAACCATTGAGCCAGGTTCTTACCTTGTAAGTACGAGTATGTAAATCCATATGTGCTGGTGGTGTGGCAAGGGGTGTGTGGGTGGGGGTGGGGGAGGAGCAGCTGGGTCATCGATGCCATATCCCCCTCCATCCACACACACACACACACACACGCACACACATATGCAGATTGTCTTTGTTGGCACATATAAAACATGTAGATAAGGTGAGGAGAGGTTAGAGAGCACAAAAAAGAAGAAGAAGAAGCCAGCTCACCTTTTGTGAAACAACAACAAAATTATGTCATAAAATGTTTTTGCGTTGGCTGCTAATGTCGAGGGCTCACACACACTCACATACACACAGAGACACACACACATCTGCACCTTGCCACAAAATGCCGCATTAAAATCTCAAAATACAAATACAATATGCAGGGCAACAATCTGTGGTTGCTTCTGCTACTTACAAACCCATAAGCGCACCCCAGAACCCATCCCCATCCCCATCCCCTGGCACCACCCCTAGCACCACCCTCTGGTGGCATCAGCCAACCCCACACCATGTAGCCAAGGCAAGCTGCCACCGCCGGGAGCAACTACACGTGAAGAGCAGAGTCAACTTTTATGTTTATGAAAAATTACGTGAAAGCGCCCAGCACCAGGCACTGTGGGGCATGCCAGCAAGCAAGCAAGTAACTAACTTTCAAAGTTGCCAACGATAAAAGGCGATACAAAAATTTCGATATGCTGGTGTTGCCACAAGAGGCAGCTGGCTTTGACTAGCTAGCTGTATAGTAGCTAGCATCCAGTATTGAGGCTATTAGTCGCCCGATTGCCCTAAGAGTCGTTTACATGCAACTGAGACCCTCTGTTTCTCCGCTTCTCCGCTTCTCTGCTTCTCCGTTTCTCCGTGTGGCAGCAGCATGTGGCACACGCAAATTGGGCACAGGACGCTTCTGTGATCCATTCAGACAGCTCATGTAAGCTGTCATTAGAGATAAAAAGCAAGCTGATCTCCATTGTGGCTCAACCAATGGACTATTACTGATACTAAATGAACAAGCCCCTGGCAAAACTCCCAACTCCCAACTCCCCGCTCCCAACTCCCCTCACCACGTTTTGCAACACTGTTTCAGTGTTAAATCTAACTAAGCTTTACTATCACATGGGAGAAGCCGTATTTTTATTTACTTATTTGCTTATGCTAGTGCTACAAGAACAAGAAAACAAGAATTTCAATTAAGACAACATTCAATAAAACAAAAAAAAATACAACAAAAGAGTGATTTAAGAATTTTAATATTCCTTTTTGGAAATAAAAAATTCACTTTACTGTACCATATTTATTATTCTTTTGGTTTAATTTGAATATTTAAATTAATTTGTAATTAAAAGTTAGTTGTTAAACTTTCATTTTTCAATATCGTAGAACATGTTTTTAAATACTATTCATTTACTTGGTTTTGGCAACTAAGATACGCTTTAATTTAAATGTTTAGATTGTTAAGATTTGTATCCGTCATTACCCGTAATTCATCTGTGACTTTAACATCGTTTATTATTCAACTAAAATTTTTGTTAAGCAATAAAAATAGTAAATAATATTGCCAATAATAATTATTATTGAAATAAATTTACAGATTTTAAAAATAATTATTATGGGAATTGTTATTGTTTTCACTATTAATAATGTTAACACTTTTTAACACATTTGTTAAATAATAATTATTGCTTTAATTATTATCTCTACTAAAATTTCTATTCCATAAAATATTTACATTATTTTTTGTCACATTTAAATACGAATAATTTTAATTAACAGCAGATTCAAAATAGTAACCAAATATACAAATACTCAGCATGTAATCGTCAGACAAGTTTATATTTGATTTTTATATTGTTTTGTAGCTATTAAAAGTGTCGTTTAATAAGCAAGTCATTTCTTGCCTGATTAAAATTGAATAAATTATGCTGTCAGAATTGTTTTTATGTTTCAGTTTCGTCTCTTGCACTTATTTCGTTTTTTTAATGTTTTCAACTTCCTTTTGAGGGGCATTTAAAATTTTATGATCTGATCTTTAGAGAAATTGAGGGAGGGCAAAACTTAATGTCATTTCCGGTTGTTTGGGCTCACAAAGTCAAGACTTTAGGCCCCACCATAATGTCCAATAGTTTCTGAATATGAATCTCTATGCAAATGTCGAAACATTTCGAGTTTCACATATCCTCAAGTCTCATTAATTTCCCCCATTATTGTTATAGCATGAGTTTTTCAGAATTTTGTGTTGTTGTATTATTTTTTTGTTATTTTTTTGTGGTTACTTCCACATGTCCATATGCTTATGCTCATCCTCTTTGGTTGGTCCTTAATATGTCAGCAAAGACATACATTAAAACTTCATTCATATTGCGGTCGCAGGATATACGACACAGGACAGGACTTAGTCATTCACTCAAATCTGATGCGAAAACTGTGCTAGGATGGAAGAATCAGTACCCTCCCAAACTTCCCCCTTAGTCCCATGAAAAGCAGCGAAAACAAATACCAGAAATTAGATGAGCTCCATTCGCCTCAGTTACATAGTCAGAAAGTCCTAGAGAGTCCATCTGTCAAACATCGTGCCCGTTGACAGTTTCTGTGACTCTTTATTATAATTGTCGTTGGGGTTGGGTTCGGTTTTTTGGGTCTTAGTTTGGGTTTGAGGTTCCTGATGATAATGTTGTTTAGCTATGGCTTTAGCTTTGGCTTTGGCTTTGGGGCTGAAACTTGAGTTGGAGTTCGGTGTCATGTTAATATATATGAGCACATTTCGCTATATCTGCCGCATGTGGCAAGCCCGAAAGTCCCCTCCCCTCCCCTCTCCCCACCTGCCTTATAAGCATATGTGGCCTTTTATTACGATTATGATTACATGTAAGTACAGGAGTGCGACCCAACATTAAAATGAGACCAACATGAGAACAGAAATAAATAAAGCTAAAGCCACTGACAGAGCTGCAAAAAGTCAGCCACAGAGTTTGCTACTTGCATCCAATCTTTGCCCCACAACTCATTATGCTAATCATATTCATTAGCGGGCATCCGAATAACAACAACAACAACAGCAACAACAACAGTAACCAACACAGAAACAACAACAATAGTCGCGACCCAGGCAATTTGTCACGCTGACAGAGAGACCTCAAGACCCCTAGACCCCGAGACCACGAGACCTGAAGACCGCCCTTTATCGATCGACAAGATCTTTGAAATCAAAAAAGGCAATAACAAGAAAATGAAAGCCAAAGAAAAGAACCGAAAACTGAAACTGTATTTAATGAGCTTTGAATGCGCCAAGAAAGCCGTCGAAAAGTACATGAATAAAAAGGTGCAATAACTAATTGGAATCATTGGATATATAATGACTATCAAAGTAATAATGACACTAGCTGAAATGTGTTTAAAATTGATCTGAGAAAATGAAAAACCGATTATGAGATAGTTATTTATAAATGAAAAATTCAACTAACTAAAATTAAAATTACAAATATACATATATCAAATTTATTTTAACAATTATTTATAATAAATAGTTATAAATGATAAATAAATATTAAGAAATTAATATAAAAGAAAGTGTAAGCAACAGGAAACTGAAAGTTCATTAAGATTATGCAAAGCTACATAAACTTTAACTAAATTACATTACAAGTAAGATTATATTTTGAAAGAGACTTTGAAAGCCACTTACATTAGTCCTGCTTGTATTTGGATATTTGTTTTAAAATTATAAGGATTAATTTGGTAATTCAGCTAGTGTCATTGAGGTATAAACAGATGGACCTCACTATACCAAGAAAATATCGTTGTTGTTTGTTCTTTCAGTCTCTTTTTTTGGATATTTAATGTGGCACAACGGCGGCGTTGTCGATGTGCTCATTGATAATCATAATCAAGCTAATGATGCGGCAGACGATAAGCTGCTTCTGCGCTGTTCCAAACCCAAACCCAGTCCCATTTCCAGTTCCAGTTCCCTCTGTCTTGGCTCTGTCTTGAATTGAAGCTTTTAATGATGATATAATGCTTTGACCGTTGGGTTGATGCCGATCGCATTGAAGTGACGATATCTTCAATTGCTTCTAACATTTCTCAATAGTCTGTCACACAAGTGCAAGACAAAGACATGAAGAGAGAGAAGGAGAGCGCTACACAGACAAGATGGTAAATGGAAGATGAAGATGAAGATGATAGCTGGACGACGAGGCATTTACTTATCCATCGCAATTATCTCTCAACAGTAGGGCTAGAGAAAACCAACCGATTGGTTCATCGAATCCAAAAAAGAGGGGAAAACTGTAGAGCCAGTTCCCAGTTTCAGTTGCCAGTTGCCAGTTGCCAGTTGCCGGTTAGCTAATGAGTGCAATTTGCTTCTGTCTTGGCCACTAAATGCTCGCATTAGTTTAGATAAATAGCTTAATTAATACATTTTGTGTGCTCCGCAATGGGCGACCAGCCCAATGGCCACAATTACAACAATAACGACCAGCAATTATTAGCCTAATGGCATTGTTTGATTTCCGCACACCGCTTCAATGAGAGAAAGAGTGCCTCATTCGTGACCGTGCTAAGTGCTTCATATTTGCACTTTTCAAAAGGTTAGAGGCCATCAGCCATCAGCCAAACCAACAGCTTATCAACGTGTTGATACCCTGTAATCACTAGCTTGGAATGAAAAATGCATTTAAATAACATACTTTTTTGAATTGCTATCCCAACAGAACAAACTGCGCTTATAAATTATCACAGTAGTCATAAGGTGCAGAATTTAATTTATAATTAGTATAAGTAGTATAAGGTATAAATAAGGTACAAATAAACTTGTACTAATATGTTGTAATTATTATTTAATTCAGTCTTCAGAACTTCAGAATAAAGTTACAACATTTAATTCGGTTCACATCTTATTTAACTCTTGTAGTCCAAATACATTGTATTTTTAGCAATTAACATAATTTGTAATAATTATAAATTTAATTGAAATAATACAGCACATTACAATCTATTGAAAAATCAACAAATTGTTTTAATCATTTTAATTGAATTATAATCTATAAGTTAAAAAATGTTTGCTTTTTGTTTGGAGTCAGTGTTGCCATTTTAGTGGTTTTGCCACTAAAGTTTGTGGTTTGTTTTTCTTGTTAGTGGGTAAATATTAAATCTGTCCACAAAGTTTTTTTTTTTGTGGTTCTATGCTTCATCCAATTATTTATTATTGTTTGAAAATAATTTAGCTTTAAAGACTTATATGTTTGGCTAGTTAGTAATTGGCTTAAATATGCAACTAATATAATTTTCATGGAATTAAATTTTAAATTCCAACAGCTTTTCATAAAAGTAGCATTTTATTAAGTTTATTTTAAAACGACTTCTCAAAATTATGATTCCGTTCAGAAAAACACTTTTAATAAAAGAAAATAAGCTTTTCAAAAAGTATGTATAATTTATTGTTAATATAAATGGATTCTTATTAATTTATTAAATTAAAGAAAAACTAAATTAATTTTGAAAACAATTAACATCATTTTATATTCCATTAAATTTTAACAGAAACTTTTTATTTCTTTTATACCGAAGTTTGCACTTGTAATCAAAACGATATTTAGTTTTCAATAATAATAAAGATTGTCTCATCAGTTACATATTTCAAGTATATTTATTTTATTAGATATTTTTTCTAGCTTATTCAGAAATCAATATCAAAAGCGGTCTGCTTAAGAATTTAAGTGACAAATTATTTTTAAAAGTTAATCTGCATTTTTAGAAAAGTGAAAAGTCTTGCACTTGTAAAAATGTTAGCAGCTGTCAGTAAAGCGTATACTTGAAAATTCAGTTAGTTGTTCCATTAGTAATGGGTTAACTTTGGTTGCATGAATGTGCTCAAAATGTTTTCGATTTCATTTGGCTTGAGGCGTAGCAAATCAAAGCGCTTTCCCTGGCTCTAATGACTGCCATAGATAGGCAGAGCCAAATGAAAACAAAAAAAAAAACAAAAAATCTCTCGAAAAAAACAAAGAAAATGCCGACAATCGACAATCGACAGCAAAGCGGCAAGCAGCAATTCAGAGGCAAGCAGCAAAGAGTAAACGCCCCCATGGAGACGACGCCACAATGGGCATGACTAATGCAAAATGCCTGACCATGCTCATAAACACCTCATCAGAGATCATTACAATGCCTTCTACGAACAAAATTCGAAATAAATAGGTGCCGGACGAGAGCCGTAGAAATCAAAAAGAAAAATGTCTCAATAAATTTGGGGCAGACACCGAAAAGTCGCCACGTCGACGCCGACGCCGACGCCGAAGCTGACGTTGATTCCAAATCATCATCATCAGCAGCAGCAGCAGCAGAGGCAGCAAAGTCGTGGCATAAATCTTAGCTGCGATCACAGCTCGTTAAAAAATTAAATTAATAAAACTTAATTTGCACACACAAGGCAAAAAGTATTGAAGTTTCGCCCAAAAATGAATGAACAAATGAAACAATGGAGACCCACAGACAAAATGACCAAATCTTAGATCCAAATTAGCTGCCCACCACTTTGAGCTTCGTTACGAGCTATTTACTTTTTTATTTGCTGTTTTGTTTTATTTCTTTTATGTTTATATAATTTTATTTTTCCTTCTTTTTTTTTGTTTGCTGACTTCTTCTTTCTACTGTTTTTGTTTTTGTTTTTTTCCCCTCTTTTTCTTTTTTTTTTTGAGGGCGTTTCGCGGTTTCGCGGTGACGATTGCTAATGGCGTTGGCGATGTCGTCGGTTTGCCCCTGATAATGATCGATTTGACGCTCTTGAAATGTGTCAAAAGCAACGTCGAAATTACTTTGGCGAATTATCACTTTGGCGATCCGCCTTGGTGATCATTTCAAGTGCCACGCCCATTCAAGTGATGATGCCTTCTTGAACTCTACATCAATTCATTTTAGCTTAATTTGCGATCCTTCAAAGTTATACACTTGGGAATTCTAAGGTGCGAACTTAGCACTAATAAATTCTATTTGGAATACTATAAACCTTTTTTCAGTCTTTTGGTGAAAGCTCTTTTCAGGACTTAATTACCGTCAGTTTAAGGTCCTAGATACTGTCGTACTTGGTGTTTTTGTCCTAAATCCTTCAGACCAGCAATGCCCACATGTGAATATGGGTAAAAAAATGCATTAAGCTACGGTGGAGCACGCTCGACAGTAGGAGACCCTGTACTTTTTGAGTACAAAGCGATCACTACAGGTTCTTTAAGTTTCAAAAAATTTCCATAGATGGCGCCAACACGAAGATATCAGCTCATTTTGCCCGTAACATTGTTAGTTGAATAACTTCCGCGTTTATCATCCGATTTGGATGAAATTTGCAGGATAGATTTGGATCATAGTCTGTATTATACATACTAAATATCAAGGCGCTAGCATCAAAGGTGCTCTTGTAATGAAAGTTTTGTATTTTAATTTGCGGAGGCGGAGGTGGGCGTGGCAAAAATTTAAAACAAACTCGTTCAATGCAAGATATAGATTTGGTGTCTCTAGCTCTTATAGTCTCTGAGATCTAGTTACTCAGAAAAGGGACAGACGGACAGACAGACAGACGGACAGACGGACATGGCTATATCGACTCGGCTGTTGATGCTGATCAAGAATATATATACTTTATGGGGTCTGCCATGCCTCCTTCTGCCTGTTACGCACATTTTTTTTTGCACAAACGTAATAGACCCATTTGTACATTTTTAAAGTACAGGGGCTAAAAATAAGTTTCTTAAGAATTGTGAAGCAGATACTTGTACATCTCTAATACGAACTCTACAGGAAACAGGAAACGTACTGATTGAAACTAATCGATTGAAAGCCATAAAATTTAATTAAACATTTTCTTAGAAATCTCTTTTTGCAATAAAGCCTTCCTATAGTATTTAAAATATCCCTGGATCAAAGTTGTTCTGAAAATACTGTCAAATCTGGTTAGGGCTTTGATTTCAGTTTAGTCTCAGTTATAAAACAAAATTTTTCACTAAAGACACTAGTATTTCTTTAAGCACAAAAAAGAAACTATTAGTAATTACCAATAACTACCAGTAACTTAACATAATTTGACGGGTACTAAGACTTCTGAGAAACCATAATGAAGAAACTGGATATTAATCATAAGAATCCTTATATTTCAGACTCGGCTCGACAACCGAGACGACGTATATCGACGGAACTGATTAATACGGCTAGACATATACCTAATTTAGCCATGAACAATCGGGATTCATCGAAGTGTTATAATAAGGGGTCGATGTCTGGAAGAATAACCAATAAGAAGTCATTAGATATTCCACCATGTGAACCAAAATCAAAATCTTACCGATCAAACTATCAAGGGAAGCAGTCTGGACCAGAATCCGATACAGCTATGATGCATTCAGCACGTAAACAGCCGGAAAGTAATGGCAAGAATCCTTTTACTCCAGGCCCGGCCGGACGACAAAGCAGACCAATATCGACGGAACAAATGAATACGGCTGGACATATACGTAGTCAATCATTGTCAAGAGAAAGAGTATATAATCAAGGATCAAGTCCACAAAAATATATGCAGAAATCTGAAATGAACACGGCTAGAAACGTCCGCCATAAGTCACCAAATTCTAAACTTACAAGAAATCTGGGCTCGGAATGCGATCAGGTCACCACTGCAGGCATTTCGAAGGCCACCCAAACGGACGATATAATTTGGAACACATGGACCGCTTTGCAGAAGTATAACTCTGCAAAAGTAAACGCAATTGTTCTAGTGATGAGTATTATGATAATACTAATTGCTATAGGGATCAATCGCCTTTTGTCCTAGGACTCTAGATTAGGATTTAGGATTAGGATCTAGGATTCTAGATTATGACCACTACATTTATATATTTATATATTTATATTCCCATTCCAAATTATTAGCGTCTTAATAAAAATGTAGCGCGTTATGAAAAGCTAAAAAATACATCTTTATCCTACACATATTTTAAGAGAGTTCTGTGAAGGGTAAGACAATTAATGTATCATCTAGCAGATATTTATGTATCTGCACATATATACATATATATACGTATATATATATATATATATATATATATATATATATATATATATATATATATATATATATAAAAAAGTATATGATTTTAAGCAGAAGGTGCAATTAAGTCTCTAATATTAATTAAAAAAATGCATTAAGCTACGGTGGAGCAAGCTCGACAGTAGGAGACCCTGTACTTTTTGAGTGCAAAGCGATCTCTACAGATTGTTTCAGTTTCAAAAAATTCCATAGATGGCGCCACTACGAAGATATCAGTTGATTTTGCCCGTAACATTGTGAGTTGAACAACTTCCGCGTTTATTATCCGATTTAAATGAAATTTGCAGGATAGATTTAGATCATAGTCTGTATTATACATACTAAATATCAAGGCGCTAGCATCAAAGGTGCTCTTGTAATGCGACTTGAAAATTTTGTATTTTAATTTGCGGGGGCGGAGGTGGGCGTGGGCGTCTAAAACAAACTCCTTCAATGCAAGATAAAGATGTACATACATGCCAAATTTGGTGTCTCTAGCTCTTATAGTCTCTGAGATCTTGGAACTCAAAAAAGGGACAGACGGACAGACAGACAGACAGACAGACGGACAGACAGACGGACATGGCTATATCGACTCGGCTGTTGATGCTGATCAAGAATATATATACTTTATGGGGTCTGCCACGCCTCCTTCTGCCTGTTACGCACATTTTTTTGCACAAACGTAATAGACCCATTTGTACTTTTTTAAAGTACAGGGTCTAAAAACGAAAAGACTGATCAGCAACGATTAGTGAGTACGGCAAGCAATTCACTTTCAAACGGTAGTCACGGATTCTTTCTAGCTTCTCCCTTTCTATCCGAACGCCAAAAAAAGGGATGCGGTCATATATTAACTCCAGAGTTTAGTATGTAGTATGAAATATTAAATTAAACACATTTGTCATTATTATTTAAGATAAGCATTTACAACATTCGTTAGTCTACAGAATTCTCTTAAACTTTTTAATGCCAACTGATTAGTCTTACTTGTGTCCTATCGACTAAACTTGGAAGTATCCAACAGTCTGGAAAAGCTTTTAAAAAAATATCCACACACAACTTTATGACTGACACTCGACGCAATTTGTTTACTTGCGATGCATGAGACACAAATCAATTATGTGCCCTCTTTAGTTTCCACGGATCACATTAATGAAAATCCAAAGAAAACTCCAACTCAGTCGACGCCCCGCCATCAGACAGAGAAACAGAAAAACATGAAAAATAAATAAATATGAAGGGGAAAAATTAACGAAATGAAATGAAAACTGAGACACGGTAGTTTTTTTCATTTTTTTGCTTTGGCTCAATTCAATTTTTATTTTGGTTTGGTAAAACAAATTCATTACGCAACAATAACAACAACAGTAACTGAAAGAGACAACAACAGCGCAACGGATGCAGCCCATGACAAATGAAGGGCCGCCCAGCGGGTGAGCTGAGCCAACAAAGCGAACCACACACAACGCATAGTGGAGATGTGGAGTGATGAGACGGAGACGGAGACGGAGAAGGAGATGTAGAGGAAGAGGAGAGTCAGAGATAGAGATAGAGTTGCCCTCTCAAGTCGAGAGTCCAACTGAGACTTGAACTAAGAGTCTGCTCGGATTTAGCGTGAAAAATGTGTGAGAAAAGCCACACAAGTTGCCAAGTCGCCGTCTTAGACGTATTTGATTGAGTTGCATTTCCTATAGAGACGGAGAGAGAACACAGACTTTCCATATAAAAAAAAACAATGGAAACTTTCAATGGAAAACTGTGCCGTAACCGAAGACAACTTCAAAAACGCGCTTATGACGACCAAATGTTGACAAAACAAACAAATAAACAAGCGACCGACAGACCGACCGACCGACAGACCAACTGACTGACTAACTGACTGACTGATAGACGGAAAGCGGCGCCGGATTCAAAGGAAATCCGAGGCTCAAGGAGGCAGAACAAAGTTGCGACTCAAATTACAAGTGGAGAACAAGTTGAGGAGCATTCCGAAAATCAAATGCAGCATTGAAATCGATTCCGCCAAACAAATCTCCGATTCAAACTATCTGCTGACATGCACGTAACGCCTGTCATTATCCTTTTTGTGTGCGTTTCCTGACCGCCTCTGTAATTCGAGACCGCAAGAAAAAAACACCAGAAAATATAAATGAATGAACTGAAAAAAATATTGAAATCAAAAAAATTAAATGGAAAGTCAAGTGCGAATGTGACTCATTTGGTCACATCAATGGAAGGGATGGCAGGGAAATGAAGGGACAAGATTGAGGGTGCACTTAAGGAGTATCTTAAAGGATAAGTGCAGTCAGGGATTGGCACTTGAGTTCTTGCCAGGACAAACGAATTTACATAAAACTCGCATTTCCAATTGTCCCTCATTGTTTGGCGCCCATTAAATTACAATACGTTCAAGTGGACACTGGTCGGTCTGGGATTTGACTTGGGTTTGACTCTGGGTCACGCCCTCAAGTACCTTCCATTTTTAGTACATCCATCACACACACACACACACACACACGCACACACACTGCGCCTTCCACTAATTGCCAAAAAGTGTTTTCGCTTCCCTTGAAGAACTTCATTTTTGTTACGAGTGAGTCTCTGGAAATTTGATTTTCATGTTTTGGATGTTTTGGTTTCGCCCATAAACTTGGCTAAATTATTGCCCCTCTCTCTAGGTGGGCGCGTCCAACATTGTCACAAAATAGAGCATAAGTCATCTCAATTGCAATTTGCCACAAGTGGCAAGTGGCAACTTTGTTTGCAGCTGTCACTCGCATAGCTGCAAATGGATGATCTTCGAATCCTTAAATATCCTTCCTCTTTACGAGGACTCTTAATTTATCAGGTGACGAAAGCAGAGATCTATGTGTTTCCAGATAAAGCTGGTTACATTTGTAGATAAAATTAATTTAAGTATATGACTAATTGACAACAGTAAAAAACACAGTTCAAGCCTTTGGAGATAAGGGATTTGGCTCAAGAACTCTTAAAAAATAAGTTCCCAATTTTGATTAGGATTGCACTTAAATTACATCTACCTCAGAATGTGTAAATCAGTTACTGAATACGTAAGAATAGATATCGCTTTATAAGTATATAAGTTAGCCACTTTCACAGGAAATATTGAGATTAAGTTTATGTGAGTGACGGTTGTAATTGTTATTTAAATTTTATATTCACTGCAGAATCAGCAATGGTAAGTTTCTATAATCTATAATATTTCTATAATTACCTAAATTTAAAAAAATAAAATGTATGTAATAGAAATATGAAGAAATCGAAATCATCAGCTTCATGCTCCGTCAATAATAAATGTAACTAGAGTGTTTTTAACATTGAAATAAATAATCTTCAGATAATGCCGATGGTCTAAAGATCTTTTGAATGTGAGTTCATATGTCAACTGTTTGATGGTTGTTACACGATAATACTATGCCATCGGTGTTATTGCAGTTGTTATTAATGCAGACACAACTCGACAACCCGACAACCCGACAACCCGAGAATGAAATGTTCATTTTAATCTGCCAACGGAGTGCAATCACCCAGACAAAGAGCGCAGACAGAGATCCCCCTAGACATAAACTTACTATTGAGATATATGTATCTGTATCTGCAACTGCATATGTATCTGTATCTGTATCTGTATCTTTAGCTGTATATTTAGCTATATAGTACATGGCGTTATTTGCTTTCATTACAAGCTCGTAAGACTTTGGACTCGTGGACTTGTGGCCTGTGTGGCGTCAGCTGTCTATGGTCTGGATGTCTAGATGTCTGGAATCTGCATCCGAATCCGAATCCAAATCCGAGTCCGCATCGGAATCTGTTTCTGTTGCCAGGCCCCCAAATAGATGCAAAGATGTTTCACAAAAACCAAAAAAAGAGAAGAATTCTTAGCCTATGTCAACGTCTCGACGCTAAACCAAAAATAGCTACAAAAGTTCCCCCGATGCCAGTCTCCCTATTATCTTTTCTCTCCTCTCCCCTCTCCCCTCTCTTTTCCTTGCTGTCTTCCCCTTGTCTCTGCGTTTTTCGCATTAAACATGTCAAATGCTCGTCTGGGCGCGTCTGCATCATCGTCAACTGCAATTAATAAAGGTGCGACATGGCTTCTAGGGGGGGCAACTGATCTCTTACCCACCACCCCACCACCCACAATATACACCCCACATTTATATATGTATATATAAGTGTATATCCCAAATGTCTGTGTCTGCTCTTTAAATAGATCGTCACATCTTCTCTTTGTCTCGTTTTGGAGCAAACAGCAGCCGCTTCCTGTTGTCCCTGGCTGTGTGTTAATTTGTCGCCTCCAGGGCTGCCAAATGCCAGGGACTTAAGTGGTAAGCTAAAGCCTCCCCCTACACTAACCCTCCCTCCTCCCTCCTCCCTCCTCCCTTCTTCCTCCTCCCTACCCCATCTGTACCTTTCAGTCTTCGTGCTTGTGTTATTTATTTGGTGCGTCTGTTTGTCATTTGATGAGTCGTCTGAAGTGGAGAACCATCGTTTCTATCCCCTCCCGGAATCGGAATGCGGCCTTTTTATGACTTTGGCTTGCAACATTTTTCAATGTTCCAGGGCTTACCTGGACCTAAGGGGGAGGTATACTACATACAGCCGGGAGCGATTATTGATCTCTAAGCATAGACTGTAACATTTCCGTGGCTATTTTTGGGACACACACATTACACACCCCAAAAAGAAAAACACTTCCGTTAATGTATTGATATCACGTGCCACGTTGACAATTATTGTCAAAGATACTCACCCAGACACACACACACATACACAGTCGAGTTGAAGCTCTTTAAAAAACTGTAAAAACTGTGCAGGATTTGGAAAAATTTCTAGGAATTCAGCTTTACTTTTAAAGTTCATTGTCTCCGACTTTATAGTTTGTTTAAGATTTTGCTCTGTTTATTTAGATTGATTTTATTTATAATCATTTTGATAACAAATTTTTGTAATTTAGAACCAAGTTCGATCATCAAGCATAAGAAATACAAAGATACCAAATATACAGGGAATGATATTAAATAAATAAGTAGAAAATTACTGTCAAGTTAAAGTCAACTTAATATAACTAAACTTTAGACAAAGCAGTCATACTTGTAATGTTGAAGTACATTTTTGTATAAGGACATCTGCTCTGAAATTATATTAGAGTATTTGGCTGAGAAATAATTATTTATAAATACAATAACAATAAATACAAATGTGTAGTATGTTAGTAAGCCTCCAAAGTTTTCTAAAAGGTTCGGTTCAGTTGATAGAGTCTGAGTAGCATATCTTATAAGTTTTAGTAGGATTGGTATACAATTATTGGTAAAAATAATGCGAAAAATAATGTAACAAGCAATGATGACATTAATTAATACATAGTAACAATATTAATATATGGTATTTTTATCTGCATTAAATACTTTGCTTGCCAAAGGCTTTTTAATTTTTACTTGTGCTATTTAGTTCGCAAATGATTTGAGCTTTCAAGTTGATTTATAAATTTATTTATTTGATATATGATTTGAATCCGAGCATTCAGAATGGTAAAGTCTTTTGGGCAATAAGCATTAACCTTGTTCATCAATTAATTTATTTTGATTAAAGAAGGTGTCTTTTGACCATTAATAAATATGGTGAATACGTGAACCTCATTTGATAAGTACCTCAACTAGATAAAGAGCATCAGGAACTGTCGTCTGACAATCCCATGCCTATTCCCATTTCCATTGCCATTTCACTGGTCTTTCTTTCTCTCTCCCTCTCTCTCTCTCTCTCTCTCTCTCTGTCTCTCCTCAGATTTAAACCATTTTTGCGCCTGCACTTGAGTGCGCCCAATCGCAACCCCATTAAAATGTCATGGAATTTCACTTAAAATTCCTTGCAATTTTCCCATTTGGCCAAACAGCTTTTTGTTTTGTCGCTGCCTGCAGTTGCAGTTGCAGTTGCATCTGCAACTGCAGCTGCAGCATTGGGAGGGGGCAATATCAAGTGTGGTTGCCATAGGTTCTGCATGCCACAGGGGTGTTGAGTGTTGAGTATTAGGGAGCCTCGGGGGTGGTGTGGGTGTGGGGTGTTGACTGAGGTAGCTCAGTGGCAAAAACTTTGACTGGCATTCTATTGCCCGATGCATTTTCACTAGTATAGCATTGCACGTGGAAATGAAGTGCGTGCGGTTTTCGTTTAACGGTTTCAACTGCATGTCCTACAATTTGCCACGACCCCACGCCCACGCCCACGCCCCTCCCCCGAACTCCACAATTCCCAGCTGCCCTCAGCTACCCTCAGTATTTTCCAGGGCTGTGCAAAAATTTCAAGCCTGTTAATATGCGTAAGTCTGCTGCTGCTGCTGCTGCTGTTGCTGCTGTTGCTGCTGGTTTTTCCTATACACAGTCTGCCTGCTGAGCGTCCTCGCATTTTCCGCTTTTCCTCAACGTTGTCGCTGTCGCTGTCGTTGTCATTGATATGGCGCTGGGCGTCGTCTTCGTTGTTGTGCCTGTTATATTTCTACTTCTTCTTCTTCTTCTCCTTCTTTTTGATGTTGCTGTTGTTTTGTCGCCTGTTGTTAATTGTCATTGCGTTGCTTTAAGCCGCTCAGCGGCAGCAACGTTGACGGCAACGGCAACGGCAACGAGCAACGATTGTTGTTGCTGCTGCTGTTGTTGTTGTTGTTCTTATTGCATTTACAATTACTGCTGTTATTGTTGTTGTTGCTGTAGGTCTATGCTGCACCCCTTACAAATGTTCATTTGAAGGTATAATGGGATAAAGCAAAAGTATGTAACATCTCTGATAAAAAAAAGAATCAAGAACATTTAATTTCTATATTTTGTTCATAACATAATTTCATAGCAAATGCAGAAGAATATAAAGATAATTTAAAGAACAGCTTTCAATTACTAATTTAAATTTCTTCTTGGTCTGATGCTGGGCTTCTTCTAGGTTTTTTCCAATCCTTGTTAGACGAATAAATTGCTTTTTGTTAATTTTAAATCTACTTAATTTTCCCCAGATCTAGAGTCTAGAACTTAATAAAAAATTAAATTTTTTTTATTTATCGACTGTCCATAGTTGGACAGTTAATAAATAAATAAATAAAATATGACACCTAAGGTTAATTAAATTATAATCAAAAACATTCTTCTTTGAGTTCTTGATTTTGAGAGAAGACAATTTTAAGAACAAATAACTATACCCAAAAATAATTTTAGACATTGTCTTAAGCGAAGACAATTATAACTAGTTTCCATCCGTGCCAAAAATTTCTTCACGATTGTATGTATAGCAGGGAATTTAATTAAGAACAATTCTTGTAAGTCAACTTTGTAAGTAATTCTTAAAATTTTTTTAAATATCCGCTAATTGGATAACCAAAGAATGTGCCTTAATGATATAACATTTTCTTCACTTACTTAAAGAACAGTTTACTACAGAGAAATATACAATTTTAACATATTGCAGATCAGCATAAAACTAATCATAAGTGTGACTAGTGCCTTAAATAAAAGTTAACCTTAAAAGTTAAGCTGTACCATAAGCAAATTAATTAATAATTCATTATTGCATTATTATTTAAAATGTATTACTATTTGTTATTTGTTTTTTTTTTAGTTTTGAATGTCTGTTTGGCGTATTCTAAAATCAGAGCACTGGGTATCTTATAGTCCAGCATTCTCCATTAGAGCTGTCTTACTTGTTACTCCTGCAGTTGTTGTAACTGCTGTGTTGCTATTTTCACGCGCGGTTAGCGGCTGTAATTGCATTGCCAAGTAAACGTGTGTGCGTGTGTGTAGGGGTGTGTGTGTGCGGGTGTCTGTGTGTGTGGTGCGTTGGCGTAAGTGAAATTTATTTCAACAGCCCCTGCCAGGCAGTCGGCAACTGTCGTTTTCGCCAACTTAGGCGCACACGACCCCGCGGGCGAGGCACACGCACATGCCACACAGGCACAGTGGGGCAAGTTCTGTTGAAAATTGTAAGTAAGTAGTTTTCTTTAACAGGCTGGCAATTTAATTAAATGTGCATACTCCGGTTGAATATAAGCAAAAAACTTAACAAAATGAAAGCCTCTGTTAGAGTGTGTCTTTTTAATTCTTTTGAGAAAGATAATGGTGAAATTCCAGAATTAAGCTTAAGTATACTTAAGAAGGTTGGAATAAGCTAAGATTGAGCTATTAAAATTATTGGGCAGCTTACTTCTCCAATTCAGTTCATTTTTCGGGAAATTTGATTTTTTATTTTTAATATTTATTTAATTATTTTAATTTTTGCTGAAATTTCTACCAGATAAGATTTTCTCCTAAACAACGGAAATTCTCCTAGAGCTTGATTGTCTAGACTAATATTTCTTTTCATTATTTTAGCTTATATTTCAATAAAATATGCTTAAATTTGTATTTTAATTATATATAAGATTTATTAACAACTTTTTCTATGTAGAACTCTCGACAATAGTTGAAACTCTCTGAGATATAAGCAATACAAACTTTAGCTGAATTTAAGAAACATGTTTAAAACTAAAACCGATATCAGCTCAATTTTTTTGTTAATCACTGTGTGCACTCCTCTCCTTCTCATTTGTACTGAAATTTCGATTTTCATTCTGTAATGTGACTTTTTAAGTGGCACTTAAAACACTGATTGCCACACTGACATGAGTTGAACCGGGTTCAGTTTGAATTTGGGGCCTTTGGGTTGATGATCTAGTGTTGATCTTGGACAAACAATACACATTAAAAATTAAGTACTTGACACGGTTGGAAGGCAACTGAAGGGGAGCTGCTGCTCTTTTCAATGAGATTTGGCTAGAGGGCAAGCGGCTTTCTAAAGCCAACGAGAAGTGAATAAGAAAAATCTGGTAATGATATTGAGTATTTGCAAAAAAATAAATTCGGCATAGAATCAATAAGTATTTTTTTTATTTGGAGGCGAAGAAAGCGTGAATTTGAAGAAAAGAGAATATGCATATCATTCCCAATCGTCTTGGGATACTATAAAAGCTGGTAAGTTTGTTGGCCAAGTCAACAGTCATCAATATCCAGTCACAATGATCCGAGGTATTTACATTTCTCTGCTGCTTGCGATAGTTGCCAGAACTGTTTCAGTTTCTTCTGCTGCTGCTGCTGCTGCTGGTGGCGCTGCTGCTGTTGGTGGTGCTAATGTTGCTGCCAAGGATGGGAAAAACTCCCGCTTGGCTGGCATTTATGTCAAGGATGGCAATGAGAATGGACAGCTGCGTTTCCTTGCCGCCGGCTTGAATGGCAATACCAATAATAATAATGGACTCAATGCGGCACTTAATCAGTATATCACCAATAAGCAGGATATGTTGGAGCAACTGCGACCAACAAATGCAAATACTGGATCAGGACTTGGCTTCGGTTCGGGTCTTGGTTCGGGCCTAGGAACAGGAACAGGAACAGGTACCACCAATGGGAATGCCATTTATGTGAGTCTTGGTGGTGGTGTTACTGGTACTGGAACGACAACTGGAAGTACTGGTACTGGAACTACTGGCACTGGAAGTGGAACCACCAACGCTCAGCTCGCATTGAATCAGGCCATCTATGGCGGAACACCAGTCAACAATTTGTTGCCACAGATCATTGCACAGTCCCAGGCACAGCGTCAGGGTGTCGCAGGTGGCAACAACAAACGTCGCGGAGCCGTGCAACGTCGCCGCATTGTTAGCAACAATGGAAACAAGCGTCGCCGCAAGGGCAACAGGGGCAAGAATGGCAACAAACGGCCTCAGGTCGTAGTTTTACGTCCCAATCAAGGCTAAAAATCCACACAATATGCCACATATTCCTCGACTGCCCCTCAGGGCATTTATATAACTATAAGCAACTAATTTTTTTAAAATCAAACTCTTTTTTTAACAAAAATAACTTATTTATTTATTCAATGAATTATATTAATAAATTGGAATTTATGCAATATAAATATTTTTTAAAATATGTGGGTCGTTAAAATAAACAATTGCTTTTGTCTGATTCTAAGAAGAGTATCTAATACTTTTTATGAATTTTATCTCAACTATTAATAAATAAATAAGACAATTAGGAACCGTCGAAGTTCATCTCTAACTATATTGGAAATATTATGCACCACTTTGTTAATGTCTATTTATGTTCTCAAATAACTAACTGAATGACATTGTCCGATATCTATCAGTTAAATTCTGTTTGATATTATTGATATGAGCTAAAATTAAAAATAAATATTTTTAGAGTATATGTATGTACTTACAAATCTATTGCATATGTATCCAACTGATTTCTCAGTAAGGTATTTAAACTTGAATAAAGTATGGTGTGAATATATTTGCTTGAATTTCTATTGAATTAACAAGTTAAATGTAATAAATCTTGTAGATCCCAGGGACAGACTGATAAAATGCTTGAAAAAGAGCTTCTTAGTGTCTCATATATCATATTTTCAACATTAGATGCCATACTCTTTACTCGGTTATAGGTATAATGTAATATGTTTCATGCAAATTTCAGAAATTACCTTTGTTTAGCTTTTGATTAATAAAGAAAAACATTGTTTAGTTTATTTGTAGTTTTTCATCTAAGAGCATTAAGTATTTAATAGCTTTGAAGCCCTCTTGAATGCTATTTAAAGTAATATATAAATCAAAGTATACAAGTTTACCAAATTTATAATTTTTTTTAATATGTTAAATAAATATTTTTAATGTATATTTCAGAGCATTAAGTGTTCGTAAAGTTTTTAAGTCTTCTTAGCGGTTAGAATTCGTTTCCTTTAGTGTCTTTGACACCTTTTAAGGCACGTGCCGCTGTCGCAGGTCCTGCAACCTGGTAGCTGGTAACTGGTAACTGGTTATCCGGTGACCAGCTAACTGGCGATTGTCCTGCTTGCTGGCCTGTTGATTTAGTTGGCTTGGTTTTGTCTGGTCAAGTGCAAGACAAACGGCCGCTGCATGTGGTGGGCCAATGACTTGATAAATGTACCAGCACCACCAACACCACCAACGCCACCAACACCTCCAGTTGCTATTGCATTGAGTGGCCTTTGTATCCCATGTCCGGTTGCCGGTTGGTCATGTGGTGCCTGTCTCTCCCATGCTGGCCATGACTGTAATGAGCCTGTAAGTGGCCCTAATCAGTGTCATAATAATAGAAATTAATCACTGACTGCCACTATGGCGTCCAGTAGCTCTTTCCATTTGCCACTTGCCCCACCTTCCGCATGCCACTTGCTGCCTGACCTCTACCCTTGCCCCTACCACTTGCCATTCTCCATTCTCCACTCTCCACTTGCCACCTGCTGCAGTTGTATGTTATAGTTGTAGCTCAAGGCTGTGACTTCAAGTTCAGGTGTATGCTAAGTGGGTGGGTTGAGTGGGTTGATTGGGTGGTTTTTTGGGGTGCCTTGTAGATTCCTGCGGTTTTGTGCAGCGTGCTGCGCATACTTTGTAAATGTTTTGTAATGATTTGATTTGAAATTCATTTGAATTATTGCTTGCTTCCGGCTTCCGGTGCCTTCGAAATACTTTCCTGTTTCAGTTAAGTTGAGCCAGAGCCAAAGTCAGAGTCAGACTCAGAGCGCCACAGGCGGCCGCTCAGTTGTATGCTATGGAAAGGCCACTCTAAAGGCCACACTGTGACTTGCACCACTATAGCACCGCACCGCACCGCACCACCATCTTCTTCCTATGATGTACGAGCAAGCTCCCTAGTTACATACGAGTATTTCTCTCTCTCGCTTTGTTACACACACAAACATGCTCTCTCTGTTACACGCTGTTCCCCTCTCTATCTTTTTCTTTTGCCCCATTTACGTGTGCGTGTGTGGGTGTGCGTGTGTGTGTGTGTAGAACAAGTCCCGGGAGTTTATTAAGTACTGCCAAGTATATGCAAGCAGAGACCGTCCAGCGTCGACATCGCTGCCTGTGCGGAACTTTGTTAATATGCAAGTGAATGGACATTTCCGGTAGCTAGCGAACGTGCCCAGGACCCCACCAGCACCAGGACCAGGACCAATAGCAGGCTCATGCCAGAGACCAGAGACCAGAGAGTCTTTGTCCCACACTCTTGGTCAAAGCCAAGCCCAGCAAACGTTACTTGTCCAGCTGCAGGGTATACCCCCGGATAACACACACACATATTCACATCCTCACATATACTTCCTTATATATACACACACACACCCACACACACACACAGACACAAAGCTGTGCACGTCGACTCATTGGAAACATTTGGTTGTCCTTTCCTTTTCCGAGCTGCCCGGCAGTTGTATTGCCTTTGATATTGCACTGAAATCTATCTTCGAATTCTTTTTTTTTCTCATTTTAACATGTAAACTGAATTTCAGAAGATTCTCTACTTGGCTAAGAGCCAACTTATTTTTTTTTGTCAATACAAAATAAATAAAATGAATTCACAGGTAACAATAATATAATATATATTTTAATAATATTAATTTGAAAATAATTATTATGTATTTATACTCAACAAATAACGATTTTTATTCAAGACTTTTTAAAATAATACATTTTTATAAACTATTTTAAATAAAAGGAAATGCCCGAGTATTTAATCGACTTTTCTTAAATAACAATTATTTTCGGTACCTGAACATTTTATCTAGTTATCTATTATGATATTGAATATAGGGAGAATTACTGCAGGAACTTAATCTAAAAATTTCGAATATTTCGAAAATGTGTGTATGTGTTTTTCTCTCTCCGAATTTCTCTGATTTTTAGTTAAATCATTTTGATATGTATTATTATTCATATATCTTAGGACTTTCTTAATTCATCCTATGAAAAGCAGCAACTACAGTGGATTTTGACAAGTTAGAGGATTTCTGCTTCGTCTTTATTTACCTCAATTTAGTTTTGCATAATCTTATCCGCCAACACTTTCTTGAAGGCAACTGTTAAAAAGGTATTCAAGCTTCGATGTGAACTTCCCCATTTTATACTTCAAACGTTTTGCTGACTTCACTTTGATATTAAAAGAAAAAAAAAGCAAAACAACAAAAATAAATAAAAGAGCATTCAGACGTTGTTAGTATTTACCTGCTCTACTCATATTTCAAAAGTTTTCCTAACTTTACGTTGTTATAAGGAACTAAAAAATAATATTAAAACTTCGGTTTATAGTTACATGCTTATACATTGTTTTTCATATGTTTTGCTGGCGAGCTAAGAACAGAGAGTATTTCAGTTTCATAATTTTCTGGCTTAGTTTATCTATATTTAATTTGCTTAAAGTAACTAGAGAAGGGTATATCAACTTTATTATTAACTTGGCTTTTATGCTGTTGAAAGTTTCTATATTGCAAACGTTCAATAGGGAAAGTCTATCAGGGAAAAACTATCAGCTATATGTACTTCTTATACCAAATTTATATGTTAATGTGTTGTATGTTAACTGAAGAAGAGTATTGCAGCTTCGTTGTTGAGCTGAGCTTTTCATATTTCATACGTTTTTCTGGCTTCGCTCATGTGTAATTTTCAATTAAAATGATTTGAGCAGACAACTTTGAACGCTGGCCCGCTCGAGGCTTTTGGCCACAGAAATACTTTTGGCAAAATCATAAATCATGCAGCAGGCACCAAGGCAAAAGAGCGTCAAGAGCGAGCGGAGGGGGCGGGTGAGGCAATGAGGGGTGGGTGGATGGTGGATGGTGGATGGGGGCTAGTGGGTCAACAGACATGAATCGCATTGGAAAATCGACGTCAGAGGCTGGCACCAAAAAGCGTTGACAGAAAGGGGAATGTGGAGGAGTGTGGGGTAAGTCGGTCAAGTTTCGTTTTACTTTTGAAATAGTTGCAAAGTGGAAAAGTTTGAGCCGCATGCCCCATCATCGTGCCGCATCATCAGCTGCCTTCAACAGAACAGTCGTCTTCGAACCCACAACTAATGGCAGTTAATGCTCGAATTTGGCATGCAGAATGCCAAAGTCAGATTCCACATGCCACTCTCCCTACTCTCCACTCTCCACTCTCCACTTCCCTCTACCCACTGCTGCCTCTCTCCACTCCCTCTATCATCCTTCCTCTCTGTGGTCAGCGTGCGGTCAGCAACCATAATTGTAGTTTAGTTTAATAAATGGCCGCCTTTGTCATTTATCAGGCAAGCACGAAACATTTCTGGGCCAACATTTCAAAATGCCCAATTGCCATGCCAAAAAAATTCCAAAAAGAGCAACAAAAAATGCAAGAAGCATTTTCATTTTTCGATCATTTTTTATCTTTTATTTTCATGTATATATTTTGTACTCTCAAATTTGAGTTTAAGCTGAAATTAGAGTCTTGAGTTTGGACTTTGAGATAGCGTTGCTTTTAGTTGCCGTGACGTGTTTGATTTTTCTGTTATTATTTTTCGCTATTCTTTTTGCCTTGCTTAAAGGGTATGATAAATATATTATACTTCTTAAGCTAAGTAAATAATTAATACTTTTTTTTTACTTTTTCTAATGTAAATATTAATGAAAAAGTTTTTTTGATACTAATTTCTGTATTTGGCGGGAAAAGGACAGATTTAACCAAAGACAAAAGGGGAAGGAAATTAAATTTGGCGGAAAAAGGCTAGAATAAATAGGCTAGAATAAATAACAGCTTACAGTCGGAAAAAAGGCACATTTAACGGGAAATAAGTGACATTTCGCGAGAAAAATCCAATCTTTAAGTTGTCATGTATCTTAAGAAACAAGAAAGAGTTTCATTGTAAAGATTAAATCGCGTCCTATTGTTTCTAACATAACATAACATGACAGCTTAACATATGTATATGACATCATTATCCGAATTGTACCAAATTTAGTCAGACTCTTAGTTGGCAGTATAAAAATTGGTTGGGATTGTTCAAAAATAAAGAAGATTTTCACACCAATTTTTTAGCCTCTTATATTTACAGCATTTTTACATGTATAAAGAGTATTTACAGGCGCTTTTTTAAGATAATATGGATATGGGTGTGAATATGGATGGCCTAATAGTCATGTCAAGGGGGTGGTGCCAAGGGGGTGGTATCCAACAGGTTAATGGCAATAATGGTTGTAGTGACTGTCAAGTTTTTCCGAGTGTTTTTTGCCGATTCTGTAGGCTTCTTCTGTGACATTTCGGGTGCGTAGATCGTTGTGTAACGTTTTATTTCTTACATTGTAGGGGAGCCTTGGTGTAGGAACTTACTGTTTTGTTGTGAAACCTTTGCAGGATTTCAATATTTATGTTTGAAGCTGAATCCCATAGGTCCAGATCGACTTTAGAATGGTCTTATATAGAAGAATTTTGTTGTAAAGACTGAGCTTCGATTTGTAGCCGAGAAGCTTTCTCATTTTTCGGGGCTTCAGGTTGAACTTAGTTCTCTTGGCTTTAATTTTGGGCAATTGACATGGCACGTTCTATTATTTGTGTATATTTACAGAGCAGTTTCCAGTCGATCAACCTTTTTTAGTTAGTTATCTTAGCTGTTTTTCTTTTGGCCACTTGACGTTTGATTTACTTAGTCGCCGCTTGGCCGCTTCACAAGCCAATTGTAAGCCAATTTTCGGCTTTGCGGCCTCCGCATCGAGTGCGATTCACGAGTGTAAGTGTGAGTGTGAGTGTGAGTGTGAATGCGATTGCGACCTTGTCGTGAATGTTTTTTAGCACACTTGTCGACTTGATTCGACTCGACTTGAATCGAATTGTGGACACACGTTGCTGTTGTTGTTGTTATTTTCGATGTTGTTGGTTTTTTTTTTACCCGCTGAGTCCATTGAATTTTTGTCTTTTTGGCTTGTTGGTTTTTAGCTGCTACTCTCTGACTTGACACATTCTTGCTGATTGATTGATAAATGACTTTAAAAGTTAATTACTGAAATCAAGATATATTTGTTATAGACGTAGACACATGTACCCCACATCTAATCGTATGTGGAGCAACTGAAAACTGAAAATGCCCCTGGCTTATATACAAATATTTTTAAAATACTTTTTATTTCATTTTATTACTTTTGAATGGTTTTTGCATTCATAATCTTTAAGAATTCTCTGTAAGTTAAGTTTTAGAATTAGTTCCTAGCACTACAAGATGAACCCTTAAAAATACGATTAAATAATTGTTAAAACATATATATATGTATTTACTTATTATCAAACTGTAAACAGTTGAAACATTTTAAATCTTAGCTCAAAAATCTAAATTTATTAACTTTAACATTGATTATAGATTGCTGAAAAACTAATCTTAAAAAGGCTTATCTATTTAATTGTGTTAACTGAGTCACAAAATAAATAGCTTTAATTTTTTTTTAATTTTTAGAAGCTGCAACAATTTCAATTGTTTAATTTTCAAACTTTTAATTACTTTCATGTTTGTCTAAAATAATTACAAATCTCAGTAAAGTCTTTTGTTGCTCAGACTTAATCATTTATTGTAACCTGAAATTAATTCTAAGTTTCATGAAATAATAAATAAATAAATAATATATACAAATAAGTTTCCATAAAGCAATGAAATCAATTGTAAATAAACATTGATTCTTTTGTTTAGGATTAATGCTTAAAAATGATTTACATATGAATATAAATGCAATTTTGATACACAATGTTCCCTTTACTTGTATTTATATTAAAATTCTTAAGTCCTTTTAGCCTTTTCCTTTTCTTTTCCATTCCCCCTTTGACTTGGTTTAAGGATATTTAAAACAATGCATTGATAAGGAATTAATTGATTGATGCTTTTGCCGATGTCTTACATAATTGCAACACATTGTCTACATACAAGGGAGTGATAAGGTATCTTCTGGCCCAACTGACCCATCGCTCCTTCCCCATTAGATGGTATTTGACCACCTCCTTCCCCCCCCTTGCAAAAGCTTGGCCTTGATGGATGATTGAATTTTGAGGCGTGCGCCAACTTCAAGTACAGTTAATTAGGCGCAATCAATGAACGAAGCGAGCAGCGGCAGAAAATAATTAAATCTAATTAATTTGCAGCTGTCAAAGTGAGAGAGAGAAACAGCAACAACAACAACAACAAAATTAAATCGAAGAAAGAAGGAAAAAAAATGTGCGGAAAGTGGAGAGAAAATGAGAAAAAAGGAGCAAATGAAAATGTGAGCTGAGCTGAGCTGAGTTGAGTTAAGCAGCCATTGCTGGCAATTGAAAGGCTTGAGGGTTTCACATCCGTGCTAATTGGGGGAGTTTGGCACCTCATCGATTTGTAGCCACGTCATGCAGGCATTCAGGCATTCCCCCCCTACCAACCCACCAGTTAGTCCGCCAGTCAGTCAGTCAGTCAGTCAGTCAGCCTGCAGTCAACCAAGTCAATTTGCCAATGCGCCCAAATTTGTGCGTTGTAATGATCAAGCTGCGGAAAAGGGGGGAAAACTCCCCCCTCCCTCCACCCCTGCGGGTGGTAAGGGTGCCTGTCTAAGACGTGACGTAAATCAGCGTTTTAAGTGTTTTTTGAGCTGTCAACGGCAACGTGGCAACTTTGTTTGTTGCCTGCTCCACCCCCGCACCAACCCGCACCAAACAAAAAAAAGAAGAAAAATGAACCAGCAACAGCTACACAAATCAAGTTGCCAAATTTATTGCAAGCAATCAAGTCGACCTTGCAATGCTCTACATATTCCCGAAGGAGATCTTCAATCAAGTTTCAAATACCTGCCAATTTTGAATTGAAATTAAAACACTTTGTTTCGTTTAAAGGTTTATTGTAAAGTAACGCTTTTTTGAAAGGATGATGTGAAGATGACTAAAAAGTCATATTCATTTGATTTCCTTTTTTTGTATGTTAACAACAATCACAATTGAAAATGTTTATATGTTATGTGTTCTTTTATTAACTGATATCGTACGCAAATGAGAAATAAAATAGATTGATAAAAGGAGAAGAAAATATCGAAATGATCTTCAGCATAAAGAGAAATATATATATATATATTTTTTATCAGACATTCAACTCTTATGCAAAGTTTTCAGAAGCGTTCGTGGGATTTAAATTGAATAGCTTAAAATTGGCAAATTGAAAATAGATGAGATGAAAAGAAATTTACTGTCATAAAATATTTGTAGTTTTTCTATCAAATTATATATTTTATTATGCTCCATATTGCATATTCTTACGATTATAGAAAAACGACATGTTTCAAATTCCAACTTGCATAAATGTTGATCTAATAACTTAAAGTAATAATTTGAAAGGTTTTTCTATAGCTGAGAAAATTTGATTTGCTTCAATTGAATTTGTAATTATAACTATAATTTGATGTAATGATTTAAATTCACAATTTAATTATGATAAGAGTAAATATGTTATAAGGAAGTGAGATGAAAAAATACTCCTTTATTTCCACTCTTCAATCACATTTAACTTAAAGTCAAATGTGTGGCAACCAATTACCAATTTAAGTTCTTAAAAACTCCCACAGCATAGTATAGCCTGGTGTTATACCCTGTATGGGAGAGAGGCGAGTGCAAATGGTTTGGCAAACGGCGCTAAGCAGCTCGGCAAAGTGTATGACAAGTGTGAAGTCCACAAAAGAGGCAACAGTTCAACATCTAAATCAAATTAATCCTTGCGAGAGACTTTCCCCTCAACTCTTGTGCCTTTTGCCAGGCATAGTTTTCCTTTCGTATTTTTTTTGTTTTTCATTCCTTTTTTGTTGGTGTTGTTATTGTATTTGTTGGTTTGTCTTGGCCTGGCCAGGCTTGGCTTGCCTCAAGTGGCAACTTGTTAAATTTACGCAAGACTCGAGTACTGCACACGCATACACAATTAGGCTGGCTGCCAGAAAATACTTAGGATGCCAAGGAGAGTGGGAATAAGGAGCGGACATGGAGAGAGAGCGAGAGAGAGAGAAGTGGTATCTGGGGGAGGGGAAGGCCTAAAGTTGGCTCAGTTACGCAAACAGCAAATCAAAAAACCATTTGACGCACTTTCATCATCAACAAAAGGGGGCAACCATTGTGCCATGGGTGCGGCACCTGCTGCTGACACATTGAAACTGCCAATAAGTCTACCCTCCTCCCTCTTGCCACGCCTCCAGACAAACCAAGTGCAGGCGCCTCCACCTCACAAACAACAACAACATCTACAATAACAAATTGCAGCGCACTCTACCCAGAAAAAAATACTGCCAACTCACATGGACCAAGGCAACAGGAGAGGAGCTTTCTCTAGCCAACTTCAGTTGCAGCTTTAATGAACGTTTAAATTTGGCCAAAGTCTTCTGCATAGAGGCTGCAGTGTGACCAGAGCTGTGCATGCATCACAGTCACACTTTGATAACTACTTAAACAAGTAGTGAAAAGTTGAGGAAACCATTTAATGACAGTCCGTTTGAGCATATTATAGTACTATTTTAAGTATAGACTAAAGTTACATATAATTACACACAGACTCGTTTTAGTTGGTAGATGTTATAGAAAAGCCTTCCAACATTTTTACATAATAAAAGGTAAGAATATTTTGAAGAGTATTTTGTGTAACTCATATTGTTACATAGAAAATTCGATTTTTAAGTACAAAATTCTTTCACTTAAAAAAATTAAATGTTAAACGACTTCTAAATTATTCCTAAAGATTCCGATTATTTTCAGGCTTAAAATATATATAATAAATTGCTGTCTATTACCTTTAGCTTATAGTATTTATGATAAAAATAATAAATACAGTATAATTATATAGTATTATGATCATTCTATCAGTCTATCGATAGCAGCGCGATGGTTTGGCTTGCTGTGATAAATTCACGATAAGTCATCTGTCTGTCACAGTTCACCGTTCACCGTTCACAGCGTCTTCACAGCCAAACACTTCTTACGATTTTACGGTTAGTCCAGGAAATTTACTCAATCCCGTGTTGACTTTTTCGGCTTCAAAATATACATATACATATATACTCCAACATTCTCCTTACTGCTCCTTTCTTCCCTCTCGAAGTTCGACTCGCTCTCTTTTGGGTCAAGTGTTGCCTTGGATGCTGCTGCTGCTGCTGACGTAGCAACGTTTTATTTTTTTTGAGGAGGAATGAAATATCAAGCAATATGTATATATGTATGTACATATGTGTATCTCTGTGTGTACACATGTGTTGTTGTTGTTGTTGCTGATGTTGCTGTTACTGCTGCTGTTGTTGTTGTTATTTTGCCAGAAGCTTTCCCTTTGCCCAAAATCTTTCAGCTAGTGCTCTTTGCTCCCGGCTTGGCCTTTTTGCATATCATCATCATCCAAGTAAAGTTTGCTTTTGCTTTTGCTTTTTGCTCGCCTTTCCTCTTGGTGCCCCTCTGTTGCTCCTCTGTTGCTCCTCTGTAGCGATTGTTGTTTGTTCTCTTGTATTTTTGGTGTTCAAAAGCCCACACATCACTTTTACACAACCCCCTTGGCTCCTAGCCCCTCTCTGACCAATATGCCACGTCTTTGTGTGCTAGTCTCCCCCTTATCCCTCACTCACTCACTCACTCTTTCTCGCTCTCTTTAGCCTCTATCCCTTTCTTTCTCCCGTCTCGTACATCAACTTGAAGTTCTTGTGTTTGGGTTAAGTGAAAAGTGATTGAGCAGATTTTTGTTGCGAATCTTTGGTTTCATCTCTCACTACCTTGCTCCCTCTCCCTCTCTCTCTCCTTCTCTGTTCTCCACTATAGAGCTGTTGTTGTTGTGCCCGCATGTTGTTCACATCTTTCAGCTGATGTTGTTGTTGTTGTTCAGAGCCACTTTTGATGAAGGTAGCCAAGTGTTTTACTGTGTTAATTGTTGTCTTTGCTTCGCTTGTTTCATCTTCTCTCTGTTTTATTTCTGTATTTCCCACTGCCCAAAAGATCTGATAAAGCTACAAACAAACAAAATGAGCAAAAAACACATTGCAAATAGTACAAGCAAAAAAAAAAAACCAAGCAAACAGATAAAACAAAAGATACATGAAAATACAGAAATTTGGCAATGTTGAGTAATTGCGATGGTCCCAAATGAAGCTTCCACGTTAATGGATCCATTTCCGGCATTCTTTCGGGGAAAATTTGCAAGTAAAAAATGTTGAAACCCTCACTTTAAGATTAAAAAGGAAGACAGCTCAGTCAACAAGTCAAAGAATGCATCAATCTCTTAGTCGTGTATTGATTGAAGTATTTTCATAATTTTACATCAATCATCATTAGTATATCTTTAATTGTTTTTGTGTGTCAATCAATCTAACTTAAGTATAACAACAATATGCTTTAATATTTATTTGTACTTATTTTTCTATGCTTTATATTTATTTCAATCGCTGGTAGCTCAATCATACTAAGCTTGATTGACATTTTTCGTTAAGAAACTTAAAAGTTATTGTAAAATTGCATGCATCACATGTTTTTATCGACCTAGATCTAATATAAATAAATGAATAAATGCATCTTATGTTACATCAATTATTTCGCCAACCATTTTAACTGTAATATTATAAACTTATCTATTGTTAGTGCTTCTCAATCAATGTCTTAAATAGTATTCGTTTTTATCGTACACTTAGCGCAATCATTCTTAGCTTGATTGGCGTCTTTCGTTAGCAATTTTAACAATAATTGTATTATTGCATACATAAAAAGATTTCAATCAGCAAAGTCTAAAAGCAAATTAATTAAGTACAGTATTCAATTGATTGATTGATATTAGAACGCAATAACACTGCACATACATACATACATGCATACATACATACATACATACATACATACATACATACATACATACATACATACATACATACATACATACATACATACATACATACATACATACATACATACATACATACATACATACATACATACATACATACTATCCAATACATCTACATCAATCAACATCAGCTATTGAGGCATATTAATGCAATTGCTCTTGTCGCTTATCTGTTGCATCAACAGTTTCTTCAACGATTTCGCAATTGGCCTGATTGTCGATTGTCGACTGTCGATTGATGCATGCTGCATGCTGCATGCAACTTGCTACTTGCCACATGCCGCTTTTTGCGGAGCATAAATCAAAAGCGGAAATTGGCAAACGCAACGAAATGGCGACGACGCATTTGTATGCAACACGCTGATAAGATGACTTCATTAGCAGCTGCTGTTGCTGTTGTTGTTGGTGTTGCAAGTTCTGATTGTTTGTCCCAACTGGGCTAGACCAAATCCAATCAAATCAGCAAAAGCACAGCTGGCAAAATAAGAATTCACATCAAGCATCGACAGCATCGAGTCCTAGGCTACAATTAGTCCGCATGCTAATGAAAGGCGCTGAAAAGAGCAAATGTAACTCTCCCCCCCCCTCTCTCTCTCTCTCTCTCTTTCTATCTGATGGCAAATCTTTCTCACTGTGTTTGCAGTTGATTAGCTACAACACGAAGGATGCGACCATCAACTCATAAATGTTTCCTCCCTCGCTCCCACTTCCATCTCAAGTCAATTTCCCCCCGTTTTAGACCCGCAGCTAATTAAGTTTCACTTCATCTGTATCTAAAGATGAAGCCGAAGATGAAATTGAAGCTAAAGTCGTAGCTGGTTGGTAGCCAAGTTAATGTCTTTAGCTTTATTGGTTGTATATTTATTTATTTCTTAATTCCATAGACCCATATTTATCTTCGTTGCGTTTCTGATTCAGTTTTCTGTTCACTTTTGTGGTATATCATTGTCGTTTGTCGTTTCGTGATAATAAAGATTTATGCGACGAGACAAAGACACAGGCAGAGAGAGAGAGAGAGAGAGAGAGACAGACAGACAGAGAGAAAGAAAGGGAGAGAGAGACCGACCTTAAACCTAAATAAAACCAGAAGCCGCAGACGTTGTCCAGTTATCGGACCCAAAAAATAAAACCCCTTTTTATTTTGGGTAAAGATGAATGCATTTTTAATTAGCGGTTGTTGCCCCACAATTTTCTCAGAAAACTTCTTGTCAATCGTCTTGCAACAACAGTTTGTGGCAGTTGCACAGCTTAGTTTCCGTTTCGGTTTTTCTTCACCTTCCAAAAATACATCTCAATCCTGCAAATTAGGCGGCAAAGTTAAAGGAAGCTATACGGAAAAAGAGAATTAAAATATTCTCTGTGAAAAAGATGAGAACAACGAAAGCAATAAGAACAACCAGACCTAATCAGCATCTGTTGGCGCCTGTTTTAAAACCCAGATCCAGATCCTTTTGCCTGCAACTGTTGTGCTGTAAATTATGACACACTCCTCGAGAGAAAGAAAGAGAGAGAGAGAGGAGGGAGAGTGAGAGAGATAGCGGGTGCTGCATGCCTCATAAACATGGGCTTCATAATTTTAACACAGTGCTGGCAATGCAGTCTTTTTATGGACAGATCTGTCATTTTTTGAAAATTAAACAAGCTAAAACTAACTCAAACATTTCGTTTGGTTTGATTTTTTGATTTCTTTGATATTTAGTAACTTTAACTTGTGCCTGTTATTGTAATTTACATTTATATGTGTATTCCATTTTTTAAAGAAATTAAAAAATTAAATATGTATTATCTTTTATCTCTGGTTGCCTTATTAACCATTCACTTGTAAAACTAACTATAAATGTTAAAAATTATAAGCTACAATTTCAAATTTATTTAAAGCCATTGTGATTTTAAAAATGATATAATGATTACAGTAAGCTGCGAAAAGTACTTTAAAATAATTTTTAGTAGAATTCTGAAAATATTTATAATTCAGTTCTTTACTTTTATTGGGACACAAAAAGAGTTCCAATCTAAGAGTTCCCAAATTGATGGAAAATCAAATTAAATTAAATCAAAATAATTCACAGCTTTTGTTTTTAAAGTATTATATATTTATGTATATATAATGTATATATATTACATTAAAGAAATAAATAATTTTGAATCTAACGATTTGTTCTGTACAATTTGTCCCTTTTTTTGGTCCGACTATTTACGTTTGTCTAATCGAATTTAGGCAGCTCATCTTTCACATAATTTACAGATGTTCCATTCTGCAAAGGAGAGAAAAAATAGAGAATGAAAAAAATGGTATAAAGTGTTTAAGGATGGACAGAGAAGAGACAAACAATAAGGCTGAAGGTGATAAAATTTATGTCGATCCAATTACCATTGACTAATAAAAGATTTCCTTGTCTCTATGACTTCTAAATGGAAGACATATGAACTGACTTCTCTTAATTAGGAACTAGTTTAATATAATCTATAAAATTAATGTATATTCGTTTATTGAATTTATTAATCGAGATCTTCTTAAGCATTTCTCAATAGATGCACTCAGATTAATTTTACAGAAACAACATTTATTTAATATTTGATATTCATTTAGGTAAATTAACTAATTTTCGATTGGCTTCCTTTGTGTATATATAAATTTGCCAGCTCTATAAAAGAACATGGCAAGAATCCAATCAAGCAATAAATTAACATAAATGCATTTTAAAACCTATATGATAACTATAATTGCAATTTAGTTGCATTTGTTTACAGCTCTAATCCTCTGCATTAACAATAATCGCTGTAATAAATAATGACTAACAAATGATTACACCTAACTAATTATAAGCAAATGGAAAGGTGACATAAATATCAGTAGAATTATGGCTGGTATCAGTAATTCAATTTAACCTTTATAATAGTAAACATAAATTTATTCCATATTCAAAATAGGACCTTATTTTTTTGAATATATGCTGACTGAGATTTCAAATAGTATATTTTTTTAAAATGTCTGAAAAGATATTTTTAAAATGATTTTTTATTTTTGACAGGTGAAGATTTTACAAGCAAGTTTTTACTTATTAAAAAGATTATTTACCCATTAATTTAATACCAAAACACGAACTGGTTCCTTATCAAATTTCAATTAAATAAAAGTAATTTTTATCCATATGTAATGATATTGCAAATATTATTTATTTTATTTATTATCTTATGTTCAATATTGAAAATGTAAACAAAATGTTGGTAATGTAACGAAAATGTGAAAAATATATTAAATAATATTAATAATTAATGATTTAATTAATGAATTCCACCCAACGAAAATAACACTGTCACTACTGATTCTATATATAAGTTGAATCACGTATGGGTTTGACTTTTGAAAATTAATTTTATATTAAACAGATTAATTTTTGTATGCCTTGGAGTAGAGCCTATCAACAAGATTTAATCAAATTGAGACATTCTTAATATATAAAATCTCACTTTGAAACTGTTTAATGGGTGTTTAATAGTCGATACTCTAAGTATGCTCTTTGCTTTGCATGCTTAAATAATATGCCCGGCTTAGCAACCCTTTGGAGGTCATATTAAATCGCAATTCCTATTGAGAATTATACCAAATACTCAAGCTGTTGTTGTTGTTGTTGTTGTTGTTGTTTTAGTTGTTACAATTGCCATTGTTATTTTTTCAGGTGTTGTTGTTGCTATTGTTGTTGCTGCAGTACAGCACTGCAGTAGGCCGTAAATTTATGTTGTATTAATTTATTGCATTGTTTTTTCTATGGGGTCGAAACGAGAACAAATTCAAAGCGAAACGAAACAGAAAGAGAAACAGAAACAGAAACAGAAAACGAAACTAAAACTGAAAGAGAAAGAGAAAGAGCAAGAGAAACTGAAAGCGAAAGATAAAGTACAACAGAAACTGTTTGGCAAAAATTGAAATCAACTTGAAAGATATGCCTCTGTATAAGATGGGAGGGAGGAACAGGGACAGGGACAGGGACAGGGACAGGAATCTGTGACTTGGAGGGTCTTCAAGGTTCTCTCTTGTTGCACATTAAGTTGTCTGGCATTGTTGCCACTGCCACTGTGGCAGCTGCTTTGTTGTGTGTTGTGAGTTGTGTGTTGTGTGTTTGTGTTGTGTGTTTGTGTTTTTGTTTGTGCCTTTGTGATTGTGATTGTGCGACGCTTATCTGCATGCGGTGCAATTATTTCAGCTTGTCACACGTCTGCAAAAGTACTACTGTGCAATACAGGGGAGGGAGGGAGGTAGGGAGGATGTGCGGCAGATGTGGGGGATGTGGCAGACTGGGCTTTGCCTTTTGCTGAACTTTACAAATTGAAATTAATTACTTTGTGCTATTGTCCGGCCGCCCGCAGACCAACGACCAACGACCAACGACCAAAGAGGGGGCGAGGATGCAAAAACAGTTGCCTTTGGCTGCAACAACAATTGCAGCAGCCAACTCTGGCCCATTCCTCCCATTGCCACCAAGTCCTGCTAATACACAGAAAGAAAAATCTAATCTAATCTAATTTTGCAGCAGAAAAGCAACTTAAATGGTGTAAAAAATGTTTTGGCCACGGAATTGATCAAACTCGGTACGAAATATTTTATTGAAGTAACGGTGTTTGAGTTTCCAAAAGAGCATAATTTATTTCCTATTAAAACATATGATCTTATTATAAATAATGTATACTTTTTATTTCTAAAATGTAGGTGTAAATGTAATTTAATAATTTAATCGCTATACAGACTTAAGAATGAATTTTCAATTTGAATTTTAGTCTTAATTTAACAATTTTATCCTGAATATATGTACATATACTCATATATATACTTACTTACAAGCTAAACTTAAGATTAATTTTCAGCTTGAATTTTGATATAAATTCGTTTTTCGGTGTAGTTTTTTCCTTCCCTCCGCACATTTACAGCTTATTTGTTTATTTGTCGTACATTGCGCCGTGTTCCTCTTCCCCACTTTCATTGCTTTTGCTGTGTTTCGCATGCATTTGTCATATTTACACCGCTTTCCCTATCTCCCCTCTCCTCTTCACCTCTTCTCCTCTTCTCCTCTCTATCTCCCGTACCCCTCTTCAGTTCTATTGCAACACCCACTCACCATTGAAGGACTCCCAATGCGCACTCCATTTAGTTTTGTGTTTCTTGTCTAACATCAGTTTTTGACCACTCACCCTCCACTCCACTCTTTTTCTGCCCCCTCTCTCACCCTCTCTCACCCTCTCTCTCTCTGTCGTTCTGTTCTCTGCTCCAGTTTAGCAACCTTCGTGTTACATTTTGTTGTTGATTTTGTTGCGCAAGTTTTGCAAATTTTGCCAATTTTTGGGCACTAAGCAACGCTGTCCTCCCCTCTACATTACCTCAACTCTAACAAGTTGTCCCTCTACTTCTCTCTCTCTTTTCTTTTTTCTCACTTTCTCTCCTTTTCTTTTCCCCTCTTACTGTCTCTGAACTCTACTCTGCTTTCCTTTGCCTGCTTCTGTCGCTGTCACTGGCACAAGAGCGCTTGCTGCTTATTTTTTTGTTAAATACAAATAGAAATTTCTGGACCTCAGGCCCTTCCCCTCTCCACCTCACCACTCTCTTTAGAAGTACCACCCCCCTCTCTGACCATAGAGCGTGCTGTCATTTATTCATTGCTATTTGTAAGTTAGCCGTATTCTGTTGCAAAGTTCTTTGTCATGTTTGCTGTTTGCCATGTTACGCATACGCCGCGTACTCCAGCTTGTTTTTCTTATTTCACTCTCGATCTCCCTCGTGCTCGCGCTCTCGCTCTCGCTCTCACTCGCATCTGTCTCTTTCAGTAGCCGTGTTGCAGTCAGTTGTTGCCTGTCGCCTGTCGTTGTTTGTTGCCTCAGCGAAATGGCAAAATGTTTTCATTAGCCATGGCTTAATAGACTTTGACAATAATGCCACACAGCACCGGGTTCAAATGGAATGTTTTCGCATCCAAAATCCAGGCAACATGTGAACTTTTCCAACGAACAGTGTTGGATAATATCTCAAACAAACTATATGTGATAGAATATGGAATAAGGCTAACAAAAAATATGTTGTCATGAAGCGCAGCTAAATTGCAAAGTTTTCAGTGAAGAGTATGATCTGTCGGCGGATACCCTGCAGGAAACAAAAAAGAAAAGAAAAGAAAAGAAAAAAAATGATGCAATATGAACTAAATAATTGTTTTTGACTAAAAGGAAACCAATTACAAATTGCAGATAACTTTTCTATAAAATAACTATACATTAAGCCAAAAATTAAAACACACCTATTTTGAACCCGTGTCGCTTCATTTTTGACCAATATCATTGTTAATTAGCTCGAACCTCATCAATTATAATACGTTTTACCCTCTATCCATCATAAATGAAAGTTATTATTAAACATTCAACACAAAGCGAATTATTGCCTAATATAACGATAGAAAATTGTTGTTGCTATGTTTGTGTTATTAAAAAAAATAGAAAATTAATAAAAATTTTGCGTAAAATATGTCGGAAAAACTGTTCAATTTTTTATTTGCTAGATAGAGAGAGAAGAGAACTTTAAAGAGAGTGTTGGTAGTATGATAGCAGTCACTTGGAAAATGAAAATGCCAATTCCAATGGCATTCGAACATTTGCAAAAGTAACAACAAAGTCAAGAGGGGAAGGGAAATATGGGGGGGGGGAAATATGAAGGGGCTTACAAAGTAATCAGTTGTAGTGGTAAAATCCATCAGGAGTGAACTTGATGTGCTCCCAAAATTCTAGCCTCAATATGCATATTTACGAGGGTGGCCTGATAAGTTCTTGACCTATGCTTCAGTGAGTTACTTTTAAATAAATCTGTAGTTTTGTTAAATAGTTTAATCCGTTACCTATTGTTTGGTTTAGTTTTATTAAGTATGGTCACTCCATTTCCGTAGTAAACTAATTTCATCATTATTCTTTTCTATCAAAGTTCATAAAAATATATATCTCTTGTCTATTTTCAGACTAACGGAGAGTTGAAAAAGAAAACGGTGGAAAGAAACTCCCCTTAAAGTGTGAAAATCTGTCAAAGAAAGCATATAAAATCATTCGGCAGTTTGATTATCGTCAGATAAAGTGAAATGCCCTCAAAGAAGATTCATTTGTACAGATACTTATTTCCATTCAAAAAAGGTGAATTTCTCTTAAAAGCAATTTGGGAAATAAAACATTTTATTTTGCAGTAAACTTGAAATGTAGGGCTTGAGATTTGAGTTTTTGCAATATTTATTTTTGTTTTTAATTGGAACATTCCTTTGCCACTGTTCCCATTTGACTAAAGAAAATCTTAATCTAAAGCTATCACTATTAAATTTTTTATTTTTTAAAACTGTTTTAATTTAAAATAAACATTTGAAAGAAAAAATACATTTTCTACTGCTCCAGTTGAGGCATTTTCAAATACTTATCAGCCTAGCCTCGCATGTGTACCATAAGTTTGCATGTGTTCTGTGTGTGAGTGGGTCTGTATGAGTGTGTGTGTGTGTGTGTGTGTGCGTAGTGTGTGGCTGCTGTGACTTCTTCAATTTCATTCCTAGAGGGCGCACATAAATTGCAGTTGTTGTAGCTAAACATAAGTTATGTATGTGAACTGCGCATACACTCACCCACACACACACACACACACACACACTCATGGCGACACTCTTGAATATGAACAGGCATGGCAACTGTGTATGTGTGTGTTTGTGTGGGGCAGGAACACCAACTGTTGCATGCCTCCAACTGAAATATCGCGCATAATTGCTGCATATTTCTTTGCTCCCACTTTCTGTGTATATTTCATTGTAAATGCGTGTGTGTGTGTGTGTGTGTGCGTGTGTGCCATTTGTCAGCGCAGTTTACAACACTTTACTATTGCTTTTGCCAGAGTTACAGTCAGTCAGTCAGTCAGTCTGTCTGTCAGTCAGTTGGTCCGTTAGTCATTCAGCCAACTGTTTGGCGATTGATACAATTCTCAGCTTGACTAAAAAACGATATGAACAATTTAAACATCTGCAAGCTGCTTTCTTTGTCAACTGTTGTTGCTAACATAATAATGCTCAGTACCCAAAAGGTATCAGAGTGTTATAACTATATGGCATTGTAGGTAACAGACAGAGAAAGGCATGTCGGATGTATTGATATATAAATGTTTTCTATAAAGTCTAATACTAAATTATTGGCCAGGGCGCTAGATTTATTATTACTAATTATTTAATTAGTGGGTAAAAGATTCCTATTAAAAGTATATATTGTATATAAAGATTCAGTTAAACTATCAATTAATGATCAATAATAAAATACGCAATTTGCCAAATGAAATTTAAATTATGTATTTTGGCATGACAACATTTAGCATTCAAAGTATTGTTTTGTATACTTGCAATGTATCTTTGTAGACATTTTAATTATTAATAAAATGTAAGCATAAGTTGTAGCGCAGAGTAACGGATTTTCAGGAAGATTTTTCAAGATCAAGAGTCACAGAAATGGGTAAAGGGCATCTCACTGTCGGGCACGCTCTATTGGAGCATTTCTACTTGTTGTTGGTTGTTGGCTGTTGGCTGTTGGCATAAGTCATCGTGATACGGGAAAATGCTTTAATTGGCGTTGATTTGCCAACAGCTGATTAACAGTGGCCTAAACGCTTGCGTAACCAAAAGTTCCCAATAGACTTTGAGCCGAGCCGGGCCGAGATCTGGAACCAGGTCTTAAGCCTCATCGCAGCACTTTTGTGGCAAATTATAGAGCTCAGATACTTGCCGCAAGTTGCAAAACTCTTTTACAGCTGCCACAAAGAGCACGCTGACAGCGACTGCGACGCCGACGTCGACGTTGAAATTGACGTTGACGCCGCTTGGCGCTTGCGCCATCGCCTTAAATTGCAGGTGGGCAAATGCAAATGCAAATTGAAATCATTATTAATTATAGCGGCAGTCGAAATAGCTGACTTACTTGAGCTTGTCTAAGCTTCCGTCCTAGACCCCAATAGCCCCTTTGCCCCCTCCCCTGACAGCCCCTTTTGGCGAGCGAGTCGTCAACTCCAATCAGATTAGCGCCAGATTCCAACAAACAAAGGCCTGTCCAAGTTGGGGGAAAGAGGAAAGGAAAATGAAGAGGAAGCGAGGAGTAACACTATTTGCCTGGGAACTAAGTATTTGCAATTTAAAGCGACTTAACTAACTTTTGGCGCTCGCAACTCCATTGTAATAACAAATAATGTGAGAGAAAATTGCGTAAGCCAGAGCCAAGAGCCTAGAGCCAAGGTCTCCCTAGAACATTGAAGAACTTCTTTGGTACAACTCTAAGCTGCGCTAATTATAGCTGCGATAATATGGCCAACAAAAGAAAATGTCAACTTGTATTACTATCAACTTTAATTCCCTAGAAAAATGTACTGGTTGTGTGAGACAAAGACTCCACAAGCAGAAGCAATTGCTCTTTTCAGGTATTGCATTGAGAATTGTGGATTGCAAATTGAATATTTGCTTTGGCAATAAGTGAAATTCCTTTAAAGCTTTTCTCATTAATAAATTTCTTAACAAGAATATTTATAAATAGAATGATAAGCTGCTGCTGCTGTAATTGGACTTTGAGGTTCCTCAAAACCAAGCAAACCACTGCTTTTAAATGTTACAAAAAACTTAAATGGTACATCATTAAATTGTATACAAATTTAAAATTCAATCACGTCAGCCTTTGCCTATTCACTTGTGGAACGTGTTAAAAATTCTATCAACATTTCATTACATCCAAAAGTAAAATTTAGTAAATGTTCTAAATTATTTAACTAACCCCTTTTTTTACACAGCAAGTAGTTATTATCCTTTTTAGACCCTGTACTTTAAAAAAGTACAAATGGGTCTATTACGTTTGTGCAAATGTGCGTAACAGGCAGAAGGAGACGTGGCAGACCCCATAAAGTATATATATTCTTGATCAGCATCAACAGCCGAGTCGATATAGCCATGTCAGTCTGTCCGTCTGTCTGTCTGTCCGTCTGTCCCTTTTTTGAGTAACTAGATCTCAGAGACTATAAGAGCTAAAACTCCAACAAAATCGATAAATTTGATTTTTGAAAAGTAACTATCTTTAAATGTAGAATAAATTTATAGATCAAATCATGACTAAAATGACATTCCGCATACAAATCGGGTAAGATTTGACAAAGTTACACGAGTTTGAAATCTGTTGACCCTGGGGTCTGGCAACTTTACAAGTCAAAATTTTGGTCACTTTTGGCATGATTTTTTACAAAAAAATAAAACTCCTCAGAATCAACTTTAAAGTGTTCTCTTATACTAATTTAGGCACCAGGAGTTGATTAAAAGTAAAAAATCAAGATTTAAAATTTTGAAAAATTTTTTTTTCTGAAAATGTAAAGGGGGTACCCTTATCTAAAATTCCAACAAAATCGAAAATTTTGATTTTAAAAAAGCAACTATCTTTAAATGTAGAATAAATTTATAGATCAAATCATGACTAAAATGACATTCCGCATAAAAATCGGGTAAGATTTGACAAAGTTACGCGAGTTTGAAATCTGTTGACCCTGGGGTCTGGCAACTTTACAAGTTAAATTTTTGGTCACTTTTGGCATGATTTTTTACAAAAAAATAAAACTCCTCAGAATCAACTTTAAAGTGTTCTCTTATACTAATTTAGGCACCAGGAGTTGATTAAAAGTAAAAAATCAAGATTTAAAATTTTGAAAAATTTTTTTTTCTGAAAATGTAAAGGGGGTACCCTTATCTAAAATTCCAACAAAATCGAAAATTTTGATTTTAAAAAAGCAACTATCTTTAAATGTAGAATAAATTTATAGATCAAATCATGACTAAAATGACATTCCGCATAAAAATCGGGTAAGATTTGACAAAGTTACGCGAGTTTGAAATCTGTTGACCCTGGGGTCTGGCAACTTTACAAGTCAAATTTTTGGTCACTTTTGGCACGGGCAAAATCAACTGATATCTTCGTAGTGGCGCCATCTATGGAAATTTTTTGAAACTGAAACAAACTGTAGTGATCGCTTTGCACTCAAAAAGTACAGGGTCTCCTACTGTCGAGCTTGCTCCACCGTAGCTTAATGCATTTTTTTATAGTAAAAGATAATATACAAAGACATTATTTATGTGTGGATGCTCAACATCAAAAGGCTTAAAATGGCACATTAAAATATTGAACAACATTCTAAGAAATTAAAATACTATAAAATTAAAAGATATTTAAAATCTTTAAGCATGTTCAGTTTGCTAATATAATCTATATATATAAATCTAGATTACAAGTTGAATTCAGCTTGAATTCTTTAGTTGTATGTCAGGATATGTTTGTTAAATTAAGACTTTTTGTAGATCAAATGGCATGACTAAAATGGGCAATTAATTCTAAAATATTTGAGTTAATTGCTATATTTCTATGAGAATCCCGCTAGCTTAAATATATGCTGATAGTGCAATAAAAAGTCGTATTTAAATCAAGTACTCTTTGGTCGCTTTAAGAGTGGATTTTATCTAGGAAAAGTTCCCTTCTTCTTATTGCTGTGTAGTTGGTTAGTTGCTTAGTTTTCTGCGAATATTTCCATTTAGCTTTAATGACCTTTTCTGCCTAGTTATAGACATTAGCTAGACAACCTTATGCTCCCAAATTGGGCGTGGTCAACTTGATTAGCGACATAAAACAAGCTAATGACAGGGCTCATTATATCACTTTTGGCATGATTTTTTACAAAAAAATAAAATAGTAATGGTTTAAATAGTATTAGAAGTTATGGAAATAGTAGTAGAAGTGATGGAAATAGTAGTAGAAATTATGGATATAGTAGTAGAAATGATGGAAATAGTAGTAGAAATTATAGAAATAGTAGTAGAAATGGTGGAAATAGTAGTAGAAATTATAGAAATAGTAGTAGAAATGGTGGAAATAGTAGTTCTTGAATGTGAATTGATTATTTACTTTGGCACACGAAATTCAAGGGGCAATCGTCGGAGGAGTTGATTTTCAGAACACTCCCCTTCAATTGGGAAAGGGAGTACAGAGCATCTGCAACTGCAACATGAGCTGTGTTTATGGTTGTGGCACGACCAGACTGTTGCAAATCCGCCCAGCTCAGCAACTCGACACTAACAATTGCCGCCAAGCAGCAAGCAGCAAGTAGTTGCAAGCAAATCGCGCAGCCAACAATCAGCACCAAATTGACAACAATAAAGACTGCAAGTTGCAACGTTGCAAATGCAACAGACGCGGCGCGTGCAGCACCTGTCATGCTGCATGTGGCATCAACCGCGGATCCTCGCAAGCAGACGATGTGCACGCAACTCTCGTTTGCATACTACGTGGCATCCCGTGCTGGACATGCTAATTTTCAATTGGTCAACCTGGCAACTTGCAACTGGTAGCTGTTAGCTTGCAACTTGCAACTTGAAACTTGAAACGTGGCGGTGGCAACTCTGTGGGCGCATTTTGAGTTTGAGTTGCCGCCTGTTGTTGGCGGCTGTTTGGCTGTTGTTTGGCCGTGTGGCAATTACCAAACAACAAAAGCGCCTGGCACACGGTAGCTGCCGCATGGCACAATAACAACAATTTGCAACAGCCGTGGAATGTGCCACAACAACCACAGAGTGAGCTCGCCTCGGAGTCTTAGTCGGAGTTGGACTCAGAGTCAGAGTCTGCTTCGCCATCGACTTGGCAATTTCATTATAATGATAATGATAATGATGATGATGGCGATGAGGCAATCGCTGGCTAGGCAATTGCTTTAGATCTGGCCAAAACCTGGTCCGATGCTTATCCGTTTTTAGAATATCAATTATAAGTCATTTACTTGACTTGCACGTCCGCACTTTGTTCGGTCCACTCACCCAGTTACAGTTTCAGTTAGCCCCCCTCTTCAAATTCCCCCCTCCCCCATCCCCTAGCAACTGTCTACTACTGTGTCTTCTGCGTGTCACGAGTGTGAAACTGTAAAAGTACTTTTTAATTTAAGCTCATTTTAATTGTGAGAACTTTATTCCATTTGTTTTCGAGTCGAGCCCAAAGTAAAATAAAAAATCCGAATCCCAATCCGAATCACATTAAATTTTCAACTTGATTCTACAAAAAAGTTTCCACTTTATTTTTATTTTTATGTTTATTTTCCTCGTCCTCCTCCTTCTTCTTATTTTCAAGTCACAATTACGTCGTCATTTAGTTGGAATTACATTTGATGAGTGTTTTCACTTGGCCTTTTCTCCAATTAGTTGGTTAGTTTTGTTATTTAATGGCCAACATGAGTTCTCTATGGGGTTTACTAAGCCTACTGCTAATGGAAATGGGCATGAGAATGACAGGAATTACTTAAATCAAAACATGCAATTCATACAGACAGAGAGAGACAGAAAGAGAGAGAGAGGAGAGAGAATAATAATAGATAGCTTAAAAATCGGTGACTAATTACTAATATACGTATACGTATAAACCCTTAGGTACAAGTGTCTCAATTTGGTTGCTCTAACTAAATATGAGCTGGTAAATATATGTATAAATATAGTTTAGGTAATATAATTTGAGCCGTTGTCCAAATCTAAATTTTATATCTTAATATGTTGTTGAGAATCTCAATTGGAAATTCTCAATCAAACAACTTTATTTGCCATGCGTCTTCTGCTGATATGCTATAGAAATTGTTTATCGGTGCAGAAAACTCTTACAGATGCAAGCGAAAAGTATTTTAAAGCGCAGCACGATTTGGCAGGCCAACACCTGGCTGGCCAAGGTGCCACGCCCACAGGTAGAAAGAGAGAGGGAAATTGGTATATGGGGGGGGGGGGAGGGACTTTGGAGGCCCTCCCAAAGTAAATGTTGTGAATGCGGCTGCCGCTTTTATGATCGTCATTAATTGAGTTTTTATCGGCTGTGGATTATGTCTGATACTCTTATGGCTGACTAGCTTATTGCTTGACTCAGTTTCCTGTTGGATTTTCCCTGGGGATTTGGCAACGGCAACGGCAACAGCAACTGCAACGGCAAAGACAACGGCGCCTGCTAACTTGGCCAATACACAGAGAGAAGAGACAGCAGCGTTTAATTGATGCACCAGTTAATTAATTGTAACAAGTCTTGCACAGTACAAAACACCGCAAATGATACGAGCCATTTATGGCAGATGGCAACTGGACAAGATGACTGTATGAAGGGTTTTAGCTACGTCTGTATCTCTGTCTGTCTCTGTTTCAGAAAAATCGACCTCATAAGCACAGGCAGCTACGTTAACTGCCTGACAGGGCCCACAAAAAAAAAAAACAGAAATATAAAAAAGAAGAATCATAAAACAGCACAAACAACAACAGCAACAGAAACAAAAAACTAAATCATTGAAGACAGCAGCCGGAGACTGAATGCGATCAGAGACGAGATCTGTAGCTTGGTTAGGGGGACTCAAAAACTGGACCTCAATCTCAACCTGAACCCACCACTTACACTTGACTGCAACTGCAACTGCGACTGCGACTGCGACTTCGATTGTGATTGTGACTGCGACTGCGACTGTGGCTGCAATGGGGCAGCCTGAACTACGTTACAAGAAACGGCGTGTTGATGCCAGTTGAATGAGCAAACACAAAATGAGGCAAGCCCAAACTAAATAAGAACCACAACAATTCAATGTAAAGTAGAGCGAACTACAAATACTCTTAAAATATATACGATATGATCATTAAACAATTCCATGCATTAAGTATGAAATAAGTAAAATACGATTACACTATTATTACTATTATAATATCAATTTTAATTAACAAAGACTCAGCTAAATATCCTTTATTAAACAATTAAAAGGATCGATACTTACTACAAAATATACCATATCAAAATGGAAATAATTTGGTACTTTTAAAAAATTTAAGTCAACTGAATTGTAATTTAAAACGTATTTAAAATTATTACCAAATAGAAAAATTATGAAAGAGAGTCCAAAGTAGGTGAATAAGTTATAAATGTGGAACAATTGCAATATTATCCAATCAAAATAAATGTAAATTAATTTTAAAAAGTATTGAAATAATTTTTTTTTATTCTTTGTTGAAGCTATAAATCTCTATTCTATTTAATATTTATTTGCAAATCTATTACTTCTAAAAACTATTTTTATCTATATATCTATCTTTTTATTTTGTTATTTAACAAAATGATTCTTAATCAATTTTGTCCAAACAAAACACATATTTTTTCTCTTCTCTCACTAGACAAAAAATATAGTTGCATACAAAAGCAAGAAATTTAATCAAATAATATATTTTATATACTACTGACAAATTAGTATACCTATAAATATTTCCAAAAATAATCAAGTGTCTAAATCAATACAAAATTATTGCCATGAGTCTCACAATAAGTTCAAAGTTCATGGACTTTGCGGCAAGGCCATTAAAAACGTTGCAATGTATGAACGAAATAAGAAGAGGGGAAAAAACGAAAGACTTAAGGCACAAACTTTGACTAGCATAAGTGCACGTGCAGTAGTGTGTGTGTGTGTGTGTGTGTGTGAGAGTAAGTGTGCGTGTGTGTGAGAGAGTGAGTGTGCGTGTATGATTGCGTGTGTGCGTGTTAGTGTGCGTATGTTGTGTTCGGAGTGACTATTTAGGCCCGGTTTAGAATCAGCGCTCGTTGCCCGGCAGACATTCCGATGCAGCAGGTGTTTAGCATAAGTAATTGATATTCTACACACAATCACTGAGGCAGCAACGACAGCAGCAGCAGCGGCAACAACAACAACTCTTCGTTGCATGAAAATCAGACGCAACAACTTTGGGCGCAACGGCAGCAAATTAAATGAAGCAACTTGAAATTGCAAAAGCAAACTGAAGTCGATTTGGCCAGCGGATGATGCGGAAAGAGATGGAGAGACATTGAGAACTTGTTGTCTATGTTGTTGCAATGAGACGAACGTGAAATTAACTTGCCCCATGAGGCTGAAATCATTTCAAATTAAATGGCCAGCCAACGCCTCAATCATTCTCCCCTTCCTCCTTTGTTAACGAATCAATAGCCGAAGGTTGAGCTAAAGCTGAAGTTGAAGTTGATGCTGACGCTGTAGCTGAGGCTGAAGCTGAGGCTGAAGCTGAGCAAAAGCAACATCATTATTTATTATTATTAATATCAATTTACATAAGCGCTGAAATGCGAGCAAAACTTCACACAAATCAGAAGCTTATTGGTACCATTTAGCTGTTCCATTATTATTCAGCGATTTGTTGGCGTTCCAAAAACAAACTGGCACCCAGACCCAGCTACAACACTTGACATACCCCCCTCTCACTGACTACTGGCGTCAGTTGCTTCATCCCCCTCCCGTTACCCTGTTTCTCCGTTGTCCCCTCTTAAAAGTTGTCGCCTTCATTTTGCATTTGGACTTTTAACAGTCGATAGTCGACAGTCTCGTCTCGTCTCGTCTCGACTATCGACTCTTGACTCAATCGTGCGCCATAAGTTTTCTCGTAATTTATGTTAATTTTTCACTTTAGTTTAACATAAAAATCGAAACGCCTAAACAAATGCCAGACAGTCGAGACAGTCGCCCAACAGATAGCCATACTATGTGTATTATGCCAATAGGCTACTGCGACTACGACTCCGAGTCCGACTGCGACTGCGACTGCGACTTTGACTGCAAATGCATATCAACAAAATTATATTTCACTTTTATGCCAGTGGCGTACAGATTGATCCCTCTTGAAATTAAATGGAGAGTAAAAGCGGAATTTAAATAATATTTTTAAACTGTAGCTACTAAAATTGGAAATCCAAATAGTAACGAAAGATACAAATGATAACAGCAATTTCAATTGGCCGAAAACTCTATTTTTATCCACTTTCCATAATTATATCATTAAAATTTTCATGAGAAGTAATCGATCTTGTTTAACCATTTAATTACTATCCAAAGATTAAAGCCAGACGAATTTTTATTTAAGGTTTTAGTTATTTTTTATTTATCTAATGAAAGCTTAATAATCTTATTATTAATTAAACCCTGTACTTAAAAAAAAGTACAAATGGGTCTATTACGTTTGTGCAAATGTGCGTAACAGGCAGAAGGAGGCGTGGCAGACCCCATAAAGTATATATATTCTTGATCAGCATCAACAGCCGAGTCGATATAGCTATGTCCGTCTGTCCGTCTGTCTGTCCGTCTGTCCCTTTTTTGAGTAACTAGATCTCAGAGACTATAAGAGCTAGAGACACCAAATTTGGCATGTATGTATATCCATATCTTGCATTGAGCGAGTTTGTTTTAGATTTTTGCCGCGCCCACCTCCGCCCCCGAAAATTAAAATACAAAATTTGCAAATCGAATTACTAGAGCACCTTTAATGTTATCACCTTCATTCTTAGTATGTATAATACAGACTATGGTCCAAACCTATTCTGCAAATTTCATCCAAATCGGATGATAAACGCGGAAGTTATTCAACTAACAATGTTACGGGCAAAATCAACTGATATCTTCGTAGTGGCGCCATCTATGGATTTTTTTGTAAAATGGATTTTTTTTGTAACTGAAACAATCTGCAATGATCGCTTTGCACTCAAAAAGTACAGGGTCTCCTACTGTCGAGCTTGCTCCACCGTAGCTTAATGCATTTTTTTAAATTAATTTAGTTATCAATAAAACTATTCATAGTATAACTGATTATATTTAGCTGACATTTTTATAATTTACTCTATTAGTTATCCTTATAAATTTAACTTGTAAATTTTCAAATTAAATAGTTTTAATTACTTGAGGAATTTATTTATTTCCATCGTCTTTATAAATATAATTGAATGAAATTTGTTTATGGCCCCTTATCAATGAACAACATGTACGCCACTGGCATTTTCAATATCGTTTGCCAAATGAAAAATTACATATCTGCAGTCCAGCTGAAAAACAAGAAAATCCAACGCCCACATGACACGTAACGAAATCAACTCAAATTCAAATTGGAACGAAATAATTCGAAACGATGTACAACGAATGAATATATATATATACATATGTATTTGTAGATATAAAATGTACATATATACGGTCCTGGGTCAGTTTTTATTTTATTTTTGAGACTTTGGCATTGACTTGGAGTGCGGTGAGCAATTAATGCAAAAGGTCAGTCTCAGTCACCGACTTCAACTCCAACTTGGACTCTGAGTTGGGTCTTGAGTCTTGTGGTCAGCGTTAAATGATTGAAGTGAACTGACTGCGTTTTGCAGCTGCAACAACAGTGGCAACACTGACAACACTGAAAACACTGAAAACACTGGCGAATCTGTGAGTATCCGAGAGTGAGTAGCTTGAAAAACCTGTAAGAAACGCGACGCCTGGGGCCAATAAGAAATATGGCCCCCGATTGAAGCTAGCTGCCTGCTTGCAACTTACCTGGCTGTCAGTAGTTTCTTGCTGTTTGCTGTTATTGTTGTTCTTTTTTTTCCCCAGTTACTTTTTTTATTATTACCTTTTTTTATGTTATGTATGCGACTGTGACATGGCCAAAGCATTTAATTATAACAACGTTTTGCAAGCTGGCAAATGGTCAACTGGGCAAATGGTTATAATTGCCATTGCAAAAGCCTTCACTGGCCATTAATAATTGACTCTCGATGCGGGGGCATGGATTTTATATATAGTATTTGGCATGGACCCTTCTGTTCTCTACCATTGTGTGTGTGTGTGTGTGTGTGTGTGTGTTGGCCCATTTATTAGAGCAAAGTACCCAATTTCTCTCACTCACTGTCTGTCTGTCTGTCTGTCGAATTGTCTGTCTTGGCCTGTTTGTGCTCATCATTCGGCTCGAGTGGGCTTGTGATCCATGTGTGACCTTTTCTTGTTTTGATTACCGAATTCTCGACTGTTGTCCCTTTTTCTTATACATATATATTTTTCCTTTCTTTTCGTTTCTGACTGAATTGCATGAATCACAATTTAAAATGATTCGCATTCGCCGTTAAGTAGCCGGCATTCGAATGAAACTCGCAGTTGAAATTTCCGTTGAACCTTTTTTTTGTTATACCCTGTAGCTAGGCAAAGCAAGCGGGCATGCTTGAAAGACACATTGTTATCCAGCTAATCAGAGTTTGACTTCCCAAATTCTCGATTGATGTATATGAAGTTATTATAATAAAATTGTAATTAATTGACTAATGTTTGAATTAATTAGTTATAAGTTAAGTATGTTTAATTTATCTTAATACAGCAGTTGCATTTACTATATAATTTTATCAATTTACATTTTATTATATGATTTTTTTAAATTATTTATTACATCATCTACAGGGTACCTATTGAGTCGTACTTATATATTGTACGAGCCATTATTGCAGTTGTATTCTTGTTGTTGCCATTTTCGTTTGAATTTCGTCTTCGATGACTCAACATTTTTAGGCATTTTCATTAGGATTGCCACGATGATGGCAATCAGTTGTAGGACCTGGGTCATTCAGCCGAAACAGGATAAGGGCCACAGCCTTGACTTCCGTTCCGTCCATTCCGTTCCGATTCCTTAACTGTATTCCAATGATATACTCTTAATGATATTCCCGTTCATTCCTTTGCCCTTGTTGCTGTTGTTGTTGTTGTTGTTGTTGTTGCTGCTTCATATGGCTCACTTAGTGCCGGACGTGTTCGTGATCTGCAATAAGGGCAACCCAGCTGACTATAGCATTGTATCTGTATCTGTGTGTGTGTGTGTGTGTGTGTGTGTGTGTGTGTGTGGCACACTCTTGCCATGATAAATGTATCGTCATCCCATTTCTTTTGGCTAGACGCCGTTTCCTTTTAGTTTTGCACTGCAAGAAATCTGTTAGCCGATAAGTAGGGTTGTCCAATCAGGTCATCAAATTTAAGGTATTAGCCGGAATGGCCCAAGGGTTGCATTAGCAGTGTAGTAGCTCACTAGAGCAGTCAGAGGTTGTTTCAGTTTTCGTAGATTCAACAATTATAAGTAGATCTTGCCAAAAAGGAAGTACAAATTGCCCAAAGGTTGAACTACTTTCTCTCTCTGTTATTATTTTCATTTATAATTACATAAATATATCTGAAACTTGCCGAATCTATAGGTTTGTCTTGTTTCCTTCATTTGCTTTAATTTCAGGCAATTTACTATCATTGTTTTTAAACGATTGTTTGCATAAAAGACAAAATCAAATTGCTCAAAATAAATACTTATTTGATTTACCTTTATTACCAACTATTTGATAACATTGACTTACTTTCTCTCGACTTTTATTATATTTGATATTAACAAACATATTTTGTAGGTCTGTAATTCCTCTCTTAGAACTCATATCTTCTAATATCTTAAATGTATGATTTGATTGCTTACATTCAGCTTCATATTTTGACAAATCTGTCTGTGGTATTTCATAACTATTTTATAACAATTGCATTGCCTTTCTGAATGTTTCACATGTTTTGTTAGATCTCAGTTTCAATTCTCTAGGTTAAACAATGGGAGATGTGGTAATAACACAAACATACACACGGAACACAGTACACAGTACACATTAAATCCCCCGATATGACCCTAGGTAGTAAATCAGTTAGTATTTCAATTTCTATTTCTATTTCAATTTCTATTTGTGTTTGTAATGTTGGTAGTATTCATTTATCCAACCATAAATAAGTATCTCTGCTTTTGTGAAAATTCTTGTTGTTACCTCTGGCATTATTCTCACCCTAAATTTACACCTACCACCTACCACCTACCACCTACCACCTACCACCGACCCCCTGCCACTCTCCCCTTTGAGCTTCTCGGTTCTAACGGCTTTGAGCTGTATTTGTAAGCCAAACACACAAAATAGAAACGGAATGAATCGCATAAAACTGCAAACGGTTTGCCATTTGCAACACTGAACTTGCCCCGTTGCAATGTTGCAACATTTTTGTATGTTTGGCCAATCAATTAGGATATTAGAGACACGTTCGCATTGCGAAATGACAATGTGCAAGGGATCACTAGGGGAGAGGATGGCGTATAAAGTAAAGTATGATACCCTACAATCTTTTTTGGCTAGTTACACACACTCACACACGTGTGTGTGTGTGTTTCAAATTCGATTCGCTGTGCCGCATGCCTCAATGCGAGGTGGCACTGTACCCCTCCCTCTCCCCATCACTGGCTGAGCAGACCCCTCTCCAACATCCCTCTCGATAGTGTATGGAATGACATATTTGGTATTTCTTTTACTGGTCATTTGCGGGCATTGATTTTGTTTTTGTATTTATTTTTCTTCTTTGGGATGGATTTTTCTGGGCTAAATTGGTATGCTAAGTAGACGCACAAAAGTAAATGAGCGGGGAATGAGAGCAGGCAACAGTGCAGTCATATAAATTAGCTACCCGAGTTTACTGGCATTCCAAATCGGTTTCCATTTCGATCCTAATTATCACAGCTTTTTATCAATTGACAGGCGGTCGGTCGGTCGGTCGGTCGGTCGGTCGGTCGGTCGACTAATTTCAAAATGATTGCCCAAGAGGAAGACGCATTTCCGTTTTCTGTCTGGATCCATCGATTGGACATTAGAAGCTACAAACTCAAAGGTACTGCTATCTGTTTTGCCTTTACTCTCTTCTCTCTGTCCTCTCCCGTTTCCCTTTTGTGTTTGCCTATGGGCGTTAGTCTTTATTTGGGGGCGTGGCAATCGTTGATAAACCGCACAGCGACAAAGGCAGCGACAACAAATAAAATGCGTAGGTAATAAATAAAAATTGTTTTTAAACAACTTAATCGAATTTGTGTTTTGTGATTGACTTCGGTCTCTTATGTATATGCCGCACATGTACATATAGCTAACGAGGGCAGTTACAAAAGTATGACACTCTAGATGTCATTTGGAATGTATTTGATGGAGTGGCAAACTGTAAACTATGAAGAGCGAAACACATATTAATATAGCATATTTTGTTATGAATTCTATTGGTTACTTGTATAATAAAAGAATTGTCAATTTAGAGAAGAGTATATTTTTCATAGATGCCTAATAATAAAAATAATTCAGATTTCGAAATGAATAAGTAAAGTAAGAAAATAAACATTTTAAGACAGATACAATAAATGTTGCATTATTATTATTAGTATTAAAATAAAAGACTTTTTTCACAGATTGTTTTCAAATATAGAACATATTTAAGCTTTAAGTTTTTTAATAGATTAAGAAGGTGAAGAAAATGTAAGGGATTTTTATTCACTTTTATATCATATTTAACCTTGGAAAATTTCGATTTTATATTTTGTGGGTAGTTATATCCAATTGAATTTTCTACATTGCTTCTCTTTTGCTTACTCTTAAAGCTACCCTCGCATATTGTGAGCTATCTGAACGCTTGGTATTTTAATGTGAGCGCCTTTTGGCCTTTGACTTTGACATAAAAAAAAGACACGCCGCCTTTTCGGTGGAGCTGCAGCCTCAGACAAGCGGTACGCCAAGACTTGGATATACTTGGGAAGGAACAGAGGGAGGGTGGTTGGTAAAGAGGGAAGTGAGGGGGGATAAAGAAAGAAGAGCGAGTGCCCCAAATGCGTTTTTGTTGTTGGTACAACAATTTTTATGACGCAAGTGCTCGTAAAATTGCGTTGTCGTTGTTCTTGATGTTGTTGCTGTAATACCTTGGTTATTGTTGTTGTTGTTGTTTTTTTGGTTCCTGGGCCATTGTCATTTGTCTGTCTGTCTGTCGCCTGTTGTCTGACGTTGTCGCCTCCATTGTGTCCTTGTGACTTGTGGGCACCAAATTGTATGTATTTGGTTTTAACACATTTTGGTCTAATGGAGTGCCGTTGCTCTGTGCCACGAGCTTCATAAACTGACAGCCTAACGCCCTCACATACATATAAATGCTCACTCTCATACATGCCACATGCCACATGCCACATACCAACAACATCGACATCGACATCGACATGCGACAGCATCCTCTTTGCATTCCGATTTCTGATTTGAGTGTATTCGCAATGAGTTTGGTTTGAGTGTTTGAGTGCTTCGAGTGTTTTGTCTTTTGGAGACTTTTGGCCAACAAAATAACTTTGCTGACCACCAAAATGACCAAAAAACGAGCAAGTGAAAGTTGAACAACAAACATGACAACAACAACAACAACTTTTAACAAGCATTACAATCTAAGCAAAGATTACACGTGTTATTTACAACATGCTCTTCAAAATATGCTTACTCTCGGAAAACGAATATAAATAAAACTCATTCTCTGGAATCTCAGCAATGTTCATAATGTACACAATGTTTTTTTTTCTATCAGATTTTTAATTTTTTACAACAGCAGAAGACAGCTCTAATTGATTGTGGTAGATTGTTAATGGATGTTAACTAATTCCAATTTGAAAGGCGACTCAAACAACAACAACAAATTCATAAAATATTGCTTTCATTTCCAAGAGCAAACTCAACTAAATCATGTTTTTTTTTTTGTTTTGATGTTTTGTATCTGGGGAATTTTGAAAAATAAACTTGTTCTACATATGATTAAAATGTATCTGCATTTTAAATTTCAAGGCTCTTGTTCTTATTCTGTTTGGATCATTGATCAAGCATATACAAATATATATATTAAGAGAGCGAAAGATGGAAAAGAAATACATAGAGTTTTGCATATTTGGACATGCCTCCAAACTTATATTAGGATTGAATATCTTTAGAGAATTGTCTTGACTTAGTTGGCTTTTAAATATGTTAACTACTCGTATGGCTGATGGAATATTAACAAAACAATAATCTTGGTATAAAACTTAAAACAACTTGTATTAAACTGACATTGAAGTAACCGAATTGTGGAATTAATCCTTAGGATACTCAAAAGATACTTTGGTTATTCAATTTGGTATGTATGTTAAACAATATCAATAAAATCATCATCATTTTCATGTTAGTAACTCTTACATAAGAATTTTACTGGTAATTGTGAAAGCAGTGGGTCTAACAATTAAAATTGCCTTTAATCTGTTGTAAAAAAGACATAATAGACATCGTAAGATAGTTGCATAGACTGATGATGTAATAGATGATCAGTCTGTCGGAAAAAAGTGCTTAAAAAAATTAAACAGACAATAACTGTGTCTAAAGATGGATATTGAAAAAAAGTCTCGATCGAAAAATCACATAGAAATGACATATTGAGAAGAAAAAAAATTATTATATATTCCGACAGATCAGCCCTGTTTTAGGAGGCATACAAGTTTTTTAAAGATAAAGAATTAACCCAAAAATGGTACTTTGTGTTTTGTGAACATATTTTTTAACCTTTATTTTTTGTATTTTTAAATATTTTTGTCAGTATCGTTTCTCTATATTGATATAATCTTTAATCCATCTACGCAAATCCACAGAGTAATCTTGTATCTGTGAGTTTTCTATCAAACTAAATACAAGATACAATATGCCACATATCAGCACAAAAACAAGAGGCACAACAACAAAGCGCGTGCGTTGCCTCTTTGAGTTGAGTTGGGTTCAATTTGAGTTGGAGTCGGAGTCGGAGTCTCTGAGATGCTGAGATGGTGTTTGAGTCAGGTAGGCTCCATTCACGGTAGACATGAATGAAGGAGCTGTTGCGATGTCTTTATTGCAACAGCAGCAGGCACAACAGCAGCAACAACAACAACAACAACAACAACGACGTGTGGGCAGTTGGCTGCCGTTTTTCGCGCACCAAAAAATAATAAAAAAAAAGGAAGAGAAAGAAACAAAACACACAAGAAAAAAGAATGAGGAAAAAAGGAATCAAGTTAAAGCGAACTTTGCGCACGCGCACGTCATGCGAACGACGCGTGCAGGTGCAAGAGAGACGGAAACACACAAGGAGTGGGAGTGAGAGAAGGACAGTAAGTGTGCTCAATGCTGGCTACTGTCTGCAGTGAATGTGAATGTGAATGGGAATGTGAACAAGACTGTGAATCTGAATGTGAGCACTTATTACTACTTTTTCTACTGCTCCTAGGACTGCAAATTAATCGATCTTTGACTAATTAATTATTTTATTATCAATTATTTTAGTAATCGACTTAATTTCGAACAGTCAAAACTTTTTAAATGATAGCATGAAATATTTAATTTGATTTAAATTAAGTTTCTATGTTATTATACAAATTTAATTCATTTAATTTAATTAGAAACAATTGTTGTACACTTCTTTGTTAATTAGATAATTAATAAATACAAAATATTTGAAATAAATATTTGCAATATATTTAATTAAAAAACATACAATTTTGTTGTTTTTCTAAAAATTTAATCGAACAAAAAATAAATAAGTTTAAAACTTGGAAATGTTCTCTCAAAATAAAATTGTAAAAGTAGTTGAAACGTTTTCAAACATTGTATTATAATCGATATGTGCAACAAATTTTAAGTGATCGATTATATCGATAATAGCATAGTTGTTTTTGTTGCTCTTCTGCCTCTGCCTCTGCTTTTAGATCAGCCTCTGTCGGCGTCGCTGCCTGCGGTCCAGCAGTCCAAGCCTGATGTTGCAGCATACATAATTATAGCCAGGTTTCAGTTGCAAGGCACAGAGACACCTTTAGCTGCTCAAATGATGAACCCTTGCAGTTCCATCAATTGCCTTTGGTTCAGTTCTGGCTTCGACGTAAGTTTGGTTTTGAATTCTCAGCAACCTGTAAACGATACAAATCACACACAACGTAACCACAACCATGCTGGGGTTGTTCTGCCTCATTTTTTTCTTTTTTATGTTCTTATGTTGTTATGTTGTTATGTTGTTGCATGTTGATGTTGTCGCTAGCAAGTTTTGCGTTTGCGGCAGCGGCAGCAGCAAATTGAAGCACCGCAGCAACTTCTCGCATGCATTTGTATTTGTATGGCTTGCAGCAAAAATGCGCCCCTATCATCGGTCCAGTTGTAGCCGAAGTAGTTACAAATACTCGTACTTATCGTTGTTACTGCCAGAAACCAGTTATGCACCGATCTCCCCTCGCACTATTACTTGATACTCAACTCGTTGGCCGTTCCTGTTGCTTTCATATAAATACATACAAATACATATGTATATATGAAAAGTGATTTCTTTGCATAAAATGCAAGCTCCCCAAACTACACTGCAAGGAAATGCTCATTGAATTAATCTATTGATTGTTTGTTTATTTGAAAATATTTCACTAAGCAACAGTCCGAAAGATTATTTTAAAAAATCTTCAAGCTTTTGTAACTACATAATTATTAATATTTTTTAGAAGATTGAAAACATTATTCTGTCTTGGAGCTTCGCATCGAAACTAACCTAAGTATTTTACGAGCCAAGATTCAAGTCTCTAGTGGCGTTCAAAATAAAATATATAATAAAATAAAAGAATCCGTTGAGTGGTTTTCGGTCTTAAATTGTTTTTCCAGGATCAAAGTTGTACTGAAAATACTGTCAAAGCTTACAATTTGGCTAGATTTTTGTTTTCAATTCAGTCTCAGTCGAGTTCAGACTTTAGTCACATGTAAAACAGCAATTATTACACAAACAAACTTTTTTCGAAATCTAAATATATTTATTTTAACCCAAAGGAAAAAAGCATTAACTAAACACCATTTGACGGGTACCACGACTTCTGAGCAGCCATCATGTATTCGGTTAGCAAAGACAACAAGCAGCTGGATAGTAATCGGAAGAATTCTTCATTTCAGCGTCCTGGAAGAATAACCGAGAGGCAGTCAACGAATTTACCACAACATGAACCGCAAGCTAGACCAAAATCCGATACAGCCAATTTAGACGGGAATTGGAAAGCAAGTAAACAGTTGGAAAGTAATCGTAAGAATCCTTTAATTCCGGGACCGGCTCGACGACCAAGCAGACAAATGTCGCCGGAACAAATCAAAGAGGGTAGACGCCATAAGTCATTGTCCAGAGAAAGAAAATGTGAACAAGGATCGAGTCATCCAAAAAATAAGCAGAAATCTAAATTACCAATAAGCCATCTGGCATTATCACAGCTTTATAATAAGGAACCAATGTCTGAAAGAACAATCTATACGAAGGAATTGGATATATCACAATATAAGTCGAAATCAGATTCAAATCGAAAAGAGACTGGAACAGGATCCGATGCACCCATCATAGAATGCTTTTCGAAGGCCACCCAAACGGATAATTACCAGGATTCCCATTTAATTAAGCAAAAATGGACCACGTTGCGAAGCTATAACTTCCCAAAATCGGATTTTTCTAAAATAATGCACTGGATTTCGAATCAACTCATGATTTCTTTCGGAATACTAATTTTTTTAACGATCTTTTGTATGTACAGGAGGCAATGAAGGCAAGACTGAAAGAAGTACAAAAAGGAGTAAAGCTCGAACTAAAGATACTTCCGCATTGAAATTGTTAAATAGTTGAAAAAAAATGTTGCGAGTTAAGAAAAACTCGAAATAAAAAAACACGTTCATCCCACACATTTCTTAAGAATTGTATACTTTTGCAGAGACATGTATTCAATTTTCGAAATAAGACAGGCCTATGATATAGTAGTCTTATTTTCTCCAAATTTGGTAAAATTTTAATCACAAAATCTGTAAGTTTACCTTAAGAAACAAAAAGCTTTTTACACTTAATGTGGATTTCTAGTCGATCGCTTCTATGACTGCAATAAGATATAGTGATCCGATCAGTTTCTAGCAGTAAAAAGACGAAACTGTATCAATATTCATTAAGATAGCTTCTTAACTGAGAAACAAGTTCTGGGCTCATAAAATTGTTTAATAACTTCGTAAATCTCAAAATTGAACATTTATAAACGAAAACTTTAATTTTTGGTCTTAGGTTCCTGTTTAATCATCAATATAAGAACATAAAAATGTAGTAAGCCGATTGTAAAAAGTTAAGATAGGCAGATTTTTAAAGATGTTCTCAAGTCATTTAATAATCACTGATTTATCAGGACTAATTTTATAATTTGCTTACTAACTTTTTTGCAGTGTAGCCACGCTGTTTGGGGTCCGCAGATCCCGATTTTGAGACCGGGACACTGCTGCTGCCTCTGCTGCCTGATGATGATTGGGTATAATGGGTTTTATGGAGCAGCTGCTGCTTTTGTCGTTGATGTTGTTGGTGTTGTTGTTGTTGTTGTTGTTGTTGTGGATGCTGCTCGCTGTTCAAGTTTTGTGGCTCACACCTGTGCTTGGGTCTACCTGACATTTTGAAATATTGCCATTGATTTGCTGGCAAAGAGACTGCAAACTGATTTAGTTTCTGAATCGGATTTTGTTGGCAGAGTCCCATTAGGTTCTTGGTTCCCATGGCAAAATGTTGTTGTTGTTTTTTTTTGTTTATTATTTGTTGTTACGTTGTTGTTAGTATCGTTTGTTCTACAATTAACAACAACAATGAGCGCGAGCAATGTTTTAATTTGGGTCAAGCAATTGGCGTCGCTTTGGCAGCGTTCATAATTTCCATAAACGTCAAAAACTCCCCTCTGCCCCATGCTCCCCCCTCCACCAACAAAAAAAAGTAAGTCTCTGTGTGTGTTGTGTATTTATGTGTTTTTATCTACTGTTTAAATATAGTCGTAATTTACAGCAAATCAAATGATGGACACGACGCACACACACAGGTACACACATACTACGTAAAAAACCATAACCAAATTCATTAGCATTTTCGGCACGCACAAATTGTAAATCTTTTAGCATAAACATAAAATTCTCTCATACACCAAATAGACTCTCCTCTCCCACTGCACATATGTACACACACACACACACACATACAGTGCAGTTGTTGTTTTGTCAAAAAGTCACCAAGCAGCCGATGATCATGCTCTCGCGACAGCAAGAGAGCGCATTGTCTGATCTTCTATAGAGCATACATGTTTGTGTTGGCTTGTGGGCTTGTCTCTGGTTCGATGGTTCGAACAGACATGCTTGACTTGAACCTTACGGTTCTTCTTGTTGCTGTTTGTTTCTCTTGCTTTAATTGATTTTGTTCTTGTTTGACACTTGTCCATTGACTTGTTGTATTTGTAATACTCTCAACGTTTAAATGCACCCGAACAAATTATATGGTTTGAGTTTGGAGCCAATTGCTCCGAATTGCTCTTTAAATATAAATAAATAAATAAAATAAATATAAATAAATATAATATTATTATTATCTTATTTTAATAATAGTAAATTTGTATTAAATCAAAAATGAAACGCTAAAATCGATAATATTAAGTTAAATATAACTTATAATAAAATAAATGATTAAATCTAAAATAATTATTAAATTATTTTCTGTGAAATTAATTGGTAAATGCCTAACAAGATATTATTTCAGATAAGATCAGTTTGAGCTTAGTTCCATTCCTGTTTGACTTTTAAAGCGAAAATTAATTAAAGTTATCCAATATTCGGTCACTTTAAAGGTATTTTTATTTCCTCTCTAAATTTGATTTAACAGTACTTTTAATGGATCACATTACGAATCGATAGTTTCATTCATGATTTTTTCTTTTCGCTTTTCTTAGCTTTTTTTTTCTTTCTTCCGATTTTGACCGCTGGTAATGGCTCTTGCCACATCCTTTTACCAACATTCAACATACTCGTGCAACTTCAGTTGAATGCCCAAATGTTTGAACATCTTTTGTAGTTGTTGTGTACATGCATAGCTTTCCCCCGGAGGCGTCAAGTGGTGGCACTTCAGTTCCAGTTCCTCCTCGCTTGGTTCCGACCAGCCAGCCAGCCATCCAGCCAGCCAGTCCAGATTGAAGTAAAAGTGTACTTAGAGTCAAGCAGAGCTTCTGTTTGCGTTTGTTGCCTGTGGGGCAAGTGAAATTTTGTGGCCATCAATGGGGTCCAGCTGTGCCACCTGTGTCCCCCCCCCTCCTCCCATATCCAACCTTGCCACATCTGATGACTCACCTGTCACGGTTAGACTCTTCCTCGATGTCGATGTCGACGTTGACGTTGCTGTGTTGCATTTTAAAATTAATATTTGGATTTTAATTAGCAAGAAATTTACTTTGGGCTATGGGCAGGTTTCGTTCACCGTCTGTTGTTAAATCCGGGCTCGCGAGAGAGACGGACAGAGAGTGTGAGAGAGAGAGAGACAGAGATAGAGAGAGAGAAGAGAGTGAAAAATATAGCTGATGCTTTGTGTTTACTTTTCTGGCTGGTTGGTTGACTGGTAACTGCATGTGCACACCTCCAACTACCCATGTGTGTATGTGTATGTGTGTGTGTGTGTATATATATATTTAATTAGAGTACACATGCACAGTGGCATCAATTGTGGGAGGGATGGGATGGTAGTTAAAGGGTGTAGAATGGGGATCCTATCAAATATGCAGCATTTGCTTAGTTACAAATTTAATTTCGCTCAACACATACGAAATGCAATTTTCTCATTATAAAAAATATTGTTTCATATTAGTATGTATTATTTTATTTCAATTTTTATTCCCTCTCTATACAATTACAAGTTATTGCTTAATACAATGGCATTTGCTGAAAATTAATGGTTTCTTTTGTTTGCCTTGGCAACAAAAGGCAGATCGAAATTGCCAAAAAGCCTTTGGCCAAATATTAATTTTCCAATTTTAAAGTATAATTATGTAAATACTAAATATTCGTACCCCCTGCTCCAGCACAAGACTTTACCACCTTTGTTGTGGTTCGAACAGACACAACCCTCTGCGCTTGCGAACATGTTTGAACTGACGCTGTTAAGTTAACAGTGCGCTGTTATAAGTGCCGCTGTTAAACATAAGTCGAGCTGTAGACTATGGATAAGCATGGATGTTTTTAAATTTGTTTACTATTTTGGATTATTTAATGTGGCCAAATCAACAAGAACTTCAAAGTGTAAATTGGTACAACTAAACAAAATATTTGTACATAAGCTATTTAAATAAAATTAAATGTAAATTTAAATAATGAATATAATAATGTTATAATGTTATAATAATATTATATTTAAATTTCAATATTAATATTGAGAAAGAATATTAAATAAAGTACCAAATGTTCTTAGATGAATTATAATTAAATTTAAAGTGCTGTTTTAATGTGGGCACCAGTAATTGAACAAAAGTAAAAACTGTTGATTTAAAATTTTGAAAGAGTCAATTTTTAAAACCTAATTTATTTCTGAAAACACACTTTTCAATACAGAAAAAATGAAGATGCCTAGTATTGATCTAAATGACACCTTGCATGGAAATGGTTCAGTTTTAGCAAAGTAATGAACGTTTTAAATCCAGTATTTAATATTCGACATATTTAAATTCGGCTACCAGCTTCATCTCAACTACGAAGTATTATATTAGACAGAAAAACGTATCTTTAATAAAAGAGTATTATTACATTTGTAAGGTAGTAAAGTGGGTGGGGAATATAGTACTATACATATCTGATTCCGAGCAGGTTGCAGTTCATTTTGGTTCTTGCTGGGCGACGCTTTAATTAAAAAACTGTCGCAGCAAAACTTGGTTAAAAGGGACTTGGACAAAAGCCGGACCCTGACCGCCAAAAATGCCAGAGAGAATAAGAGAGAGAGAGAGAATTTTCTAAGCCATTTTTGGGGAATAAAAATGGAAATGGAAATGGTAGCGGGAAAGGGAAATGGAATTGAAAAGGGAAAGGGGAAGGGAATGGAAGAGGGAAAGGCTGCGGGCAACGCGTCGTGTTATAATTCAAATAATAAATTCTATTTTACGGCCCTCAGCTCTGAAAATGGCTAACAAATGGCCTCGTTGTCGTGCCGCGACCAGTTGAAATGCGAAATGTGAAAATGCAGACAGCGAAAGAGTGAAATTCTAAGGGACCACGGCTTGACTGTGCACCAGCAGGGGGTGGCATATCAAAAAAGCGGGGGGAATATAAAGGATAGAGGAATGGATTGGGAATGGGTCGAGTCGAGTCAACTTACCTACAGTGCCAAGCCAGGGCTAAAATCGATTTAGCCAAGTAAAACCAATAAAAATTATAAAGCATATAAATTGCCAACCAAAATGTTTGTTGTCAAACTTCCAGTCCGGGGAAATCACATTAGGGTGGCGCCAATCAAATTTGTGTATTGTCAGCAGGCTTGGTGAGCTCCGAGGAGGGGAGGGATCCTTAGACTGCTGGAGGAGGAGGAGGGAAGGGGGCTTGCTCTGAATGCGCTCGCATTTTTTATGACCATGCTAAGAGAAACAACCACCAGATTACTTTGGACCCAAAAACTGCGCTTTAGCCTGTAAGTCATTCAGTCAGTTCGTCAGCCAGTCAGTCAGTGAGTCAGTCAGTCAGTCAATATTTTCAGCCATCTTCTGGTGGTGTTGCAACTGTTGTTGAGTGCTACAAATGCTTGTCGGCTTTTTAATGTGCCAGCCCTCTTACCAAAAAAACAAACTCCAACTGCCCGGCACTTATTGAAGCTGGCAGATTTATTGGAAATTTAAATTCCTTTGCTAGTCACCACTCACCACTCACCAGTCAACAGTCACCAGTCGTCGCGGATCCAAGGAATCTAATAAACGCCAAAAGCTGAACAACAACATCAGCGAGAAAACCTCATACACAAAATAGGATTTTCTTTAGCTTATGGAGACAGGGGAAGGACAGGGGGGGGGGGTGGAGCACAAAGAGTGTGTTATGTTCGTTTTGTGGAGCCGGGGGCTCGCTTATCTTGCTGCTGTTCCGCGATAATGTATACGCCCCGTAAGCACAAATGTATGCTAAGGCCGCCGCCTGCAGCTTATCGAGCAATTAGCATAAGCATCTCGAAGCATAGTAATCGATTTAACAGGACACTTAAAGCCATCCATACTCGTAGTAAGCGAATCCTTTCTGCACAGTGGAAAGTTTAAAGTGATAAGAGGAAACATCTATGAAATTCTGGATAGGTTTTCAACTAGTTTCCATCTATTTATAACTACACATCTGCATCTTGTGCTTTGAATAATTTGTGTATCATCTTTAATTTGAAAAATTTCAAAATTAATGCAATGCAGTTCTTGATTTAAATATTCAATTAAACAGGACACTTTCTAAAGAGTGAAAAGTTTAAGGCTTCTACAAAAGAGGTGACTTGAACTACATTTCGGAAATGTTATTCTTATTCTTTTCGGTCAGTCTCTAATATATTTCAACATTAACATTTGTTTTTCTGTATCAAGTTAGTATCTAGTATCAATACTTTTTTTTGATATCATTACTTATAGTTTAATGTAATTGTTAATTAATTAATCTTAGTCAACTGGTTTTAGATCAGCATAAATAAATGCTTTCATATCTGAAACATTTGTTTCAGTATCTTTAATTTCAACGCATCTGTATCTTTCAGTATCTACAGTTCGTACAGTATCTTTTACATCTCAGTATCTTTTGGCTGCATTACTTGCCCACTTAGTTAATTTATAAGCCTTATTTTTCGGCTGTAGCTGCTTTATTACTCAATTGAAGTGAAGTGAGTGACAAAGGGAGGGGGGCTAAAGTTCAATTGGAAATTGGGTCGCCTGTCGGCCGCTGATGCTGAAAGTTTCCTTTGCTTTCGCTTTTCATATATAGCACTCAACAGATGTCGGATCGTTGCGCGCTTCCACATGAAGAAAAGCCAGGAAAACGGGAAAAAATTCCAAAAAAAAAAGAAAAAGAAAAAACAACAACAACAACAACGAAGCAGCCAAAACAAAATGGCAGCCTCGTAAACAACTCGCTAAACGTTTTGGCGCTCATTTTGCAGCCGTTGCTTAATTTTTTCTCCTTATTTCTGTTGCTGTTGTTGTTGCTGCTTCTCATGGTGTTGTTGTTGCTGCTGTTGTTGTTGCTGCTGCTTTGCTTGAGGCTCTGGGCACAAGTGAAAGTTCAACGGGACAATATGTGGGTGGAATTGGGACGGCTGGGCATTTTCAGGCTGTGATATCTGGTCGGGTTGACGGCTTGTGGCAGCTGCAAGGAGACTCTCTTTTGGGTGGCTGGTTAGGTGAGGGGGCTGAGGGGAATTTTCTGTGGCTGCCACGCATACGCCACATTTCGCACATTTCCCCCAATTCCCCATGTTATGCTTTGTTTTGTTTGCATTTTCTTCTTTTTTTAACTCAGCTTTTTTAATTTTTGTTTTTTTTTTTTTGTATTTTATTTTGTTTTTTTGGCAGCACAGATTTTCCGCGGATTTTGCCGCCTGCTTTCTGGTAGATGTTCCCATTGCTCGTTGCTCGTTGCTCGATGCTCGTGGCTCGTTGCTGTTGTTGTTGTTGTCGAGTGTTTTGGGCACCGCCAAAAACAAAAGGCGCGCACATTAAATTATGAAAATAAAATGCGATGCGACCTCGATGCGCCCCTTAGCTACCCATCAAAAGGTCGTCCGTCGGCTGGCAGAGACCATTGAATAACTCGACTCAACGATGACTTAATGAGCAGGGATATGGATATAGCTCAGTTCAGTTCGGTTGAGTTCAGTTCAGTTCAGTTCAGTTTAGACTCTGTACATACATATACTTACATACTATATACAACCATTGTGGGTCTCCCTTTCTCCCTTAAGGGAAAGGACGGAAGGCGATTGCGACTTTGTTGTTCAGTACTTTTTATTTAAAATAAACACACACAAAAAAAAAAGAAGCGAAAACAAAAAAACTTGCATTTAGTGTAACTTTTTAATTAAATCGTTATACTCGTATATAAGTATATTTTGTTGTGCGTTTTCTCTTCATTTCCCGCATCTTCTTCTTTCATTTTCTCGTCTCAACGTTTTTTGTTTTTTTCCCACCTTTTCATCTGCCAATGAAATTTATAATGGCTCCTCACGGGCCACAACGTCGGGCGAGTCTTAAAAAACGGTTACATGCAAATTGCTAAGCGTCTCCTCAACAGGGCCAGGACCAGACCCAGAGCCAGAGCCTAGAGGGTCTAGTGAGCCAGTCTAGAGAGCCTAATGAGGCCCAGTTTGTAATTAAGCCAAAGGCATTTGGCCAACATGCTGAGCACTCGGTTCCAATGGCTCTACTTAATATTTATTAGCAGTTCATTTGAGTGTGTTATGAATCCTGATTGCAAGAGCATCGTTTCAGATGCATTTGGAATCTGTCAGTCAGTCAATCAATCAGTCAGCCAATCAATCAGCCAGTCAGCCAGTCAGTAATAGGCATAAAAATATTCTATTTAATGGGATGATTTATAATTTTAAAAGAGTTGAAAAACAGATGGCTTTCTCGCTATTAAATCACAATAAATCTGAAACTCGTTTGATATTACAGAGTGTTTATGGTTTTTTCTACTTAAAACAATAGATATTATTATCGTTTATTTATTTTGCTTTATTTATGTTGCATAGCTTTCGCTACATTTGCTTAATATTTTAATTTTGACGCATAATTTAACAAATCAATAACTTTGTTTTCGCATTTTCAGCAACATTTTGTTGAGTTTTTTTTTGCTTAGTGTCATTTAATAACCTATAGGGAGAGCTTTATAGTATTGCTTTCAAGCATGTCACATACAAACTGAGATGACTTTATAATATTACAAACTTGTAATAATTAATTGTATATACTAATTTTATTGAAATATTAAAAATATATATTTAAAACTATCAAATGAGAAGTCTTAAAATATGTACAATAGAATCCATCTCTATATTTATAATTCTGTTTCAAATAAACTCAATCGTTTTTAAGATACAATCAATGAAATTTCAAGGTAACGTTGAAGAAACTTGACTCGAACTTGATATAATAACTTGATATTTGACTTGAATAGAGAGTATTAAATGTTAATGGTGAATTTTGTTTCAATTTTGCTTCTTTCGGTCATTATTCAAATAGTTTGCAGATTAATTGTTTTAATTGAAACGCGCGTGAGCGTTTTAAATAGTTTTAATAATTCAAAACAACAAAGCCACCATTAACTCAATCCAATCCCAGAACCACCCGCATCTCTTTACATACATACGTTTGTTTATTTGTATCTGTGTGTGCGTGTGTGTGTGAGAGCATGTGCGTGTGCGTTGACGAGCTTTAATTGTTCCTGCCATTATTAATAATAATTTACCAAACAAAATATTTTTTGGCAACGCTTTGATGGCTTCATTAGCCAACGACGCGTTCAATCGTTGTTGCAGTTGCCACAGCTGCCTGCCTCTTCTTCTGCCATCCCGCCCCGCGCACACCCTGCCACATGAAGCAACCGCGGCACGCGCCTCATTTAAAAGTCATTATATTTAATAGAAAAAAATAACAAAAAAACAACAAAAAAATAAATGTGAAACACCAACAACAGCAATTGTTTCGCTTAACGGTTATAATGAAGGGCGTCTGGTTTATGGCCATCGTCACATAAATCAATTGAATTTTTATACAACATTTGAATTTGAATTTCGTCGTTGTTGTTGCCGCTTTTAATTGCATGCTGCATAGTAATAAATATTTTATATAAACAATTATTTATATACTTTTTTATGCAATGGGCGGTTAAAAAATTTTTAAAGACTCATTAATTTATGCGACAAATGATGTGGGCGCCACTCGATATCGTAACAGCCATAAATATACCCTAATTACTTAAGTCCATCAACTAGACTTTTCCAGTACTTTTCAGTATAATGTGGAAAGCATTTAAAATTTTATTGAATTGATTCATAGTAGGATGTCTGCTTTAGTATCTGAAACTATTATAAAGTAATTTTTATATGAAATAATAATTTTATTTAAGGGTATCTGCAGGTCTAACAGGCATATTTCAAAAATATTTCATGATGACATGCTCTTTTTTATTGTCTGTAATCGAAACCTCTTTTTAAAGAAGATCCTATGAATAGCTAATGGGGATGCTGACAATGAGATTAAGTTCTTGATACATAGTTCTTTGGGAGCCAAAAGTAAAAAGAGAGAAATATTATAAGAAGACACTCAATCTATACATATTTTTATTGTAAAATAGTTATTGATTTATTTAACAACAATTCAATTCTTGACGCATTGTTTAAAGGAAACGTCTTTAGTATTTAAACTTCACTTATCTAAGCTAAAATATTTTGTATCTTTTACATATCTTTGACCATCAGATGTTTAATTTACTTTGTTTTCTTTCGTTCGTTTTCTTTTGTAGAACTTGGCTTAAAGAGAGTTGTTTTATTGGTAGTAAGTACACTTGAGTGTCCTTTCGTGTGGCCTTTGAGCTGGGAATAGTTTCAGCTAGGCCTTGATAAATGCCTAACCCTAACAGGAGTTAAGACCTAACGGGCAGCGCCCACATATCTTGGTGCTTTACTGTTTGGTGTTGGCCATAATGACCATGGGCAACAAGAACAAGGATAGCACGATAATGATATTGATGTGTATGATGATGACGATGATGATGATGATGATAATGACGATAAATAGACAGACATGATACTCTTTCGTAATGCTGTTGATCAGTAACGCACACACCCTTAGAAACACAAGCAAGCGCGTTTATTGCGACGTCCATTTGTCTAACCCCGCCCTGCCCTGCCTTGCCGTAGACCCCACCACTACCCCTACCACTACTACTACCCCTATTGACATCCTACAATTCGTAGTGTCTTCGTATGTGGTGCGTGCCCTGACGAGAAAAAAAAGAGTGAAAACCTTTTTCACACAAACACACACACACACACACACACACTTACGCACCGAATGTCAAGCACCTACCGATGACACACCCACTGAGACGGTGGGAGGTATACCACAGGACGCCCACACACACAACACACAACACGAAACACCCTGTAATACCCTACAACACCCTTCAGGGCTCGACGCCCACATTCAAGTCACTTGGCCGCGCGTCAGCAGCTACAAAATATTTACAATGAAAAATGTCAGCAGGTATTTATTTTTATGGCGCAACATTCGTCAGTCTTATTGTTAGTTGAGGTGGGGCAACAATGTGGTGTGGCAGGGTTCGAAAAGACGGCTCAAATGGGGGATAAGCACCAGGCAATACATTGAAAGTCGAGAATGACGCAAATGTGCAAGGAAACGATTTCGCCTACAAAACGCCAAACTGAAACCTCTAAAAATTGCTGGAGGATAGAGATGAGCTTTAGGCGATTTATAATAACTATATATGTAATTAGTTCTGATTAACTTTTAATAATTAATCAATCTATATATGATAGCTATAAATATACAGTACACAGTACTTATTATTATTTATTTATTAATTCTCATCTTTTATCAATTATTTATCATTTATTTTTTAATAGTTTAAAATTTGTTTATTCTGCTATCTTTGTTTATTACTTTTTTAGTATAATTAAACAGCAGTCAATGGGAGAAAGCGTTTTGTGGAAAGTCGCTGCTGTCTTTGGTTCTGTTCTGGCTTTGCCTGGCCGCCATTTTATGAATATTTATTTTGTCTCTCATATTAAAAATACAAGTCCCTGCACACACACACACACACACACACACACACACACACACACACGGAAACACACATACATACATATACAGCTAGCCAATGACTAATAGTTGTATATTTTATTAATATTTGTCTCGCTGGCGCTTTCAGCAGCATATTAGAAAGCTGCATGGAGTGGCATTAAGAGGGGGATGAGTAGGAAAATTTGACAATGGGAGAAGGAGAGGGAGAGGGAAAGGTAGAGTTCTCTATACATATTAGAAGAGCTTTGCATGCCTTTGGACAGCGGCTGATCCGAATGGAATGAGGTAAAAGGCAAAGGACTAACATTACCCAAAAAGCAGGCAGCACATTTTGCGTGCGTGGCCAAGAAAAACGAGTGTAAAGGGTAGACTGACACAGTGGGAGAGAGGGAGAGAGAGGGAGAGACAGGGATGGAGAGAGATGGGTAGGGAGGAGGATGTTTCTCTGTGTCTGTGTGGTGGAAAATGCTGCCACATGTTTTTTTAATGTCACTTCCGCTTTTATTTATTTTTATACTCATGCCAGGACAGTTCCTCATGCTCTTCTTATACACTCGAAGCTGTCAGCATTGTTGTTGCTACATTTGCTGTCATTGCTGTTGTTGTTGTTGTTGTTGTTGCAATTGTTGTTGTCGCATTTGTTATTGTTGCTGTCTGGCTGACGCCTTGTTTTATTATAAGAAGACAACAATTCTCTCTTACCCTATCCCCACTTCTCCTTCCCTTCCCTTGCCTTCCCTGGCCTTCCCTCTCTCTTTGTCTCTTCTCTAACCATCTCATAATTGTCAACATGGCTAAGCTTTTACCGCTGCCTTGGGCCCGCAAGCACATACTCACACTCACACTCACACTCACACAGCCGCACATATAGTTAACGGAATGCAAACTGAGGCCAGTTTTCACAATTTCCGTGTTTGCCTTGACATTTAACAGCTAACGGTCTGAGTTTAACGGACTTCTGCTGTCCAGTTCGGAGGTCAAGAAGTTGGTTAGAGTTGGGACTTTTAGCTCTTATTTGCTGAATTAGTTATATTCAGTTGTTCATGAACAAGAACAGTCATTATACCAGTAAATTTAATAAAAATATAAAATTATATAAATTAATTTGTAAGCAAATATATATCATACATATATGTATATCAAGGTAAATTTAATATATTTTAAGCCTAACATTTTATATCAGTAGTTGCCAAATGGTCTCATTTCATAAGAGTAAATGATTAGTAATGACTATATTTAATCTTTATAAAACTGCTCAGATTCAATTATTCAAGAAAATCCTTTTAAATCTTCATTAACAATTACATTTATTTCAAATGTGTAAAATAAGTTAATTGACCAACCGATCTAAATAATTGACTGAATATATTTATTCATTTTCATCACTTTTATTTTTCTTTATTCATTTAAACTTATTCTGAACGAATCGACACATCTCTAAATTTGGAGGGATAATACACAAAAGAAAGGACATTGCAATTTTGTTTGGGGCCCAAAAGGGTTAATATGAAACATTTTAGGGACTGGGAGGCTTTTCTAGTTTTTTATGGCCACGTGTTGATTTGTTGCCCCCTCTGTCAATGTGCCATAAGTGTGTGTGTGGTGTGTGGTGTGTGGTGTGTGGTGAGGGCGTCGCTGACTCATGACCAGTTCCATTTCCTATATGTTTTATGTTTGGCCGCAGAACAATGAAAGAAAAAACTCGCAAAACCTTCGCCTTTGACGTCGTTTTTCATTTCCTGTTAGCGGCCATTGATTTTGCCCATGTACTAATTTAATGGCATTAGGCAAATTTCCATACACTACTTCAACTCCTCTCCTCTCCATCCACACCATTTGTTCATTCTATTTTGACAGCTTTTGTAATTTGGTGCAGCTGCAGCACCAACTCTGGCCACACTGGAAATTAAATAAATATCAATTTGCATTCAATGTTTTTCTGTAATTTAAGCTTTATTTTCATTTATGGCTGATGATTGTACGCTTAAAACGCTTCCAGCTTCCAGCTGGGGATAAAGTTCAGCTAACAACCCTTTCAATTGTCATCCCATAGGTAACTACCATTTCCATTCAAATAAGTATTTCAATATTTTGTCTTTTATTCTCGACCCATTTTCAAGTCAAAGCTGTGAGCAGGGTCATCATCTTTTTTTTTTTGTCAAGCTCTATTTGATTCATTTCAGATATAAATGTTCGAGACAGGTGAGTTGTAACGAACTGTAAGTGCCCTTAATTTAAATGCAAATGCTTATTTTAACTATAATTACAATAATAATAATGCTGATGCAAATTAAAAAATGATATGTGATAGCTAATGATAATAAAGCTAATGCTACAGCTGGAACTAAATCTAATTGTAAAAATAATGCCTGTGTTTCTGTGAGGGAGATGTTGCTAGACCTAATGCAAATGCTAATGCGAATGCTAGTGCGAATGCTAATGCGAATACTAATGCTGAAGCAAAAGCTAGTGATGATCCTAATATTAACACTCTTCCTACTTCTACTGCTAAAGCTTGTGCTAATGCTTATAATCAAGATAATGAAAATAATAATGATAATGATGATGTCAATGCTAATGGTAATGTTAACTAAAGCTAAGACTAATGCCAGTTCTTATGTGAGAGATAGTGCCAGCCCTAATGCGAATGCTAATGCAAATTCTAATGCTAAAGCAAAAGCTAATGATAATCCTAATTCCAATACTTATGATCAAGATAATGAAAATCATGATGATATTGATGATGTCAATGCTAATGTTAATGCTAATGCTTATGTTTAGGACCATAGTAATGCTAGTAACTGAAACCAATGCAAAGTTTCTATTTATATAAAATTCTATTGCATCAGCAATTGAGGTTCTATCTCAGTTTCGAATATGATCCTTTAGAGATTCCTTTGAAGCTCCTCCGGGTGTTCTTCGGGCTTATGACGGATGTACTTGAAGCTATTCAGCTGGAAAAATCCTATGCTGAGCAATGCCAGCATCCTGAGCGACTTGCTGGCCTAGGGCAATGAAAAGTACTATCTGCTATTAAATATACCCCATTCAGAAAAGGTCGGTCGAGAAAGGGAACAAAGATGGAAGGAAGTGAAGGTGAAGCTGAATACGAGAAAAACACCAAAGATAGACAAAAGCAATGGCATAGTTTTTGCACGTGTAACGGTAACTGACACGTTGTCTGTTCCAAATAAAAAGAGAGGGAGAAAGATAGAGGGAGCGAAAGAGAGAGAGAGAGGGAGGGAGAGAGAGTGAGATAGGTAGAGGGATGGGAGCCAAGGTATGCGTCAGTGTGTGTACTTTTCTCATTTGCTGCTGAATTTTTATTACAAATTTCTTCATGATGATGGGAAAGGAACTTTTTTCTGTCTTTTATTTTTTTTAGTGCCACGGCCGATGTCGACAGCGACGGCGACGTCATTGGTGAGGCAGAATAAATAGCCAGGCAAAAAGGAAAATCATTGCAATAGGAAATGAAAATGTTGCGGACTGTAGAGGGGCCAAAAGACCGAGCAAATCGAACGAATCGAAGACAGCAAAATCAATAGGAAACAGTATAAGGATATTTAAGCAGGATATTTAATATGAGCACCTAAAGCTTTAGTCACTCCCTCCTCCCACACACACACACACACACACACACACACACACACACACTCAAACATGGCAGCTACATTTTTTTAGTATTTCATTTCTTTTGTCTGAACGTTCTAAAGGGAAATTATGAAAGCGTCGCCCGCAAAGCCACTTACTCGTAAGACACTTTCCAATTTGATATCAATAATAAGCAAGGAACAAATCGAAACCACACACACACACACTTCTCATAAGCCCACACAATATCTTTTGCCATTTCCCCCCTATGTGTTTCTCTCTCTCTCTCTTTCCCTCTTTCTCTCTCGCTTTCTGTCTGTTGTTGCCGTTGTGGCGATTTGGAACGTCTGCTTTGTATCCTTAAAGTGTGCTACCAACTTGGCTCAAACTATTTATCTTGTTAGCGGAAATCTATTGAAAATGTTTATGTCTTTTGTGTTCCCACACTCTCCCGCACCCTCTCGCTTTCTCTCTCTCTCTCTGTCTCTCTCTTGCCATCTCCTTAGCTGTCTGTGCTTGAAGTAACCAAAACAAGCTTTCGACACTCGTTGCATGCAACAAGGCGGCTCTTCGCATCTCAACATGAATTTTTGTATTGAATGCAAAGTTTTGATTAGCTTCAGTTTTGAGTTGAACATTGATTCTGCGGGTTGGCAAACTAAATTTTGGATAGAAGGTCGAGAAAACATGGAAATAATACTTCGGTAACTATTTTAATTTTAATTTTATCTTAATTTGTGTATGTAAAAGTTGATACAACATAAAAACATGTTCTATTTCCGGACTCGTAAAATTTGTATATAAAAGTTTCATTTATTAATTATTTATTAATAACTGTTATTTTCGGTCTGTGATTCTTACTATCGATAGTAAACTCTATAATTTACCATCGCTACTGTTATTTTTGTCAGCTTTTCTACCTATTATTATAAATAATGTTTATATGGTTTCCTTTTATTTTATTTTTGATTGATCTTATCATATCATGTAAGCTATTCTTGTTGCAGACCAAATAAAGTAAAATAAAATGCCAATGATTCAACATCAATGTCGTTTAAAATATTCACAATTTACTGACAGTTGTTGAGTTCTTTTAAAAACAAAGTTTACTATCCAATCCGATAAGTAATCCATACATAGCGTAGGACTAAACATCTCTCTATTCACTTTACTTAATATCAAGCATTTCCTTTGCTGACACTTGACGCACACACAATTATCGATAACATTGATTGTTGATTGCACAACAAAAAGTGGTCACATCGCTTGATATTATCACACAACTATCGGTATTATTAACCCATTGACGATTCCAAAAAAAAAGGGGAAAGCCCAAAGAAAAAGAGGAAAAAAGAAGACCAGGAATCAGGAAACATCGCCGACTTTGACTTCGACTTCGAGTGCGCCAAGCAAAATCAATAAGCGAGGAAAGTTGAACTAAGCATTTGCCTTTTTTCTTTCTTTTTTCATTCTTTTTTTTTTTATTTTATGAGTGCTTTCAATTACTTTGCAATTGCTTCGCGGACTTGAAGAAATTTGAGAGAGAGAGAGAAGGGGCTGCAACATTTAAGGGAAACAATTGTGCGAATACGGAGTTTCTCGAACTGTAACTTCCTTGGCACGAACTCGTACAGCACTTCAAATTCAACTTCAACTGCGACATGTTATTGTCATAATGTGCCTTACCCCTAACCCTTAACCATAGTCCTCAACACCCACCCCCCTATCCCCTTGCACACCGCCCCTCGACAAACTGAATTGCTCTTTTAAACCCTTTTGCCGCAAAACGTTGACTTTTTAGCGTTTTGTCTTCTGGTTGTTCAGTTGATGGAGTTGCTCTGCTCTTGCTGTTGTTGTTGTTGTTGTTGTTGTTGTTGTTGTGTATTTCTTCTGCCTCCCCCCAACCCCTGGTAGCTCCTCATCGGTTCCCCACTTTCGATCGTAATGTTGGCAACTTTATTTGCGGTTTTGTGTAACTGTAAATTACACAAACAGACGCGCAAATGAAACATATGTAACCAATGTGCTTTAGTGTGCTGTGATGTGTGTGTGTTTGTGTGTTGATTTGTGAGCGTATGTGTGTGAGTGTGTGTGTGAATGTGTGTGAGTTGCTGCCAAGGCATATACATAAATTATTAAACAAAACTGAGTATCATGGCAATGGCATTGCCAGTCGATGTCACCAGAGCTCAGAGTCCAACAACAGGCACCCCCACTCACGCCCCTTTCTTCTACTCCTTCCCAACCCCAACCCCAACCCCAACCCCTCCCCTGTCACCACATATCCACTGTTTGCCTCCCTTCCGCTCCCTCTATTGCTGAGCGTTCTCCTTTTTCTGGCCAACAACACACGGCGTATGCGTAATTTTGTTTTATTTGCAGTCTTTGTGCGACTGTGAGAATGTGTGTGTGTGTGTATTATTTATGCATACGGCACATGGAAAATTGCAATTGGTTTTTGGCAGCTTTTGGCAGCGGCAATTTGCTTTGAGCATAAATGAAATATATTTATTTATATACTCGTTATATACACATGCATATATGGTACATAGATATATGTATATTGTATTAATGTATAATCGCATGTAAAAGGTTTATATACATATGTAAATATCTTTGACATATTTAAGGCTGAAAGCAGAAAGTTATAATCGAATGCATAATGATAGAAAATATCGATTTAGATCAAATGTTTATTGCATATCTCCTGCAGCTTCTTTCAACAACAACAACAAATACGTTACAAATGTTGCAATCTAAAATGTCATACAAATAACTAATGCAGATTAATCTGGTTGTAGTAATGTTGTGTACTTAATAAATTAATTACATTCTTGAGCAATGTATGAGAAACAAACAATTTACAAGGTATACTATTTAAAAAAACAAATATAAATTGAAATATAAATTTTCTAAAAAATACAGAGTATTTTCCGATTAACTCTTCAATTTTTAAAACATACAAAAATACTTGAGTTTATATTTAAACTATATTTGCTACAAGAAAATTCTTTAAATTAATATAAATATATTATTTCATAATAATATTCCTTATAAGAATACTTATAATAAATAATTTCCAGTTGTGTGGCTTTATTTCATTAATCAGTCTTCAACTCTAATAAAAAATGGGTAAATGAATGTTGAGTAGATTAAACTCATAATAAGAGTAAGAATACTTAAGACTTCTGATTTTATTGTGATTTATTAAGATACTTAGATAGATATTATAGTTTTTAGATATTTAAATACCTATAGATTAGGCCTACTTTAAGCTTGAGAGCTGCAATAAGGTATTGTGATTGTGTAAATACAATATTTGCTTAATCTATCTAGTATTTGAAAGGATTCGTTAAGATTTGCTTTGCAATGTGTCAATTTCTTAGATATTCCTTAGCAATATATTTGCATATTCAACAATGTTACTTATTTTGTTGTTTTCTTCATATTTCTAGCAATTCTTCCATTACGAAACTTAGCTCAAAATCGAAATATGCAGCAGAAAAAAGGAAAAATAAAAAGAGACCGAAGCAGAGAACTATAAAATCGAATTGTTGGCTGACAAAGGTAAGCAGAGTAACAACAACAACAAATTGACAAGCAGAAGGGGTAACAAGGCTCCTCTTTACTCCCTCTCTCTCTCTCTCTCTCTCTCTCTTTGACATACACTTCCCTAGCAATTCACATAAATATGCAATGGCCACAAAATTGTTGTGAATTTTGCCTTTCGATTTGTAGCAAGGAAATTCGACTTGAGCTCAAGTCACAGCACGAAAGCATAAGGATGAGAATGGCAGGGGAATGATGAGAAGAATGAGAAGCAGAAGGACAGGCCGAAAAGGAAATGAGGAGGAAGACAAGGATGGGGACATATCCTGCATGTGAAATTTTCCAGCTCAGCTCCGAAGCCGGCAGGCAACTACGATTACAAACAATCGATGTATCGATTGATAATACTGATTTTTAATGTTATGTCTATTTTATTTTTGTTTTTGTTTTTTTTTTGTTCGACAATTGTTGTTTTTGTTGCTATTACCTAATCAAAATAATAATAATAATAACAGTTCGTGATTCGAAATATTATTATTGTTGATTTGTTAATGTATTCATTGGAAAAAGTATCTCATAGTTTGTCCAGCTAATTTGTGGTGCACCACTTGCACCACTCTAACCCCACAAATAGACCAACCCAACCATCCTATTCCCAATGTGTGTATGTGTGTGTGTGTGTGTGTGTGTGTGTAAGTGAAAAATATCCAAGTAATTTGCATAGTTGATGACCATTTTCGTAGCCAAGTCGCCAACTTGGCCGGTTAACCAGCACTTATTTGTTACTTTTGCAGTTGTTGCTCAAACTGTAATTGCTTTGATTGTGGCATATTGTTCTGTAATTCCCCTCTTCCCCTCTCCATCCATCCCTCTCTTTGTGGTAATAGCAGTTCCATGGATATAACAGCTCAAGCCAATTCCTAATTGAATTTGACTTTCTATTTGCTTTGCTTAATTCGCTGCTTGATTTCGATATAGATTGAGAGGTGGTCAAACTTTGACATATATCCATTATGTTATGAGGTACATCAAATAATGATGACCTATAGGATTAATTGACTGACGTCATAAGCATACACATCAATATTTTATTTTTAATGTAATTGTTTTTGCTTACCTTAGGTTCAAATTGTCCAAGGATGGACTCTGTATTTTTGTTAAATTCCCTTTGCTCTATGCATATAGTATGAAGCCATGTGTTATTAAACAGAGGGTCGAGCTTTGAATTTATTAAAATCCTGTAAATATGAATTCAACATTGATCTTTTATGCACCAAAGATAACATTATGTGATATACGATGACCAATAGTAAGTATATTATTTGAAAATAACTGTCGAAAATGAGAAATACTTAAGTAAATTATACTTTTGTTAATGAAAATACACTGTTGATATCAATTTTCTCTAGAAGTAGATTACAATTTAAGCATATCTCTTATCTATATCATAAAAAAAAAATTAATTTATTTTGCTTGTCTGTGAAAAACGCATTCATATTCGCATTTTTATTCGAATTCGTATTCGAACTCGCATTCGTATTCGTATTCGCATTCACATTGGCTTTACCTGTTCGTCTGTAAAAAGAGGCGACATATAAAAAATGGGTAAAAGCAAAATGTGATGCCTGCTGCTGTTGTTGTTGGGCCTTGCCTCCTTGTGCCGCAGCTGCCTCCCAGTGAAATCAGTCATGTTGCAGTCGACCCCCAACCAATGGTCTTTACCCTTCTTGCCCCACTGTCCCCTTGTCCCTTTGTTGGTTCCCTTGTCGCCTTTATCGGGTTTTGTAGAGCTCAAAACCTTGAGTTTGGGTCTGGGACCTCGATGCGCTTCCGCAGAATCACTTAACGCTTGATTACACCGATTGACGTTTTGACGAGGCAGTGATGCTGCACAAGTCGATGATGATGACGTCCACAATGATAATGTTGATCATCATCTTGATGCTAGTGACGAAGAGAGCATTGTGGTCGCAACAAAAAAAGCAAAAAGAGTTGAGGCGGTTCAGACAACTGTTGAGGGCGAAGCTTCAGTCTCCGTGACACTAAGGGAGTGTGTTGCAAGTGCAACACAGAGTCGGTTCGGTAATGTTATTATACAGAAAGAACAAAAAACAGTTACAGAAACAGGAGCTTCTAGTTGTAGTTGTAGTTGTTGTTGCTGTTGAAGTGGAAGTTGCAGTTGCAGCTCTGAAGCTGAAGCTCTTCTTCCCTTTGCCTCGTTTTTGGGTTTTGCGGCAAGCTGCCTGTCGATTAAAATGTCATCGCATTTTGCTGCCGGCTGCGTTGCAGTTGTCAAAAGGTTTTTGCCACTTGTCGCTGCCACAAGACGAAGCAGACGCAGAAGCTGTAGAAGATGGCGAAAAATGGAGATGCACGACCCAAGGGCCAGCTAAGGGTTAAGCTTAGCTGTCTTTGAGGCCAAGGCCCACCTCTCTCTCTCTCTCTCTGTCTTTGTCTCTTAGACTGTCTCACTCCTTCAGTGGCTTGTCAAATTGTTTGCCTGCTGCTGCTGCTGCGGTTTGTGTGTGGCATGCAGCAGTTTTGGAGTTGCAGTCAAAGGCTAACGAAATGCGATGTTCAAACTACGGATGCGGATGTCGTTGCACAAATAAGGACATCAACTTTTACAAGTCAGTATGTGTGTGTGTGTGTGTAGGGGTGTGTGTGTGTGTGCGTATGTTACTTTAAATTGCTTGTGCATTGATGCGGCAATCGGCAAAGTCAAATATAATAGTCGATGGTTATGACAACATGTTATCGGCATCAATCTAAAGTTATGACCAACAGCAGAAAGTTGAATTCTATTAGATTACAAACATACATAAACTATGCCATGTACTTATCAAAATAAAAATACACCAAAAACTCTATAAATAAATTAAAAAACTGTTAAACAGCCAAATTTCCTACATTTTGTGTCTATAAATCCAAGACACAAGATTACAAAATATGTAATGTGGATATTAAGATTTCAATTTCTTTTCCAATACATTGAATATTATAATTAAATACATACATCGATAAATACTACAATGTACTTATCATAAAAGAAAACTTATAAAATAATTGAATCTGGTGAGCAACTAAATTATAAATTTTTTATTTTAAGAAATGTCAGGCATAAAATTAATAATGTTTAATGGTTGGAGTTAAGAATTTAATTTGTTTTCGAAGCCATATAATATTAATATTACAGATGTTTAAAGAAAACTCAATTAATTATAAAAAAAAATAATTAAATTCAAGAAACTATTTTAATTTGTTAAATGGGCTTGAAAAATCATTTGAGTTGATAGATTCCTGATTCAGTTGATTAAAGTTGTCAGCTTTTTTGGAAATCGAAACAATTAAATCCTTGTGATTAACTCTTAAATTTTAAATTCGATACTGTCTAAAAATTATAAACGATTGATTAAACGTAAAACTTTATCTTGAATTTCTGAAGGCAAAGTTAAATATAATATAACTTTTCTTGCGCTTTTGGACATTAATACTTTAAAGCATCAAAAGTAGACTATATTTGACAATATTTTCAAATTCATGTGTCTGTATAGAGTATTTTGTAGTCCAGCGCATTTTCTCAAATTCTTAGATTTTCCTCTGTTGTTTTTTAAATGATAGACCTGGCCTCATTATCCAAAGTTAACAATTTATACTTACCCCTGATCTTATGTATTAGATCATAGTTTAGTAATAGAGGTCCTTCCTTTCCTAAATCCACTCATCTGCTTCTCCCCCCCCCCCCCCACCAGCCAGGTGCCTTACCTTGTCCCTCTATGACATTTCAATTAAGTGGCATAATGAGATCTGCAAAGTGCAGCAACTCTTGTTGCAGGCGGCCAATGATTAATGGCCAAATGTTTATATCTGCGAGCAGGCTGCGAAAGTGTTGACTGCTGCTGTTGTGCCCTCAGAGCCACCTCAAGATCCACTCAACTCACCTCCTCTCTTCTCTTCTTTTGCTTTCCCCTCTAGGTGCTGGTCCTTCCATCAACTGGTTGGCTCCCCACAAAAGAAAAGAAACATCAACTGTCCAATGTTTGTTGTTGCCCGCTGTTCGCATAATTTGCCTACAGATAGTCGCAGTTGGTATTCTCCCCCCTAGCTGGATCTGAAGCTGGTACACTGAGAAAAAGAGACCTGCTTATCAAATCAAAAGCATTTACATAGAATACAGAAAAAGGAGAAGAGCTTTAAAATTCATTACCATTCATGTGAAATAATTTGTTCTTACAATTCTTGGATCAAACTACGAAGTCTAAAAATATTATTTTAAAATATTTAAAATGCTTCAAATTAAAATAAAAATATGAAATTATTAACAAAATATACAGTTGTTTGTATGTTCATGAGCTTATCTTTTCATTTTTCGCCTTAGAATAATTCTTAAGATATTAAAAAGTTTAATTTTATTTTTAGAATTGTTATATTAAATATTTACTTTGCCAATTACAATTACAAAACTAAATGGTAACTGACTTTGATATTCAAATAAATTTATTTCATATAAAATTAGGAGTTCTTTAACTTAGACTATCACTTAGTTAATGTCTTAAATATTAAAGATTTTTGTATCTTTTTAATAAAAACATGTCTCATTAGAAGTTTTCTTACAATCAATACGTGTTTTCTAACTTTAAGGATGTTCGATTAGAACTTTTTTTCTCAGTGCAGAGGGACAGAGGGACAGACTGAAGACTGGCTCTGACTGAGGAGGGAGCTTATCTGTTTGCTGCGATCGGCATCCTTGCTAAAAATCAAGGTGCCGCTTGAACCGGTTCCACAGCATTGACTGCTGATTGCGCACGCTCAAAAGAAGGCCAAAAGGGAGGTGGCAAGGCTTTGAAAAAGGGAAAGGGAAAGGGAAAGAGGGGAGTGGTGTATAAGGAATGGCCAATACTCGTAGCCTGAACAATGTTTTCGCGGCTTATTACGCGCGATCGCTCGCTCTACAAAAAAGAAAAAAAAAAGCAACAACTATCGTTGAAGGAGCCACCTGTGCGCAAAAATCAAACCGAAAACAAAGCTCGTTATGCCATTGAGAAGCAGCTAGAGGGAAGAATGGTGGTGGTGGTGGTGGTGGTGGCTGAAAGAGAGGGGAAATGTGAACCAGTTTATGTCCACAGTGAGATGGATGGATTGGGACATGGGGACGAGTAGCCGCCGCCAAAGTGGAGCAGTCAAACAGCTTTGAAAAGCCGCTGAACCAAAGAATCGAGAACTAAGAATCGAGCGTCGAGAGTCGAGAGTCGAGGCAGGATGCACCGTGCTGTTGCCTATCACAGATCAGATGAAGAAATAAAGGGGAGGATGGGGAAAACATGTTATGCTGGCTGGGATAGGGATAGGGGATTTAGGAGGGAACTCAGATTAAGCATCGGCGGTCGCGTTAGACTTGCGACCACCTGGCGCTCTCCGCCAATCAGCGAGCAGCAAAGTGAATTAGTGGACCCCTTCTATATGGCAGGACCTGGTCCTCAATCTGGTATAGCAGCTCTTCTTCTTCTACATCATCTTACTTTTCTTACTCCTCAACAACATCATCTTCCCCAACTAGTTGTTGTGGTTGTTGCTTATTTGCAATATGCGTAAATGTTTACGAGCCAACTTGCTTGAACCCGTACTTATAGACAAGCTCGCAGATCTACGCGCCTATGCACGGTGTACAGTGGGCGCCGTTGTACAGTGGGCACCCGAATCTGAATAATGTGACAAAACACGAGACATGACTAAAAAATAAATAATTTAAAGAAAAGATCAGACAGACCAACAATTTTAGATATTGTTAAACAATGTGATAAAATTAAGATTTTAACTAAGATTTATTGACAAATGTTCTTAGAGCTAAAAATTTAAATCAATTTTAAAAGAACTTAAACTTGTGACAATATGGAGAAAAAACAGATTTTGTAAAATAAAATGAATTTTAAACAAAACAATTTACGGAAGAATTGTTTTAAATGCATATTTTAAGCGAGACTAATTGATATATTATTTTAAAATTAATAATTCAAATCAAACTAAATGTAATTTAATTTGTAGATCTATGGATAAAAACAATACAAGTATTATATTGATTATGAAATGCATGTATTTTAATAGAGATTTATTGATATATGATATTTAAACTAATATTGAAAGTTTTAATTATGTTATAGACTATTACTTAAAGTATTTAATTTAAATTGAAACATAAGCAGGAGGTATTAGTTTGGATTATTAAACATTTATATATTGCAAACACTACTAATGTTCTCATAAGAATAAAATGATTTTATTTCTATTATTTCTTTATATTTTCATTATAATTGACAACAGGCACCACTGTGCGCGGGGTCTTAGGGTATTGGCAGCACCACAGACACTTGTACACCTAAGTGATTTAGTGTAAATGATTGTGGCAAATGCGTAAGGAGATTGAGGGACAGAGTAAGAGATGGAGCTGGACATGGAGATGAAGGGAAACGAACTTTTTCGTTGTAATTATTGACAGCGCATTTGTAGCAGGTGCTGCCTGGAAGAAATGTTGACCACAAGCTGTTGGCCCATAAGCGGCATGACTTATAGCCAATGTTGCGCCTGAATAGAGCAAAAGTAAGTAGGAGTTCTTCGTGCTCTCATCGGTAGCCGGACATCACTTCGATAAACAATCCCAAGTCTAAAAACAAATCAGGGTATCAAAAAAAAAAAACAACCATTCGATATTGTAATGGAACAAGTTATGTATAGCAAAAGCTGATGTTACAGTTTGAGTTACATCAAAACAAGAAGCTCCAATGAATGCTTAAATTGCTTTACATATGATCCATTCGCCAGAGAACGAGTTTGTGTTAGATAGATTGGAATATCGAAGAGTACGGATACGCTTTGATTGGAATTGGATTTTAAATAAATATCAATTTAGAAGATTTAAAGTTATGTTTAAGGCATCTCCAGTAACTTTGAGTAAAACATACTTATACTATTTTAAAACTATTTCCAGTTGCTAGATTCTTTAATCTATAAAACCAGCTTTAAATTCACAACACTATGCAATACAGTTTAAATTACAAATAGTGCTTGATATTTAAGTTAGTCAATACTTTAAGATACGGAATTACACATATAAAGGTAGCACATTTCCCTCTCTATTTAAGACAATTAATTTCAAACATTTTGTAATATTTAATTGTTTACCTTTCTCTTGCTCGTTTTTAACGTTTTCTTATCGAGAAATATATTTGGAAATATAAAATTAGATTAAATTGATTTTGAAAACATTCTCAAGGTCGAGCAATCAGTATCAGTATAATATTATTATTATCTTATTTGTGTTTATTCAATTGCTATTGATTTTTGATTTTGATTTCGATTTTGATTTCGATTTTGATTTCGATTTTCATCAAATACTAGTTACCAGTGTTGAACAAGTACGCCCACATGAGCGTCAGTCACCACAAGTTAATATCAAGCGATGGAAACAAGTTTAATCTTATCAACTTCGACATGCAGTTTTCGTTGTGCAACAGAATGAGAAACCAGTCAAGTGACAACATTTTGTCAGCGTAATGACAACAACAACAGCAACAATGGCACTGGCAATAGCAACAACAACAATAACAACAACAACGAGATGGGTGCTCTTGAATTTATGTGCGAGTTCTAATTTTAATTGCCAATTTGTGGGCATAATTTGTCCATAAACCTTAATTAACGGCGAAAGCTAACAGCCGGCCAGCCGAAAGATGTCAAAATAAAACAAACACCTCCAATGACAACAACACCAGCAACACCAGCAACAACAACAACAACAGTAACAACAATGTGAAGAAGCTGAACGAGTCGATGCTTGTCACCAAAAGGGCTGATAGACCCTGGACTGGGACCTGACCCCATCGCTCTATTTGCATGCAAATTAAATGGAAAGTATAAGCAAGAAAAAATCCCATAAGAAAATTGTAGGCAATCACAACGAATCAGAGATGCTCTTCAAGAGCAAAGCAAAAAATACAAATAGAGTATATATATATATATAGTATAAATACAAATAGAAACATGATAGCAACTAACTTTAAAAATAAAATATTGTAGTAAAGGAAAATAAAGAAAACAAAGCTAGGAACTGCCAAGTTATAGACATGGCAAGAATTTTAAATGCAAAATATTGTATTTTGATTTAATTAATTATAAATCAAATTCTTGGAAATGTTAGAAGAAAACAATGCACAATGTTCTATTAAAAAAGATAATAGCTCATAAAAAAATAATAAAAATAAAAATGGAATATTGAAAACGTTTTAGAATTTTTTGTTGAAAAAAAATTGACAAGATTTATGCCCAAGAATAAAAGAACTATTCTAAAATACCAAACTGACAACAAACGAAGTATACCCACTTGATGTTCATTTCTAGGGTATCAAAATATAACATGGAGTTTAAGAAATTAATTAAATGCTATACTTAAGTTGATTGTATACAAATGTGTCACACATTCGATCAACGAAGCTGCCCAAAATCGAACAGGAATCACAAATAAAATAATATAATAAAATGAGAAGTGCAACAAAAGTGAATGACTAAAAGATACCATGGCTTTCAAAACAAATGGCTTAAATAAAATGAGTCAAAGTAAAAGAAAAGCAATTAACTTGTATTTTGTAAATCAATTTTAATCAATCTTTTTATGATGTTGAAGACTCCCTTCCCTTATCTTAAAAACCGATAGCCGATTTTTGTTTTTCAAGTCCATACCCGTTTAACACATTTCCGAAGCTTACTGGGTATTTCTAAACTATAGAAAAAGAATCGAGAAACAAAAAAAGAAAATGAAAAGAAAAGAAAAAGAAGAAGAAGAGAAAAGGTTGTGTTCAGCAAAGAACTGTCGCATTGTTTTGGCTGTTTTGTTCGAGGCTGAACGCTTTATGTACATTGTTTGTTTTTGGTCATTTCTATTCAAATTTGTCTCGATTTTTATTGCATTTTGTTACAACACGACGAAACGAATCATCAAAATTAACAGCAACAAATATAATAAAACTAATAAAAAATGGTCGTTAAAAATGCTCACAGAGGTTTAACAACAGTGAAGTGGAATGGAATGGAGAATCAACGTGGTCGGTTCCTGCCCAAGCCCAAGCCCTATTCCCATTACCATTCGTTCATTTATCTACAACTCATATACGATTCATCGAACGAACGGTCCACACTTTGGACAGGGTCCAGTCCAGTCCAGTCCAGTCCAGAT
>JBAMBI010000424.1:0-21182 GCA_037043535.1 Drosophila putrida
GCGGTGCCACGCCCATTTGGCTGGCACAGCTTCCTATTGATGTTGGAAGCCTTATGCAAAAAACTAGAACAAAATATCTTGCGTAGCTTGCGAGTTATTAGTTTATGCCACCAAAACCGGTCAAATTCCCCATAGTGCATTGGTACGTATCAGAATAAGTACGGGAGAGCGAAGAAAGAGAGAACAACTGCAATATGAGAGCAAAAGAGAAATTAATTAATACATGTACGATTGTGCGTATGTATGTAAATCTGTGCGTGTAGGAAATAACGTATTTTGTTTTTGCCTGCTTTGATTGTCTATTGGCAAACCAATAAAAACAAGCAGGCGCATCTTGTTGTTGTGATCATATTGACGTGATAAATATCTTTATATCTTCCGTGTTTATTATCCGATCTTGATGAAACTTTCACAATGCATCCATATGTATCCAAGTATTGTTCGTGCCGAAGCTCTAGCTTGCTAATTACCAGAGTGGGCGAAGGGGGCGTGGCATCCAAAATTTAAAATAAACTTGATCTGCGTGCAAGTATAAGAAGTCTTCACACCAAATTTGGTGCTTCTAGGTCTTACCATCTCATAGATCCTTTCGTTCATACGGACGGACAGACGGACATGGCTATATCGACTCAGCTTGTCGCCCTGATCAAGAATATATATACTTTATGGGGTCTGCCACGCCTCCTTCTGCCTGTTACATACTTTTTTTTTGAACAAACTTAATATACCCCCTCAGGGTATAAAAATGAATCATGAAACCAGACAGTTCTGAAATTATTCAACCTGACAATAAAATTGATAAAACTTCGATAAACATGGCATCTTATACCGTTGCTTTAGGTACATTTTAAGGAACATTTTTTTTTTTTTGAAATTAACGACAGATGTCTTACAATGCTTTGAAGAGCAATGCCAGAAAGCCGTTGAACTTTGTGAAAGCATAGGCACGAACAATACTCGAATGAATAAGGATGCATTCTGAAAATTTGATCAATATCGGATAATAAACACGGAATTATTAAATTCTTTGATTCAACGTGTTTTTGTTGTTGCGAGTTTTCGCCCTTTCTCTGTCTCTCTTATTCAACTCTTCAATTTAATGTGTTTGTTTTTGTTCGTTTTGTTTTCTTGTTCATTTTCGCATACATATATACATATTTACATACGCATGTAAGTGCACGCTGTGTTAGATTGAGTTTTCGCCCTCTCTCCCTCTCTCTTTCAAGTTATCAAGTGGTAGAGGCGATACGTAGGCAGACGGGAAATCGTGGTTCGAATCCCAGTAATAGCACGCTTAAATTCTTTACTTATTTATTTAATTAATTTTTTGTTATGCATTTAAAATTTGTTTTTTTATGATTTTATTTAGTAAGTTTAAATTGTTGCTAAGACTTTTAAATACAAAACAGATAGCAAAAATACAAATCACAAGAATAGTTAATAGAAAATTTGAGTGGCGTTCTCTACTAACCCAGGGTATTCTACTGTCGGGCTCTCCCGACTGAACGACATATTTGTCAGCTATAAATATTAAAAAATGTCTTGCCTGCATTTGTATAATTTTTATAATTTCTCTTCCCTCCCCTTTATTTTATCACAACCCCCGTGGCAAGATTGGAAAAGCCTTTTAAGCAGAGCTCGCAAAAAACAATTGACCGTTCATCGTTGTCCATAGATAACTCTCATTTACAGACCCTTTGAGCAAAACGTCAGAGCTGAACCGTTCAGTTCATCTCTTAAGTATAACGGTCTACGCTCAGCGAGTAACTGATATTGTTGGCACGCGTCTTTTTGAGCTGTGTGTTTTTCTTTTAAGTGCGTTCGGTAATTTTGGAAATATGGGCCGTGAACAAAACGAAAAAGTGCATCAGTTTTTTAAATTTGATGTTAACGAAAATAAGTCGAAGTGCAACGCATGCGGTGTTCAATTGACTGTCCTGCACGCAACAAATTTAAAGCGCCATTTGACAGCTAAGCATGCCGAGATTTTTAATGAATTGAACAGCATCGACAATATTCAAGTGCATCAAAATATAAATAAAGAAAAATATGTTATGAATCAAGTCAAGAAGCACTCGTTTCCTCAGTTATTGAAATAGTGACGACGGATTGAAAGTCACTTTTATTTCTGGATAGCGAAGGGTTCCGAGAAATATTAAACCCAATATACAGCGCTCTTTCTATGGCACCCATAACGTCCCGAAATATTATGCACGCCATACCCTTAGCAAAGTGAACAAAACAAAGCAAAAAGACCGTTTGCGCTGAACATTTAAGTTTTTCGGTCATCTGCTGAGTCTCAATGTGCCAGCGTTCATCCGAATTACTCTCTTTAAGTTGTTATTGAAAGATCGTTACATGCATAGCTCACCCGAAATCACCCAACCGATAACGGAACGCAAAGTGAAAAACGGTCAGCCCTTATTTGCGAGCTCTGCTTTCAAGCACATCAACAGTAAAGCGACATGCAACGTAATGGCACAATAATCATTGACTGTTACCATCCATATTCTAAATGAAAAATATCATGGGCAAAATAATTGCCAAGTTGTTACTACACTGCATGTACCGATGGTCTAACAAATCAGTAATTTTCATGTTCTCGCCTTACAATTCCCAAGTGGTTCTAGCAGTGCGAACATGAGATGCCGTTAAGATCACAGAGTAAGTTAGCAAAATGCTACTGATGATAGAGACTGTCATCTCTTGAAACATGTGTTCCTTGTATTTTGACAAGTGTTTTACTATGTTCTCTTTTGTTGGTGACCCCAAATCAGCTAAGTACCTATTGAACAAATAAAAAGTTCGATACTAGAGTAATAGGCAGTGTTGCCAAATCAGCTTTTTATACTGTCAAATCTGGCTGGTGTAGTGGTATTAGGCTATAAGACTTATCTTAGAGATGTATCGCTTCCAAAAGTTTACAAGGCTTTTAAAGCCAACCTCCAGTCTGCTTTGGATTGTGTAGAGACCCCGAATAATTGTTATTGCTCAAAAATCAACCATAAGAACTAATCCAATTTGTGGTTCAAATCAGTGTTGCCAGATTAGCCTATTTCAGGCTAGATCTAGCATATTTAAAATCGGAATAGCCTATAAAATTTGCAAATAGCCTATAGTCATAAGTCTAGCTTATTTGAAAATTCATATAGCATTTTCTAGCCATAAATGTATTTGAAGCACCAAAATGTTTCATGGCATAAAAATATCGGAGCTTGTTCATATATTCATATGATCGTGAATTTTCTTCTAATCGATATTGTCATCGATATGAAAGCTGATGCGTGCAATCACCAACATCTTTCATTTATAGTTGTGAAATAAAGTGGTGAAATTAAAAAAGTTAAAAAAGAGAAATGCCAAAAACAATTTATAAGCAATTATTCCGCGATGCTTGGCTGGAAAGCGGTGAATTTAAAGACTGGCTTAGAAAATTGCCCGCTGAAGCAACAAAAGCATACTGCTGCTATTGTAAGGCTACAATATATTAGATTTTATTAAAATATTTGAATATTTTAAAATCACAAATATTGATGAATATAAATCTCAAATGGATAAAATTCATCTCATTAAATGGGAAAATATAACGGACACTGTCGCATTTTGGGCGGAGGTGCTGGTATATAAAGACGCAGGGAATAATAATCCATTCAATTCCCTCGCTTTATTTGCCATTCAAATTCTATCATTACCGTGGTCAAATGCGGAAGTAGAACGCGCTTTCAGTCAAATGAACGTGGTTAAGACGAAATTGCGCAACAGAATGCAGTTAACCACGTTAAATTCAATATTAAGCATAAGGTTTGTACTTTTTTAAAATCATAATAATTTTTTTTAAATAATTTTTTTTATTTACAGATATGGATTGCGAAGAAATAAAGAATGTTGTCATTCTTATAGCTTGCCACAAAAGTATTTAAGCCTTATACAGGCAAGCAATAAATATACAAATGAAAAAGACGACGACGAGGTCGACGACTTCTTAAATAACCTTATTTAAATAAAAAACTTTAAAAACCTAATGATTTTATATGTTTCGTTGCATTTTTTAATTTTTAGCCTATTTTAGCTTATTTTTGCTGAAAATCTAGCCTATGCGGGCGCTCATCATCTGGCAACACTGGTTCAAATACACCAATATTTTTCTAATTTCAGTATCTGCAAAGCCTACTAAACTTAAATTTTAGACTTTTAAAAATAAAAGTTAAAAATATGTAATTGTTTTAATTGTTTTTAAATATAATTGTTAAAAATAATAGTTAAGGTTGATTTTTAGCTTTATCAGTCTTTCATAACAATTATTTTTGACTTTTTGACATAAAAATCTCCAGACTCTTATTTGTAAGAGAAAAATATAAAAATCACAAGACTTTCAAATTGAAAATGTAATATAAAAGTCATCTCAAATATTTTCGCTAATAAAAGAGTAAAAATTTGCAAAATCGCAACATATATTAATTGCATTTTTCTTTTATTACCCTGAGAAATCTGACTTTATCAGATTACAAATAATGAAGATATTGAGTAATAATAAAAATAACAAAAGAATTTTCAATTTGAATGTTTATTATAAAAGTCATCTCGAATATTTTCGCTAATATAAGAGGAATAACTTTTTAGCTCACTGAATATGTATTTTGGACCGTACTTTACATTCTAAAAAGATTTGGTTAAGTCCAAACGACTATATTATATAGCTGCGATCAAACATTAACAAACCAATATTAAGTCCATTAATATCTTACTGATTTGCATGAACAGCCATGAAGCTATGTCTGAGATTTTTTATTTCACAGCAGTTCAATTTCGTATAAAAGATGAATCCAGACGACTTAATATATATTAGATTCAATTCTTATATCATTTATTTATTTTTTTAATTGGCTGAAGTAATAAAATTTGTTGCACTGCTTCTCCGCTCAAGTTGCACCTGCAGTCAGTTAAAAACAAGCGCAGTGCAGGAAAAGCTCGCGCAACATTAAAATCAACGTCATAACCAGACTCAGAATTGTCTACTTCAATCGAGTTTAAAAACTTTTTTAAGAAGGAACATCTATTGTCCTCTAGCTGCTCGTTACTGTGTGTAAACGAAGAGTTACTGAGTGTAGACGAAGAGGAGAGTGAAATGTCGTTAGGGTCTACTAGGATTGATTCCGATAAATTTTCTGCTCTCTGTAAACATAATAAAATATCAAGTTATTATTGATATTAACATGGTTCTGAACGTAGTGCCAGAAGCCTTAATGATGTCATCCCTCTTCGCTGGTTGCTGCAGTTACCGTCTCCGATGGTATATTTGTAATGTCTCTTAGCACTATCTTCTTGTTCTCTTGTTGTTTCGCTTTTTCTTGGAGAATTAGACACTGTTGTCCCTTCGTTAGTTTAATATGTTGCTTTCTTTTACGTTTAAAATATTGTGCACAACGTAATCAACAATTGCCAAAAGGCAAGATTCCGATGTCGTGGGCGCCAACATCTGATGATAGATTCCGGTTAGATTTCCGGCTCGGTTCTCCGATTCCCATACAAACTGCTCAGCGTGCCAGCTGCACTTTGCACTGTGTTAGGGCTGCATAGTGACAAGAGCAGTGCTGGAAAGTGTCCGTTGCTTGGCGCGGTTATTCAAATATATATTTGTTTAATTTAAACCATTTAATTTTGCTAATTTATATATTGTAAAAGAATAAATATACTTATACTAATTTTAATAGTTGCTATAAAATAACTTTATGTATCTGTTCGATTTAATTATATTATATTTTCTAAATAATACATGCAAATTTATATCTTCGATATTTTTACAGCGGTGTCGCTTAAATTTAAATTGTTTCAAATCTTACAACTGTCAAATGTATAATAAAAAAATGCATTAAGCTACAGTAGAGCAAGCTCGATAGAAGGAGACCCTGTACTCATGGGAAAAGCAAATAGTGGTGAAAAGCAAAGAGACGTAAAGCTAAAATATTTTGTCTTATAATAATCTTAGATACTTATATATAAAGTTACATAAACTTGCCGCCGCTCGAATTAGCTTCCGATACAAAATATAATCGGTACCCAGGGAACACCACGGGGAGGCCACTACAATTGTAATGGGGTCACTTAATCCAAAAAAAAAAAAAAAAATTTTGGGACCTACGAGTCGACTTGAGCTGCGTAAAGCAAGTTCCCCAAAAAATTAAGTTCTGCTATCGTACGTATAGACTTAAATAGAGACATGTACAGAAAAAAAGAAGTGTAAGAACGTAATACAAACATATAATATAATAACTAACTATTAATATTAATAATAATTAATATATTATGATTAAACTTAACTAAATATAATAAAATATGTATAGTAGTAAAAATAATCAAATAAATGAATAAAATATGATATAATAATGTTATAATTAACTATTAATATTAATAGTAATTAATAAATTATAATTATACATAATAAAATAAAATATGTATAACCATAAAAATAATCAAATATAAATAAAATATGATAAGCAATAAATTTTAAATTCAATAAAAATACAAATAAACATATAAAATTTAAAGAAAATACAAAGACTTATAAATAACTAAAGAATTAAAATATTCATTCATGTATATTAACTAAAATACCACTAAGGTTACTGTATATGGTCTCATATGTGCGCTGCTATCGGACAAATTTGTCATCGCCCAATCAATGCGCGTACCACAATTGGTTGTAGACGATTTCAAATCTAAAAGATACTCATATCTTAAGGTACCCAGAAAATCATAAATCCTACTACTACATCCTTAAGAGATCGTAAACACATATTAAAATCCCCTTAAACTATGGAACTGCTATCTAAAAATAAAAAACTCAGAAAAAAGTTCTCAAATTCTGCTTCAAATATTGTCAATGGATAACTAGGATACACAACTAATAACCCTAAAGACTTGTATTTAAACACGGCAAATTCAAACACTGCAGAAGCTATATTATTAGAATCAGCACAATAACGACCACTGGAGCAGAGATTGACAAGCTCGAAAAGTTCATTTTAAATCAGAATAAGAATGCAACTTTTCGGTCGAGTCCTATTAGCTAATGATTCACAATCGAGGCACACTACACTGTTAAAGCCAGGTACTTCATATGTCTCGTTAGGGAAGGTTGAAGTTTCACCGACCGAAAAGTTTCAACGAAACATAAAAGAGAAGCATGAGCTGATCGGAGCAAATATCGCTAATGTGGCAATACAAGCTTTCATATTATGGAAAAATGTATTGCATTTATTCCTGCCGAATAGACAGTCGTAGTGCGTTTTTAATAATTTCGTACTGCGCAGACTTTGAAGCTCTTGCTCTACTGTCGACCGGGAGTCTGATTTGGGGGCACGAATTCCCCAATTATGAAAAGGCCTGCAGCAGTAGTGAATCTACTGCAAGCTACATATAAGGCCGAACGACTAATTCTTGGAAATGTATGAACTACAACTTTGCTATACGTAGCCCCTTGGCTTTTATGAATAGTTATACCTTCGGCAGGTATAACTGGAAATTGTTTACGGTCAATAGAAATTTGCTGATTGGGATGAAACTCAAAACTTTTGGTAGCTTTATGAATTGGGGTCCAAGAAGAGTCTAGAGAATGGGGACACTTAGCACGAGCATTAATTCCTACACTTTCATCAATGAATTTTATCCAAATAACATGAGGAGAATTGGATGTATTAATACCTTAGTCCATTAGAATACCGGAGGCTCCGTTCACTAAACCATCGGAGCTATCTATGTTGACCGTCACCATATATTTTGCAGTGGCTTTTAAAATAGGAGAGAGGCATAGTCCTTGAGTGTTGGACGTCGGGAAAGATTTAACTGTCTCTAGATGTCTGATTTTAACTTCAGCGCTAAGATGTGAGGCCTTTATAAAATCAAGAGCATCTGAAATGTGCTGAGCAGTTGAAATGGAATTTAATTTTGCGCGTTAAATACAGATGTTTCTTCATTCCTATAAAACAAATGAAAGAAGAATTTTGGAAGTGGTTGGGTCGCATCCAGGCCTACTGTTGTACAATTGAGAAAGGGATTGAGAAAATGCTGAAATTAATCTACTTCTACCAACACCTGCTCCACCACCCACAAATTCATTTCAGGAATGGCTAAGACCTGAAACTCATCATCTATCTGACCTGGTAACTGCTCTTCCTCTTCCCTCCTAAGCGCGTCTTCTAAATCCTCTAAAATATTATATTTTCTAAACATAACCCTAATTGACTCCCCATTTTGTGAATAAACTTCCTTACAATTTCTCTGAATTATTTCTACCTCTTTATTTCTCCAAGGAAAATACAACATAACCAGTTCCCTAAAGTAATTTGGTCTATCGGTATGCAAATTAAAACTCCTAAATCTAATTATTCGAGGCTTTGTTCTCGCCCTAACAAACCCACTCCCGTCAGTAAGAGGAATGGGTCTGCCCCCTAAATCCTCATTTTCGTCGACATCTTCATTATCCAGTCTCGTCTATGATCTCATAGCTGATGGTTGTGTCGCGCTCGTCAAATAGTTCGATTTAAACCGCCGTTTAAGTTGTGCTTTGCACAAACGAAATTCTATTTTTAGACATCGTCTCAAGCCGGTGTCTGTGTCAGTTAAACAAAGATAAGAACAGAACAGTAGTTGTTTTTGTAATAACAGTGCTTGCCCTGACGGGCAAGACTTTGGCGCTGCAGTGCACACTGCTGCGCATGCGCTCTTATCTATTTTTGATCTTCTGCTTTCTGCTCACATTTGTTTACATTTGTGTTCAGAGGAAAGAAAATAATTTTTAAGCAATTGCATTATTTTACTTAAGTAAAGTTAGAGCTAATTGCTAATCATGGATCAAATCCCTCACAGATTAAGTCCACGCTGACTGACTATGAAGAGATGAGAAAAAACGCTAAACTAACACCATCGGAATTACGCGCTGCATTACGAGCCTAGATAGCAGGAGCCCAGCTCTCAAGAATTTCTGCGTTACCGGCTGACCAGGCTCATCACTGCCTTCCCACAAGCAGTAGCGTCCCAACATCAAGCAGTACCACTTTCACGTTGACGAGCTCTAAGATCACGGCTCCACATAGCTACATAACAACAACAAGCAGTACTACTTCCACTTTGACGTCGTCCAACTCTAGTCTCACGTCTCCTTTTAGCCTCGCAACCACTCTGAGTGGCAGTGTGTGCACTACCTCAACCAGTACGACTCAAAACACTGAGGATGTACCAAACTCGGCATGTAAAAATCCCTCCGAGAAGCTACCATGCTGGCAGACTGCTAAGTCCAAACGCAAATTGACTCTTTCACCTAAACAAAATAAGAAAAAAGGTCGACTGACTGATTCTCTTTCAAAGATAGACACTCTTTTGGATAATGTGCCATCTACTTCCAATAACAAGTTTGGAATACTGGATGATTCTGACCCAACTGATGCTGAAATCACACAAGCTGAGGAGCTAGCTGACCAAATGGAAACAGAGCAACTTGTCGAAAACAAAGGGAAGGAATCGAGAACGCAAAAGCCGCCTCCAATCAACATTGAGGACGTAAGCAACGTGACCCTGATGGAGACTGAACTTGACAAAGTCCTTGGCTCGAGCAATTATACTTATCACTTTACCAGGAGAGGTGCAGCTAGAGTACAAGTTGAGGACTCAGATGCTTATCGTCGTCTAGTTAAATTTTTGAAAGAAAATAATGCGCATCACTACTCCTATCAACTGAAGGAAGATAAAGCTTTCAAAGTTATAGTTCGCAATCTGGCAAGTACAACAACTCAAAATAAAATCAATGAGGCCTTCACACAGCATGGACATAATGTTGTTCGTTTATATAACCCACCTGCCCGCAAGGTTACTCGGAAAGTATTAGGGAAAGATGTGGAAGAACTAATACCTAACAATTTCTTCTTCGTTGAACTTGCCCGGAGTACTAACAACAGGGAGGCACTCAATATCAACGTTATCGGACGCCAAAGAGTTTCGGTAGAAATTCCCAAGAAAAATCTTGCAGCCATTCTCTGCCACAGATGCCAAGGTTTCGGGCACACTAAAAACTATTGCTGGAGACCATACATCTGCGGAAAATGTTCCCAAGATCATCCAACATCGCAGTGCAAGGAAACCGCAGTGGAAAATTTTCTTTGTATCAACTGTGGCGGTATACATCCAGCCTGGTCTAAGGATTGTCGCATATATAAAGCTAAGACAGATGAACGGAGTCCAAAAATTAATGTAAGGAAACCTAACGGCAAATCGTCAAATATGCAAGATTTTGTACCAGCAGCTATGGTGCAAGGCAACATCTCCTATGCAGAAGCGCTTCGCATTAAAAGAGCCCCACAAAACCATTCGTTTCGGAACACCAGCGAAGATCAGAACAAAAGCAGTTCAGCTACAGGTTCTTTTGTCCACTCGCCCCAAAATGGACCCTGGCAGCAATTTCCAGATGACAAAAGCTCAAGACTGGAGGCAGCCATTGAAACTCTAACAGCAAAAGTTGATGTACTTCAAGACATGTTCAAGGAGATGCAGGAGACGAATAAGTTTCTTAAACAAATGTGTCTCAGTCTTTTAAACGCCAAAAATGATGCCACAAACACTTAGCGAAATCACCCAATAGACCTTGCCACTAGGCAACTTTGTTAGTTAATTAGCAGCATTACCTAGCCTTTTGACTAGGTTGTATTAGAAGTTAGCATATAAGTTTAATTTAAGTTGTTGTAAATAATAACAGAATAATTAAATAAATTAATAAATAATAAAAAAAAAAAAAATCTTCATTATCACTACTTTGACGAGTTGATCTTGTTGATTTTGTGAAACTATACTAAGCAGCAAAATCGGCTAAACACAGGCCGTCAAGACTATGTGGTCGCTGTTCATAGTGATTGAGCAATCCCACTACAAATATTTCATTGGAACCTGGAGACATATTTTGTAGTTGTTGTCTAGGCTTGAGCATTCTCACTCTATGCTCTGGTAATAAGGTATTAATGTACACCTCGGCGTTGCTAGTCTCAGACAAACGCATACCTAAACAACAGTAGGCTTACAGTGCTTTATACTGTCAGCAACGAAAGACAACGCTAGAAATTTCTGAATTTTTTTAAAGTTTCACGATGCTGATGAATTTGATGAGTATCTTCAGGAAGAGCTTGTAAATTGTCTGTATCAGGCATTGGAAAGTAGGGAATACCAAAGCGACAAATAGAGCTTTCCCTCACTTCAAGTGCCCCATAAGAGCTCTTCATTTGTTACATCTGTAGTAATAAACTGATCAATAAAATCAATTACTGGGGGAAAGGAGGCAGCGTTGTCTAAATCCACTTGAGGGACATCTCTCAGCCAAAACATACCGTGGGTTAGAGGTGGAGAACTATCGATGGCACTATCGACACTATCGATGGTTGGGCACTATCGAGCCACAATCGATAGCAGCAGACATGTTCGATAGTGGCCCAAACACTATCGATAGTGCCATCGATAGTTGGCGTCTCACTTCGCAATAAAAATTTGCTCGCGTTAGTTCTGTGGAAAAACAATAATAAAACCAATAATAAAATCAATATGGATCGCTTTTTAAGAAAAGGTATGTTTCATGTATTATACATAAGTATTTCGATCGATAGTGTGTTGAATTTTAGGTAAACGTCAAGTATCTCCCACACTTAGTGCTTCAAGCGCTGACAAGCAGGAATGCGAATGCACGAGCACAGATTCCGAAAAAGATTCTGTACAGCAGAGTTTAACCAAGAAAAGTAAAATATCCTATGTCTGGAAATATTTCAAAAGATCCGACGACAGAAAACTTGCAAAATGCCTTGACTGCGGCAAGGAGTACAAGACAAGCGGCAATACGTCAAACTTGCACGATCACATAAAAAGATTTCATCCTGGCAAATGAATAAGCCAGAATCCAACACACCAGCTGTACCTGCAAACAGTAACGACATTGCCTCTTCAAGCAGCAGTTCCAGGTCGAGCGTGCACTCTTTGAATGCACGAGCACAGATTCCGAAAAAAATTCTGTACAGCAGAGTTTAACCAAGAAAAGTAAAATATCCTATGTCTGGAAATATTTCAAAAGATCCGACGACAGAAAACTTGCAAAATGCCTTGACTGCGGCAAGGAGTACAAGACAAGCGGCAATACGTCAAACTTGCACGATCACATAAAAAGATTTCATCCTGCAAATGAATAAGCCAGAATCCAACACACCAGCTGTACCTGCAAACAGTAACGACATTGCCTCTTCAAGCAGCAGTTCCAGGTCGAGCGTGCACTCTTTGACGTCATATTTTAAAAGAGCTCTCCTGTACGAGCCGAACTCTAAGCGAAAGATCGACATTGACAATGCCAAGGATGTTCGACAGATGGTTGCCAAGGATGTTCAGCTGTACAATATTGTAGAAAATGAAGGGTTTGTGAAGTATACTTATGTTTTGGATCCGAGATATAAACTGCCTAGCAAGACACACCTAAGAGATGTGCTAATGTTGAATCTGTTTAAGGAAACTTCAACGAAGTTAGCAGTAATATTTGAAGACGTTTCGGATATCTTAATAACATGCGACTTGTGGACATCATGTGCCAATGCTAATTTTTTGACTGTGACGGGTCACTTTGTACACAATTACGAATTAAAAACAGCATCTTTGGCTACAAGAAAACTGTTGACCACTACCAATCACGGATCGCAAAATATTGCAGACACCTTGCGAAAAATTTTAAATGAATGGAAGATCTTAAATAAAACGGTGTGCATCGTAACAGACAATGCCAGCTCCATGCTTAAAGCATGTGAAATATTGGAAATACGCAATCTGCCATGCTTTGCACACACAATTAATCTAGTGATGCAAGATGCTTTAAAAGTTGACGATAATTTTTTAAAAGACTTATTCGCTAAGTGTAAGTCAATTGTCCGATTATTTAAGCAAAGCACAATAGCGTGTGAAAAATTTAAATTGGCTCAAGAAGGCTCGGCTTTAACTTTACTAAACGAAACACCCACTAGATGGAATAGTTTCTATTTTATGATTGAACGGATTTTAAAAACGAACGATGCCATTGCCAAAGTATTGTTAACAAAACAACCGGTGCATTGCACCCGTTTACCGCTGAGAAAATACTTGTACTAAAAGACATTGAAAAAATATTGTCTTTCTTTCAACAGGCAAGGGAAAAAATTTCTGGAGGAAAATATGTGACAATATCTTTTATTATACCCATGGCATATGGACTTTCCCGCAAAGTTCAAAGTGTTTTGCTAGAAACTTCGCAAGGAAAAATTATGCAAAGCATTTTATTGAATTCAATGAAGAAACGCCTTTCCATTTATGAGCAAAGGACAGTCTGCAGGATGGCTACTTTATTGGATCCACGCTTTAAAAAAAATGGATTCCAGCACAGTTCTAACGCTGAACAAGCATCCACATTATTTGAAAATGAACTGGCAAATTTCGCAGTGAAAGAATCCGCAATTGATCTGCCCGTCGTTACGGAAACTATCTCCCAGGACACATTGTTCGATTTTTTAGGTGAGCAATCGGCAAACAAAAAAACTAACGTACGCGTCGATGCAATTTTAACCAAAAGGCAATATCTGGAGAGGGCAATTGCTAGCCAAGATATCGACCCTCTTTTATGGATCAAGGTATGTATAAGAAACGAATTATAGGTTCTATATAATTAAATATATTGCTTTTATTTCAGGTGAATCAAAGTGACTTTCCGTCAATAAAAAGTCTCTTTTGCAAATATCTTTGCATTCCTGCTACGTCCGTTGAATCGGAAAGAGCATTTAGCAAGGCGGGCCAAATTGTTTCAGAGAGGCGAACCCGTTTGAAGGAGGAAAATATCAATACTCTTTTGTTCCTAAACCAAAACTTTTGGTTAAAATAAACAAATATTTGTTGCTATATCCCAAAAATTAATTAGTATTGTTAAAATCAATTATTCATTATTTGGTTGTTTCAATTTTGTCATACCTGTATTTTCTTAAACTATTCTTAAATTGTTGTGGAGACGGATGGTCGAACCAGGTCTTTGCTAAAACAAACAGGGTAAAAAAATAATTTAAATTCCTCTTTATTTTTTAAGCCCGGCTCGGCAAAGGAAATCTTTTTGTACATAGATGGCTGTAAGCACGGGGTCCCGTGGTATGTAAGAGTAGCAGCGGGGATGTCTCTTGAATTAAATACGGCTCTCTTTGCCTCACTCTTTATTATGTTTACTTGGGTCTCGGTAAAAATTTTGTCAATAGAATTTTCCAATTCCTTATAATCCTCAATTTGCTAAGGAATTCAATTCCTTCTCCATTAAACAATATGTTTTTGCAGGCTCTCGTTCTCAATATAAATTGTTCGATCTTTCACTTTGTCCCTATTATAAAAATAAATTTTTGTTTACATATACTTATTTATTTTAACACGGTTAGCTTACTCTGTCTGAGTGCTCGAGTCGGCGTGTCCTAATTTACCATGTTTTGGATCAGGCTCGATCTCCTTTTCCGGAACAGCATCGTCGTTCAATCGTTTTCCTTTAAAAACGTGACCTTTCTTGGGTGCCACTGTAAAGCATTAAAATGCGAATTGCAAATTTCGGACGTCTTGACAAGGCTGTAGCCCAGAGCTTGCTCCCACAATGTTCAAACACTAAACACTTCGGTGCATTTATAAATTTTGCACCTAGCACGTGCTTGCGGCAGAAACTGCAGAAAGTCATTTTGATTTAGTAAACTCAGAAAAAAATTCCATGCTTAAAATACGTATGACCGAACTTGAATTTCGGAGATTTCGTTTATAAATATTTTAAGACTGTTTTGTACTACAATTCTTAAGTCTAAAACAATCTTAAATTTTAAATTTCGACGGAAATACCATTCCGAAAAACCAAACTTGATCAGAATGTTTAATAATTTCTGTTGGTTTGTGAAAATATCTTAACAAACAAAGTTTATTATACTAAAAAGATTCTATTAATATTTTAGTACAGATATACTAAAAATGAACACGAATATTCTTAATTTAAGCTGCGAACCCAGGCTTTAACTCCACCAATGTTTTTTAAATCTTTTATCTTCGGTTTTGACAGAAAAAACTTATAATTATTTAGTAACAAATAAAACAGTAATTTAAATAGATTTAAATTTAATAAAATTAAAGTGAAGTTAATAGCAAATAAAAAAGACAATAACAAATTGTTATTTTATTTTATTTTTAATAATTATTAAATTAATAATGTACCTGTCGGCGCATACTTAGTGTGTATGGTTGTGAGTATGTGTGTGTGAGTGTATGGGTATGCATTTTTGGGGTGTTTCATCATAATGACATTTTCATCATGGTAATTATTGCATCAGCCTTTATTTGTCTTGTGATTGGCTGTTTACATTTTGTCGCTTTGAGAAGAGCGTTGTGTCGCTGTCGCCGAGCGTGGTTCGAATGTAGGCATAAGTGTAAGACGTAGAGCTGCGAAAAAATCGAAATAACGCTTTTAAAAAATAAAAAAAAGTATTTTCAAATCAAACAAAAAGTTTACATTTCCATAACCCATTGGTTTTTGCTTGCGAAGAAAAGCCTATTTACTGTTTTAGGCTTAAGAGCGGCACGTCTATCGGTAATAATACATCCATCTCTAATAAATACGCGTTCAGATTCGGTAGAGCACGCTGGAATACAAAGATATCGCAGGGCACACTCTTTTAAATTCTCCATTTCAGAGGCGTGAATCTGAAAAAAAGTAAATGCTATTAAGATTTTGTCAGACTAACAATATTTACAAACCTTCCGATAGTCCAGGGGACTTATATCTGAAGTTGTGTGTTCCTTTTCTAAATATTGCCTGGGTGTAATGATGGCATCCGATTTAGATGTCTTCACTTTATTTTTCAATTTCGACTTCATAAATGAAAAAAAGGCGTTTTTCCTTGGGATTCGTGTGTTGGTGGATCATTTTCGGAATCAGAGCACGGATTCAAGTTCGCTGAGAGGGTGGATATCTTGTTCTGCAGTATTTCTACTGCTGAATCAGCAGAGACGTTGCTGCGAAATCCCTCTTTTTTAAATCTGGGATCCAAAATTGTAGCGACTTTGCACATTGGGATAATATGCCTTTATTTTGGCCACAACTAAAAAAGTCCGTGTTAATATATCAATAATGTTACAATTATTTCAAGCTAAGAAATGTCCCTAGACATCAAAAATATTTAATTGGTATTTTATTGTGCAGCCCTTATCTTCCACCAGCCCTTGAAAGTCAGCTGTTCTTGCCACGTGGTGCGTGCAAGCTTTCTGATTAGAAAAGTTTCTTAATTTTGGCGTTCTCGTATTTTTAAACAGTTTGACCAATTAAAATACCTTAAAATGGAAAATGTTTCGCTTGGTATGTAGAAAATATTTGTGTAAGTGTTTAATTATATATGCATTTGGGTAAAGGTTAATTATGAGGAACTACTCTCCAAAATTAATGAAATTTTTTTCCCGAATAGACCCCGATTTATGATGAATTTAGGTGAAAATTTGTCGGTCTCTTCTAGTTTTTTTTAAATTAATTTTAAAGTTTAATTTTTTTCAGGCGTAAACGGCTTGCGCTGGGCACCTGCTGTGTTGTTGTTGTTGGTTTTTGTTGTTGTGTTTGTTGGATATTTTGTTGTTGTTGTCAATATTATTGTTGTTGTGTTTGTTATTATTGTTTTTGGTATAGTTTTAGTTGTTGTTTATTGTTAAAATCACTAATTTTAAGGAATTAACTATACATACAAAGCAACGAAAAATTAGTGCTGTCTGCTACTATTAGAGTTGCGAAACTAGCTACAAAATAGCTTAATCTGCTACGAAAGCTATTGGTGTTATTTTTAAAAATTGTTAGCTAGTTATGATATGATATTGAAAATTTAACTCTCTTTTTGTTGTTGGTAGCCCTGAAAAGGGCCGATTTGTTAATCAGGCACCGTGGAATTTAATCCTCGGCTTCCGAATCCTGTGGGAGAAATAAAAATATATAACAAAAATATATATATATATAAATAATGTATTTAAAAATAATCGCGAGATTTTTTTTATAACGTTTCATACTACTCTCTAATACTTACCTCCTCGAAATGAACGTCACTATTTACCACTGCCTCCCGACTAGGATCATACAGTCTTCCAATGGCCATGAAAGCCTCATGAATCCTAACTTTGTGGTCGTTAAACGCCTTCAAAAACTCAAACCGAGCCAAATATCCGACATAATGCTCCTTCTTGCGTCCGTAATGCGGAATGTCGCCCCGCATATCCCTTCACAATCGCTCGACATTCTGCGTGTGTGCCTGTGTGACTGGGTCGACAAAATTTATTGAGTGGTTAACTGCTTGGTGCCTGTAGCCCTCGTTATCCAGACAATTGTATGCTTTCCAGCAATCTGACATAATTGTCGTGCCATCAGCAATACGCTCTTTAATGATTGCCAGTAGAGTTTCCGTATTGCGATTCTCTACTGGAACTATAAAGAAGTTCTGGGTTCCGCGCTCAATGCCACCAAACACCCACTGGCCTTCTATTAGTCGTCCACAGTTATATTTTCTTTTGCCCACTTTTGCTTCGTCTATCTCTACTATTTTGCCAGGACCTCCAATAGTAGGACGATTATAAGTCAGACTCCAGTCAACATACACTTCCCGCATGAAATTCTTCCAATCTATTACGGATGGCCGAGACCAACCCAAGTCGGACATCAAAAATTTAGTCTCGCCTTTATGTCTTATCACGTCCTGCATGACAAAATTACATATTGACGCGAGGCTAAATTTCGACCCGTCAAAGAAGGTGTTTTTGCGAACACTCTCTTGGTATAGGCAGGTCATTCGCTGCTTCTTCTTCTTATTAATGCTTACAAGGGTGGAGGCCCTGCATTTGAAGAAGTATACATTATCAGCTTTCCGGCTGATACTAACGATCGCACCACATCTTGGGCAAATCTTCTCTCTTAGGATGAGATTATGGGTTATTAAAAACTCCAGAAGCTTTTCTTCATCGTTGGGCATTAAGTGGAACTCGAACGTTGAGTAGCTGCAGCCTGCTCCCAATATATATTAAAATATTTAATATTTAAATCTAAAAAAAGTTTCTTTATTTTCCTGAGCACGACTTGGTGAATTATTAAATATAATTTTTAAGAAATGTTTAGGAAAACTTTGAATAAACAAAACGCGTCCGTTTCTTGTGTGCAACAAATCAAAGTAAGTTTGCAGAAACTGACGCGACAAAATTCCAAACTCAATTTACCGTTTGAATGTCGCGCCATTGCGTCGCCTCGACTGGCTTTCATCGTTGCTTAAATGTATCTATTTTATAGCTAGTTTAAGAATTTTTCAAAATAGCACCAAAAGCATTCATAGTAAATTTAGCTATTTTATAGCTAGTTTAGCAGCTCCAAAGATAACGAACAGCACTAATTTTTCAATTGGTTTTGCATAGTTAGTTTTTGTAATGGTTTTTCCTTAAAATTAGTGTTAATTACAGCAAAACAACAACAAAAACAGCAACAAAGACAACAATAACAATAACAAGAAAAAAGAGAACAACAAAAACCATCAACGATCAACAACAACAACACAGCAGGTGCCCTGCGCAAGCCTTAAAATTTTAAACTTTAAAATTAATTTAAAAAAAAAACTAGAAGACCGACAAATAATTTGTTCACCTTAATTCATCATAAATCGGGGTCTATTCGGGAAAAAAATTTCATTAATTTTGGAGAGTGACTCCGCAAAATTAAGCTTTACCGTTAGTTAATAGAAGTTATCTATCGAAGTTCGAAATTCGCTCTCGTTTGACGAATAAACTCAGACATGTCCGCCTCAGCTCCACGGCAATATTGGCAAGATCATTTTAGACCGGAGTTATTAACGATCGAATCTTTCACTTTCATCGTGAATCCGACACACTTAACATGTACACTGACGAGCAAAACTGTAACACATGTTCAATGTTCTCACTTCAACGGTCTGTATTATCTCTTCTGCTTTATGCATGCTTAAGATAATAGTCTTGTTTTCTTAGTAAAATATTTAGCTCTCTTATCTACAAATTTGAAGAAATTTGATAGGCTGGAAGAATTTTACCAGTCAAAAATGTAAAAAAGTCACATGTTACAGTTTTGCACTGCAAATACTTTTAAACAAATATTTTTATTAAGTTTTTTTTAATAACGAGTCCACAGCCCTTTTGATTTTTTGAGGTTGTTTATGCGGTTTGGCATACTTTGCATGTAGCGTCGCACCATTTCAGGTGGGATCGAGTACCAAACGTCCTTCGTTCTCTCCCACAACTCCATCATGCCATTTGGAGGGACCGCATACTTCGCAAGCTGCGATTTCACATGGCTCCATAGATTTTCTATAGGATTCATGTCTGGGGATTGCGGTGGCCACTTCATAGTTTGAAACTTTTGGTTCAATAACCAATTTTTCACCAAATGGGATGTGTGCTTTGGGTCATTGTCTTGCGGTCGGCCTCCTTTATTTATTTTTATGTGTTCCGAACAGTTTTTTTTTAACCGCTGCACAGTCATGTGGCTAACACCAAATTTATTAGCCACTTTCCAACGGACTCGCCCCCTATCAATAATTCCATTATTTTCTTTTTCTTCTCAATATCCATCTTAATTATTTTGCAAATTGACTTAAAATGATGAAAGCTTAGCGATTTAAACGAAAACAAATAAGCTTTAACGGTAAAAAAAGCTTTGAAACAAATATAAATAGGTTTTGCATTGCGAGTGCATAACTGTAACATTTGGCTTTTTTTACTCTTTGCCATTGTATTTCTCTTATCGCTAATCAAATGTTTTTAAATTTGTAGATAAGAGAGCTAAATATTTCACTAAGAAAACAAGACTATGATCTTAAGCATGCATAAAGCAGAAGAGATAATACAGACCGTTGAAGTGAGAAATTTGAACATGTGTTACAGTTTTGCTCGTCAGTGTATCACCAAATTTATCCTCTCCAAATTGCACTTATACACTCTCCAAGAGCTCCACATAATTTTGTGCAGTCATTTTATGCGTTATAAAGCACATGGGTGTCTTTCCATTGAAGCCGAACGCAGCCCTTATCATAAGAGATCCTCCGTGCAAATTTCTGGACACGTGGACTTTTTTTGGGCATCGTAAATCGCGGTAATAATAGCGGTAGTCATCAGGGCCGTCTAATTTAAACTTGTTCTCGTCGCTAAAAATTATATTTTCCCATTCAGTATAACAATGTCAACACTTATTGCCAAATTCATTTATGGACGCACCCCTAAACCGATCCTAAACAAATTAAAAACAGCACTTAATGCGGGAATACGCACAGCGCTAGGAGCTCTTCCCTCAACACCTACAGCCAACCTACTACTGGAAGCAAACATACCTACAATTGAACAAAAAAGAGACCTCATGACAGCAAAAATGTTCAAAACTATTTTACACAGTGCAAACTCCCCAATCCACAAACATACCAAAGAAATAAAAGACCAAAATAAAAAGAAATTAAAATCCACATTAGAAAGAACCATAGCATCCTGCAAAGAACATAACCTCCTCCACCTTCCCCCGTCCAACAAGCAAACAATCACACCCCAATGGCTATTCCCACCTTCTAACATCAATATCTCACTACACACTTTTAGCATACCCAACACTCCACCAGAAATTTACCAAAAACTGTTTCTAGAATTGAAATGCAAACACCAAAACACACTATTCCTCCATACTCTCTGCAGAAATGAGAGCCATTTTTGAAGTCATTAAGCTGATAAGAAATAGAAAAGGAAAATATATAATATGCTCTGACTCCTTATCAGCCATCAGATCTATAGGCAACATTAACAACAACAATTTCTACCCCATTCTAAGAAGATCAATTATCACAAAAACCAACACCAAAATAAAACTCCTCTGGATCCCCAGCCACTGTAACAAAAAAGGAAACGCACTCGCCGACCAAACCGCCAAATCCACCATTAATTCCCCATTCCATTACACTCCCAACTTCAACTCCACAGATATAAACGAATACCTAAAAAATAACCTAATTCATAAACTCCAAAACAATATACATAGATAGCTGCAATACGTGGTACCAGCAACTAAACAATAAAATAACACACACAGAACACTATCTTAAATATATCATTCA
>JBAMBI010000429.1:0-51751 GCA_037043535.1 Drosophila putrida
CGTTCAAAATCCAAAAATCATTTTAGAAATATATCAGTCAGTCGAGAAAGCCCGACAGTAGAATACCCTGAGTAAACAGCGCCGAACGAATTTGCTTGCGATAATATTATTATTTAATTATACACACACGCACAAGCAAAATAAATTTATAAGATCGTAATGAAAATAATGAAAAATAATTAATTGTGGCAAACCGCTACAAATAAAATAACACTTCCTACTGAACGATATATTTAAGCATTTAAAACTTAATAATATAATAATGTGAAATGGATATAAATATTTAAAATATTTGGAGCAACTTTGAAAACTCGAAAAAAAAGATATTTCGAAAACGCTTCCATGAAAAATTTTTAAGTGACATTTTCGTGTTAGTGGGCCAAAGTCCATAAGAAAAAAAGACTTTGATTCTCTTTGAATTTTCGCTGTAAGCTAGTGAAATAAATAAAAAGAATTGCTGGAAGAATATGGGGAATCAACTAAAACTCAACCTGAAAGTTACTAACATGAACGAGAAAACACATACGTAGACAATGAAAAAACAAACATATTATTTACTATAACATATGATACATTTATTAACAAAGCCGAATAATAAATTTTAAAGTATATACCTTTGTCTTCAATACGCATATTGATTTTATCCAATTTAGTTGGTCGAATTTTCTCTATTTTTATCTTTTGCGTTGGTCTATTTTTTCAGCTTGTCAAATTGAGTGCTCCCATTAGCTAGATCTTTACTCTTTTAACGCTATTTACAAAAACAACGGCTTGAATTTAACAAAATGAAATAATGTATATAAAAATTCCATTATTTTCGAATTAGTTATAAAACTTTAACTTTCATTTTTGGCCTCTCACAAATCCACTGTGTGCTGGTTGTTTCCGGGGGATGTGTTTTGATTATGTAAATTGTTTTATTATTGTTATATTGTTTGCTTTCACAATTTCTTTTAATATCCGGGTACCACTATTACGAAGCAGTAATTTAACAGCTTGTGTGTATTAGTGAGATACTATTTCGGTAACAGGATTTATATTTTGTCGCTACTATTAAAGTTTGCTGTTACCTGCTTCACTTCTTATTTACACATATATGTAGTTATTTGTTGGTAAATATTATTTTTAGACGCAGTACTTTAAAAAAGTACAAATGGGTCTATTACGTTTGTGCAAATGTGCGTAACAGGCAGAAGGAGGCGTGGCAGACCCCATAAAGGATATATATTCTTGATCAGCATCAACAGCCGAGTCGATATAGCCATGTCCGTCTGTCCGTCCGTCTGTCTGTCTGACTGTCCCTTTTTTGAGTAACTAGATCTCAGAGACTATAAGAGCTAGGGACACCAAATTTGGCCTGTATGTGCATCTATATCTTGCATTGAACGAGTTTGTTTTATATTTTTGCCACGCCGCCCTCCGCCCCCGCAAATCAAAATACAAAATTTCCAAGTCGAATTACAAGAGCAGTTTTAATGCTAGCGCCTTGATTTGGTATGTATAATACAGACAATAGTTTCAACCTATCCAGCAAATTTCGTCCAAATCGGATGATAAACGCGGAAGTTATTCAACTAACAATGTTACGGGCAAAATCAATCTCTGAAGTGGCGCCATCTATGGAAATTTTATGAAACTGAAATAATCTGTAGTAATCGCATTAAACTCAAAAAGTACTGGGTCTCCTACTGTCGAGCTTGCTCCACCGTAGCTTAATGCATTTTTTAAAATAAATTGCAAATTTTTAAAAAATAAATTTCAATTTCTTTACTAACAAAACCTCAAAAATTTTTGATAATGTTTAAAATAAACTTATATTAATTAGACCTGCTTTTTTCAAATCCGATTTAAAGGTGATTTACTCTTTAATGCCAAGCAAATATTTTAATGTAGTTACCTTTGACGTATTTTAGCTATTAAATGCTATACATTTTCCAAATGTTTAAGCCGGGTTTAAAAACAAACCACTATAATTACCTCAAAAAATTCTTCTTAGTTCGTAATCCATCGAAGAATTTTTGGTTTGAAATTCTTGGTAATAAGCGCCAAATAATAAACAAGTAACTTTATTAACTTTAGGCGATCATTAAGATCTGTTTGGGTATATGAAAAGAGCGTATCAAACCGATATTTCGAAACTAAAACATACGAAGTACCGGTAAGCGTAAAAACCGATATATCAAGATTCTCCCTAACCGAAAGAGAAACTTGACCATAACCGAAACCGGTATTGAAAGCTCTAATTTTATACCCTGTACTTCAGCCTCCTTATTTCCGCCCCTTTTCCACCCCTTAAAGTGGTACAACATTCGTCAAAGCCATGTTCTGGTCAGCAGCTGTCAGTCAGTCACGCTCCCTGAAAGGTAGGCCACATATTTTTACACTTTATTTTATTTTCTGTACGGAAACAAAAGCAAAACAATAAAATGCATTAAGCTACGGTGGAGCAAGCTCAACAGTAGGAGACCCTGTTCCTTTTGAATGCAATGCGATCACTACAGATTGTTTCAGTTTCCAAAAATTTCCATAGACGGCGCCACTCAAAGATATCAGTTGTTAGTTGAATAACTTCCGCGTTTATCATCCGATTTGAACGACATTTGCAGAATAGGTTTGGACCCTAGCCTGTATTATATATACTAAAAATCAAGGGGCTAGCATCAAAGGTGCTCTTGTAATTGAACTTGAAAGTTTTGTATTTTAATTTGCGGGGGCGGAGGGGGGCGTGGCAAAAATCTAAAACAAACTCGTTCAATGCAAGATATAGATGTACATACATGCCAAATTTGGTGTCTCTAGCTCTTATAGTCTCTGAGATCTAGGTGACACAAAATGGGACAAAAGGCAGACAGACGGACATGGCTATATCGACGCGGCTTTTGATGCTGATCAAACTGTTAAGCGTGATCCACCGTAGCTTTCTGCTATTTTTTCAAAAATTTATGAAAAAATTTATGTTATTTAATATTAATTTAGGGGTGTACTCTCTTTACTTAAAATAAGATCGACAAAAGAAGAGCGTAAAGGGATTTCATATGCATCCGGCAGTTTTTATTTTATTTATTATTGGCAAAAAGAAACATTTCTAATAATAACTTAAAAATGAAAATCCTGGGTATTCATAATGGGGTGTCAAAAATGTTATGTTATTACGACTTTTCTTGTTCCTTTACTATTTCTGAGTATTCCTTAATAAGCGTTGCAATTTGAAATGCCTGCAATAAACAAACATATAATTTATATATTAAATAAATCACATAAAATTCAATTAAAGGTATGACACTTTATTACAAAATCCTTGTAATTACTTAGCAAATATACTATGGACAGGAGTGTAGTAGCAAAAAAAAAGATACAGATTCAGAGAAAATCATGGTTTTCAAATCGGATAGGATCTTCCGATTGCGCAATACAATGATTTTCTATATAAACGGTTCGGTCACCGATACTACTTAAAGGAGTTAGAGACACCGGATTTACAAATATTTCATTCAGTCGGCAGGGCCCGACAGTAAAATACCCTGTGGAAGTACAGTGCGCCGCTCCAATTTGCTTCCGATTATATTATTATTTTATTTATATTCTTAGACGTCGCTCTGCTAATATGCAGCACTAGACATACACACGCACAATCAGAAAAAATTAATAAAATCCTAATGAAAATTACGTTTTATATTAATTTATATTGTAGGAAATTGTTATAATTAAAATAACACGCCAGCCATTCGAAACTCTCGCAAGTAACTAAAGTTTCAGAAAGATGCCTGGGAAAATTGGCAAATCTTCATAGGCGTTGTCGATAACGACCAAGAGGATGCATTCCTCTTTGAACATTAAAGTCCTCTAATTAAAATTGCTGGATACGCCTTTGTATTGGCATTAGTTAAGAAGAAAGAGAGCACAAGTGCAAAATGAGAGTGAAAGAGAAATAATAGCAGAGAGAAAACGGAACAATGCATGTGTGTTTTGTATGCATTCTAAGGATGGAGAACTATCGATAGTCGGCGCCATCGATAGCCGACGATAGTAATTTGAAAACCATCGATAGTCGACGATAGTCCCGTCCACAAAAATATACATATTTGAATTTACAGTTTGTTTAAATTTTAAAGAAGAAACTCAATAATATAATAATCCATATATAAATGTATTTTTATCCAAAAGTTTTGGTTCAAGAATAAAAGTATGTTCACATTTTCGTCTTTTAACATGATTCGCATATCTGAAACAATTTAGCTTGCCTTGCTAAATACTCTTTCGGGCTCAACGGATATTGCGTCTACGCACAAGTATTTAAAGACAAGGCATTTTAAAACCAGGCTTGTGATATTCTATTTTTATACCCTGTGTGTCTTTTGCATTGGTAGAGTTTTTCGTACTTCTTTAAATTGGTAAGCATTTGCCTTCTTACGTAAGATCGCTACGCCAAGTACGTGGTACCGCTTGTCCATCATATTCAGTGTCAAATGTTCCAATCGGAGGTTTTTTTTTGTTTTGGACATCAACCAATTGTGTAATGCACAAATTGCAAAAACAACGTCTATTATCGTTTCTGGCCCAACTTCCAATGGGTTTCTGAAAGCCCGAAGTCTGTTCTTGATCAGTGTGTGAAATACTTAAGCAAAGACAGTTTTTTTTTAGTTTTCGGTAAGCTCATGAGAGAGACATTTGCGAGCTTGTCGAAAAGCTGTCAACACGTGCCATGTCCGTCTGTCTGCCTGCCTCTTTGTCCCATTTTGTGTCACCTAGATCTCAGAGACTATAAGAGCTAGAGACACCAAACTGTTAAGCGTGATCCACCGTAGCTTTCTGCTATTTTTTCAAAAATTTATGAAAAAATTTATGTTATTTAATATTAATTTAGGGGTGTACTCTCTTTACTTAAAATAAGATCGACAAAAGAAGAGCGTAAAGGGATTTCATATGCATCCGGCAGTTTTTATTTTATTTATTATTGGCAAAAAGAAACATTTCTAATAATAACTTAAAAATGAAAATCCTGGGTATTCATAATGGGGTGTCAAAAATGTTATGTTATTACGACTTTTCTTGTTCCTTTACTATTTCTGAGTATTCCTTAATAAGCGTTGCAATTTGAAATGCCTGCAATAAACAAACATATAATTTATATATTAAATAAATCACATAAAATTCAATTAAAGGTATGACACTTTATTACAAAATCCTTGTAATTACTTAGCAAATATACTATGGACAGGAGTGTAGTAGCAAAAAAAAAGATACAGATTCAGAGAAAATCATGGTTTTCAAATCGGATAGGATCTTCCGATTGCGCATTACAATGATTTTCTATATAAACGGTTCGGTCACCGATACTACTTAAAGGAGTTAGAGACACCGGATTTACAAATATTTCATTCAGTCGGCAGGGCCCGCAGTAAAATACCCTGTGGAAGTACAGTGCGCCGCTCCAATTTGCTTCCGATTATATTATTATTTTATTTATATTCTTAGACGTCGCTCTGCTAATATGCAGCACTAGACATACACACGCACAATCAGAAAAAATTAATAAAATCCTAATGAAAATTACGTTTTATATTAATTTATATTGTAGGAAATTGTTATAATTAAAATAACACGCCAGCCATTCGAAACTCTCGCAAGTAACTAAAGTTTCAGAAAGATGCCTGGGAAAATTGGCAAATCTTCATAGGCGTTGTCGATAACGACCAAGAGGATGCATTCCTCTTTGAACATTAAAGTCCTCTAATTAAAATTGCTGGATACGCCTTTGTATTGGCATTAGTTAAGAAGAAAGAGAGCACAAGTGCAAAATGAGAGTGAAAGAGAAATAATAGCAGAGAGAAAACGGAACAATGCATGTGTGCTTTGTATGCATTCTAAGGATGGAGAACTATCGATAGTCGGCGCCATCGATAGCCGACGATAGTAATTTGAAAACCATCGATAGTCGACGATAGTCCCGTCCACAAAAATATACATATTTGAATTTACAGTTTGTTTAAATTTTAAAGAAGAAACTCAATAATATAATAATCCATATATAAATGTATTTTTATCCAAAAGTTTTGGTTCAAGAATAAAAGTATGTTCACATTTTCGTCTTTTAACATGATTCGCATATCTGAAACAATTTAGCTTGCCTTGCTAAATACTCTTTCGGGCTCAACGGATATTGCGTCTACGCACAAGTATTTAAAGACAAGGCATTTTAAAACCAGGCTTGTGATATTCTATTTTTATACCCTGTGTGTCTTTTGCATTGGTAGAGTTTTTCGTACTTCTTTAAATTGGTAAGCATTTGCCTTCTTACGTAAGATCGCTACGCCAAGTACGTGGTACCGCTTGTCCATCATATTCAGTGTCAAATGTTCCAATCGGAGGTTTTTTTTTGTTTTGGACATCAACCAATTGTGTAATGCACAAATTGCAAAAACAACGTCTATTATCGTTTCTGGCCCAACTTCCAATGGGTTTCTGAAAGCCCGAAGTCTGTTCTTGATCAGTGTGTGAAATACTTAAGCAAAGACAGTTTTTTTTTAGTTTTCGGTAAGCTCAAGAGAGAGACATTTGCGAGTTTGTCGAAAAGCTGTCAACACGTTTAAACATCAACGCAATAACCATATTGCACGAAATAACCATGCAAAAGTTTGCGTGCAAAACAAAACTTGATGTTGGCAAGAAATTTTCATTTGTACAAATTTTTGCAGCAAATTATTTCTCTTGAAATTTATTGAAATTGATACAATCTGCAGTAAACGCTTTCTACTCAAAAAGCACAGGATCTCCTACTGTCGGGCTTGCTCCACCGTAGCTTACTGCATTTTTAAACCCTGAGGGAGTATATTAAGTTTGTTAAAAAAAAGTATGTAACAGGCAGAAGGGGGCGTGGCAGACCCCATAAAGTATATATATTCTTGATCAGGGCGACAAGCTGAGTCGTCTGTCCTTCTATCCGTCTGTCCGTGTGAACAACGAGATCTCAGAGATGGTAAGACCTAGAAGCACCAAATTTGGTATGAAGACTTCTTATACTTGCACGCAGATCGAGTATATTTAAAAATTTGTATGCCACGCCTCCTTCGCTCACAATAGTAAAAATAAAGGATACCACTGGCAATTAACAAGCTAGAGATTTAAGCTTCGGCACGAACAATAAATAAATAAAGATGGATGCTCTGTGAAAATTTGATCAAGATCGGATAATAAACACGGAAGATATCCGCAATTATTTAATTCTTTAATTTAATTTGTTGTTGTTGTTGTTGTGAGTTTTCGCCCTCTCTCTTTCTCTCTTCAAAGTTATCAAGTGGTAGAGGTTCCACGTAGTCAAACAGGAGACCTGGGTGCGAATCCCATTAAAAGCATGCTTAAATTCTTAAATTTTTTTTTTAGTTTTTGTTGTACATTTAGAATTGTGCTTTTGTGTTTTTATTTAGTTCTTTTGAAAATAACGTGCTCATTGTTGCTGAGACTTTTAAATACAAAACAGACAGCACAAATACGAAACACAAATATAATTAATATAAAATTTGAGTGGCGTTCTCTACAACCTCAGGGTATTCTACTGTCAGGATCTCTCGACTGAACGATATATTTTTAATTAAAAATATACCTTATGTGAGTTTAAAAATGTCTTTTTTGAAGCTTAAATGCTTATGATGTTTATTGATAAAATTATTGTACTTTAAAAATGATTTTAGTTGACAATGAATAAAGCGTAACTTAAATAAATATGATTTGATGCAGGGACCCCGAATAATTGTTATTGAGCAATTTTAACTTAAAATATACATCATTCAGTCGGGAGATCCCAACAGTAGCATACCCTGGGGTAGTAGAGAACGCCACACAAACTTTCTTCTACACAAAAAAAAAATTTTTTTAATGAACAACAAAAATTAAAAAAAATGTATTAAAGAATTTAAGCATGCTTTTACTGGGATTCGAGCCCAGATCTCCCGTCTGACTACGTGGCACCTCTACCACTTGAAACAACAACAGCAACAACACATTTAATTAAAGAATTGAGTAATTGCGGATATCTTCCGTGTTTATTATCCGATCTTAATCAAATTCTCACGATACATCCATAAAAGTACAAGTATTGTTCCTGCCGAAGCTCAAATTTCTGGCTTGTTAATTGTCAGTGCTATCGTTTTTTTTACTTTGTTGGCGAAGGGGGTGGTATCCAAAATTTAAACAAAACACGAAAAGACAGACTGACATGGCTATATCGACTAAGCTTGTCACCCTGATCAAGAATATACATATATACTTTATAGGGTCTGCCACGCCTCCTTCTGCCTGTTACATACTTTTATTTTTTTAACAAGCTTAATATACCCAATGGGTATAAATATCAACCATAAGAACTTATTCAATTTGTGCTTCAAATATACCAAAATTTTTGCAATTGCACTATTTCCGCAAACACCTTCTAAACTTAAATTTGAGAATTTTTAAAATAAAAGGTAGAAATAGTTGTAATTCTTGTTTTTAAATATAATTTTAAAAAAATGGATTTAGCTACGGTGGAGCAAGTTCGACAGTAGGCGACCCTGTACTTTTTGAGTGCAAAGCGATCACTACAGATTGTTTCAGTTTCAAAAATTCACACAGATGGCGCCACTACGGGTATATCAGTTGATTTTGCCCGTAACATTGTTAATTCGCGTTTATCATCCGATTTGAATGAAATTTGCAGGATAGGTTCGGATCATTGTCTGTATTATAGAGACATCAATGCGCTAGCATCAAAGGTGCTCTTGTAATTCGAAATTTTCTATTTTAATTTGCGGGGGCGTGGCAAAAATGTAAAACAAATTCGTTCAATGCAAGACATAGGTGCACCTACGTGCCAAATTTTGTGTCTCTAGCTCTTATAGTCTCTTAGAGCTATCAAAAGGGACAGGCAGACAGTCAGACGGACATGGATATATCTACTCGGCTGTTGATGCTGATGAAGAATATATATACTTTATGGGGTCTGCCACGCCTCCTTCTGCCTGTTACGCCATTTGCACAAACGTAATAGACCCATTGTACTTTTTTAATGTACAGTGTCTGAAAAAATATTTAATGTTGATTTTTAGCTTTATCAGTCTTTCATAACAATTTTTTTTTAATTTATTGACATAAAAATATAAACAAAAAATAATTTAATATAAAATTCATCTCAAATATCTTATCTTATAAATTTGTGAGAGAAAAATATACAAAACACAAAAGACTTTTTCAATTTGAAAATTTAATATTAAATTCATCTCAAATATCTTTGCTAATATAAGAGGAAGAACTTTCAAAATCGTAACATATATTAATTACATTTTTCTTTTTCGAACCTGAAAAATTTGACTCAATCAGATAACAAATAATGAAAATATTGACCACCCTAATAACAAAATTAAAGTGCCTGAACAAGTTTATAAAAAAATAGTAAAGAATTTAATTGAGTAGGCCATTATTGCATTTTAAAAATAAGATTCGCAACTAGTCTTAACACATTAGTTATATATAAATTAATTAGTTTCCTTAAATTATTTGCAACTTTTATAATGGGACGTAAGTTAAATTAAGCGGTGCGCGATCTTTTTAAAGTTGATAGAAATGGCAAAAAAGTAATCGCCACGTGTAAAATTTGTTCACTCGCATTACAAGGCGAATATCTATCATATATGCACCGTCATTTAAAGAGCAAGCACCCTAAGCAGCTGAAAGAATTGGAAAGCTTCGAGTCCTGTCAGGAAGTACCCGAAAAGAAAAAAAAATCGTTGCAAACATGAGCAAAACTAAATTGAAGACATCCTGTATCCTGCTTATCACGGAACTGAACTTACCATTTTCAATGCTGGATTCCTTTAAATTCAAAGCTGAACAATCATTTGATGGCCTTTGTATAAATCCAATAACATCACACAATGTGAAGGAATTAATCTCTGAAGAATATGAATTGCTGAAGGAAAATATCCGTTAAATTTGAAAAAATAAAATAGTTTGTTTAAAAATTGATTCGCCATCCAGACATAGCCAAAGTGACCTTGGTGTTAGTGTGCAGTACTACGATAATGCAAAACTAATGGTATGGACTTTAGAAATCATCGAGCTACATAAGAGGCATACAGCAATTTGTTCAACGAAATCCATACTGTTTTCGCAGATTTCCATCTAGCAAAACAGCAAATACACTCCCTCACATCGGACACTGGAAGAAATATGATTAAGGCAGTTGAGCTCATGAATGTCGGAGATCCTATCGGAGATTCATGGGCCGAGAATGATATTGAAGATGGTTATGAAGATATTATAAACGATGTAAAAGTATACAATGTCTACTCCATAAGATGTGCGGCCCACACTCTGCAATTGGCAGTTAATGACTTTTTTAAGGATCTTAATTGGCAGTCTGCCATTGACAATGCCAGAAGCGTAGCAAAATCTTTAAGGTGCCCATCTAACAGGTTAGTTTTTAAAATACAATTATTTAGCATTTGGTACACACTTTAAACGTTAAATATTTTTTTTATTTCAGATATATTTTGCGCAGTCAAAACTTTTCAATACCTATTATTGATGTACAAAGACATACGTTTGAGTTCAACATATAACATGTTAAAAAAAACTTATCACCATGAAAGATAATTGTGGTACGGAATCGGAAATAAAAAATTAGTGACATCAGATTGGGAAGATATTGAATCAGTAGTGAGCATTTTGGAAACGGTTCATTATACCACGTTGAAATTGCAGGCAGAGCAACTTTATTTCGCGGATTTTTACAAAATCTGGTTGGACATGAAACTTTCCATTAAGGCAATTCAGGCATGCTTACAAAAGCGTGAAAACAATTTGTCCGAAAACGAAGTATTGGTTTCTGCCGTGTACCTTGACCCACGACTTTAAAGAACGCTTCAAAGCCAAAGTCGCTTAAATATAGCAAAAAGCTATTTAAGGAGGCTAACCAGATATATTTTCTACGTTCAGAACAATGTAATTATCAATAATGAACATTTTTTTGTAACTTCATATTTTATTATATTATATGTTTACAGAGAACAGAAAATTTATCGAACTCAATCTTAGTAGACCCTAACTGAAATGTCTCCTCTTCGTCAGTAACTCTTCGTCTACACACAGTAACGAGCAGCTAGGGTACAATAGATGTTCCTACTTAAATGAGTTTTTAAATTCGATTGAAGTAGACAATTCTGAGTCTGGTTATGGCGTTAATTTTAAAGTGGCCTTTTCTGATATTGAGTTCTACAATACCAGACCAATAAACGCCAACATTGATTTAATGGAGTACTAAGAGGACAAAAAATTTCAGCTGCCTGATCTTTATCAACTCGCCAAGGTTGTTCACAGTGTTCCTGCATTTACGCTCTGCTCTTGTTTTTAACTGACTGCAGGTGCAACTTGAGCGGAGAAGCAGTGCAACAGCAATGCGTAAAAATCCGTTTTTCACCCAGCGATAGGAACCTAACGCAACGAGGCAAATACCTGCTGACGTCTATACAGCCAACAGCTGAAAAGCGAAAAGCAAGCAAAGATTCGATGTTTTCTACAGGATGAGCTTCCCAAATTCGACAAGATCACTGGAGTATCACGGCAGCCGTTACCAACACTTTAACAGGCGACTGACGAACCAACGCACTACCCATGGATGGAACGAATGCTGCGACAAGTCCAAGAGGAACCGGAGAATCATCCTGAATACGTACGAGAGAACGACCAGCTGTAATGTCGTTCTAATCAACGCCCTGTCGAGAAAGATTACATGCCCTGGAAATTGTGAGTTTCGAAAGAACATCGCACGAGGGTCCTCAACAAAGGCCACGATCAACCAACAGCCGGTCACTAGGGATAACGATCAACCGAGTTACTCAGCGATACTACTGGCCAGGCCTTTTCAGGGATGTGGCCACATATGTGCGCAACTGCGAGATGTGCCAGAAGTTTAAGGCAAGCCAATTGAGGCCACCAAGAGGGATGCCATAACATGAGGTCCCTCCTAGTCTTGGTACCGACGATGACAAGGCCAGACAAAGGCAGTGGGAGATTCTCAAAGTGGCCAAGGAGAAGGTGCAGCAGGCGACAATGGAACAAAGCAAACCTTACAACTTGAGAAGGGGAGAATGGAGGCCAGGAATTGGAGACTTGGTTCTACTGCGGCAGCATCACATATCAAAAGCTAGCGAGGAATTCGCCGCTAAACTTGCGCCACGACACGATGGACCATACAAAGTCTTCAAGTTTACGTCGCCCAACACCGTACGGATACAACCCGCTACCAAGAAGGCACGACAAACAACAGGCATGACCGATTTAAAGGCTTTCCATGAGAAACAGCCAGAGAAGAGGAACCTTCGACAGAGGTCACTAGAAACTGGAACTTCACCACCAGCAACCTACGCCAGAAAACAGAACTTTGTGACTACACAAGTTCCAACAGCCGCAGCAGAAGACGCATACGACAACACGATACCCTAGGCTTCTCGCGGCCATGTTAGATAGATGTGTTAGCGCGAGGCAGCACTCTAGGCAGTGACGCCACATAAAATATGAGTGTGACGTCACAAGCCAGCCATCGGCCAAAACCACACAGGCCGCCAAAGGCAAAGCACACCAAACAGCAATGCAGCGAGAGCGAGTTTGTCGCTCAGGCGACCAACTTCAATTCTCTCAGTGCGGCGGCGCACAGTGGGGAAATTAGGGCGTGTCACATTGCAAAAATCATTTTTTCGATGCCAGCAATCATAAAAATTTATGCATCCGATAGAGAATTCTCCAAAGATTAAGAATCCAAAAGGATTTTAAAGTCAGGTAAAAATTGTGGGCGGTACAGCCTCTCAAAGTTGACCTATTTTCGAGATCGTGCACAAATATGAACATTTGTGCTAAAACTACCTACTTTGAAAGCAAATTGTAGACAAATTATGCAACCGATGTAAACATTTTTGAAAAAGTAGGTAAATACAAGAAAATTTGAGTTCTTCGCCAATCTACTTTTCGTACCGGAAAAGTCTGAAAAGTACACTAAAATAGGGCTATTTTTGGCCTTTGGTAGCATATAACTTACAAGCAAACAACAAACAAACAAATTTTGTAAATAGGTAGAGGGAATATTCCTCTAACTTACCTATATAACTTTGCCCGATTAGAAGTTAAATGAATAAAACTGATGCAACATCGCAATAAAAGCGTGATATTGTGATATAACAAATTATTTTAACCCGCATCTTTTTTATAACCTTAAAAAAGGTTTTTATTAATAAGTTTTCTACCATTTTAGGGTTCTATGGCAGGTAAAAGTACATACAACATGAATGCACTTGGTATGAACTTGTAATTCGTCTTCGAATTGAAGTTACTACCTACATATATGTAAATTACTACCTACATATATAAGTTAAAAATTATTTGTGTTTTTTACTTAGATAGAAAAAGGATCTATATAATGGCTTACATTCAATGTTGGCTATTAGTTGATTTTTGACTTTGTAGAATCAAATGTATGGAGTTTATTTTAAAGTTGGCGTATACTCTGCCACGTCCAGGAGAAAGCTTCGAAGATGACATATCGCAGGCGGATGCACCAAAAAAAGGAAGGAAATAATTCAAGCTGAGTTTTCTAAAAGGCTTGGACTAAAAGTGGATTGCCCAAAACATGGATACGGAAACACAAATGATGGAAATGCATATAGGAGATTTTTTGAACATGATGTGGTGACTTCTGAAATTACAGGCTGTTATCCTTAATGTAATAAACAGCAGGGAAATGAGTAATGACTCTAAATTGGCTGAGTATGCATCGGAAACCGCACAACTTTTGATTGAAATGTATCCCAAGAAACTTACTCCTACGTTACACAGGATTTTGTCTCATGGCAAAGAATTAATTGAGTATCAGTGTTTACCAATTAAAGATCTATCTGAAGAAGCCCAGGAATGCAAAAACAAAGACTACAAAAAGTTTAGATACTTAAATACTTTCAAAATATTCAGATTAGACAGAATGAAGACCTCTTTAATATGCTGGCAGCCTCTTCAGATCCACTTGTTTCAGAGTTTAGACACGTAAGATCGCGAAATTATTTGGAAGCAAGAAATTATAGTTCCGAAATGTTAAGTTTATTGGATATTAATCCCAATGTTGACGAATATTTTGAAGAAAATCAAAAATAATAATAAAAAAAAAGCACCAAAAAAATTTTTTTTAGACCCTGTACTTTAAAAAAGTACAAAAGGGTCTATTACGTTTGTGCAAATGTGCGTAACAGGCAGAAGGAGGCGTGGCAAACCCCATAAAGTATATATATTCTTGATCAGCATCAACAGCCGAGTCGATATAGCCATGTCCGTCTGTCCCTTTTTTGAGTTCCTAGATCTCAGAGACTATAAGAGCTAAAGACTCCAAATTTAGCATGAGGTATATCTATGTCTTGCATTGAACGAGTTTGTTTTAGATTTTTGCCACGTCCCCCTTCGCCCCCGCAAATTAAAATACAAAATTTCCAAGTCGAATTACAAGAGCACCTTTAATACTAGCGACTTCATTTTTAGTATGTATAATACAGACTATAGTCCTAACCGATCCTGCAAATTTCATCTAAATCGGATGATAAACGCAGAAGTTGTTTAACTCAGAATTTTAACGGCAAAATCAACTGATATCTTTATAGTGGCGCCATCTATGGATATTTTTTGAAACTGAAACAATCTGTAGTGATCGCTTTGCACTCAAAAAGTACAGGGTCTCCTACTGTCGAGCTTGCTCCACCGTAGCTTAATGCATTTTTAAAGTATAATTTTCTTAATGAAACTATTTTAGAAATATAAAATAAATGTTAATAAGAATAGAAAAACATATTTTGCACAAAAATAGTCATTTTATTAATGTTTAAAAGCATTAAATACGCCAAGCAAAAGGTAGTCCACTTTGACCACCTAGCATAAAGCACACTGTAGGGCTAGCACCCAGCGGCGCCAGCGAACTGCACAATTAGGAAAGCACAGCATCGATAAGTATGTACCTGGTTTTAATTGCGTAAATTGTAACTAATAATTTGGACACACACGCGGATATACGTATGCACTTACATAGATTTTGAATATTTACGGAGATTTACAATCAGCCAGAGTTCCCAGCGCCGAACATAGCGAAGAGCTTACATAGAAGTGGATGTGCATGTGCGTGTGAATGTGTGTATGTCATTAAAAAATGACCCAGTAGAACGGCCGGCAGGTGACACTAAGGAAATCGAATATCTTGTTCCAACCGCCTTGGTTTCACCACAGTCGTAACTAGATTTCGATTCCTCTGTCTAGGATCGCGTCCCAGCCGCTTTGGTTTTTGACCACAGCTGCGACGTAATCCTGGATTTCCGTCATAGGCCGGGTGGATTGTAGTGCCTTGCAAAAGTCTTAAGCTTTTGTGACGAAGAATTCTGGCATACACCCAGCCAAACGTACACACATGCATATCCGGTAGTTTCATTGTCCGAGTGTACCAAAACAAACACCCAGTAAACCCTAAACTAGGAAATTTAGCATTGTGATTTGGAAATCACACTCCTCTATCAGTAGTTCCGGCAACTTTAAGAAATTTTCTTTAAAGTGACCCTGTCTGGACTGAGATTGACCCCAGCCAGAGAAACTTCCTTGCAGTATATATATTCTTGATCAGGGAGACAAGCTGAGGCGATATAGCCATGTCCGGCTGTCCGCCTGTCTGTCCGTGTAAGTAACAAGATCTTAGAGATGGAAAGACCTGGGAACACCTAGACCTCTTAACTTGCACGCAGATCAAGTTTATTTCAAATTTTGGACGCCATGGCTGTTTCGACCACAATTATGAAAAATTTAATGACACTGGTAATTATCAAGCTAGAGACTTATGCTTCGAAACGAGCCACATCGTGAAAATTTGATCAAGATCAAAACAAACAGGAAAGATTTACGCAATTATTTAATTCTTTAATTCAATGTTTTTTTGTTGTAGAGGTTTTGCCCTCTCTCCTTCTCTCTTTCAAGTTCTCAAGTGGTAGAGTTGCCGCCTAGGCAACTCTAGTTATTTATTTTTTAAATTGTTGTTAAACATTTAAAAAAAAAATTTTTTTATGTTTAGAAGAAAATTTCAGTGGCGTTCTCTACTACCACAGGTTATGCTACTGTCGGGCTCTCCCGACTGAATGATACTTGTATAAAGATACTAGTATATTTTTTTATAAGGAAGCGGAAAACGTATACTGCCGCACGCAAAAATGAAAATTAAGTATGTTGATAAAGTTAATATAAAAAAAATTTCCTTTTTCCACACGACCTCAGAGGTAGAGAATTCTGCGCATTTAACTCTTGAGCAGGCCACATGATAGAAACAATGATAAAACTTACTTATTGTTATAGCAAAAGAGACTTTGACAGCAAATTACAGTCTTTTAAGCTTAAACCAACAGTTGTTAGAAGTATTCTTGTAATAAAAACTGTTTCCCCTGTGGTGCAGCCAGTAAATACTGTGGCTTCAATTAAATATTTGTGAAGAGCTTTTATTTGCAATCTTGTTCAATATTAGTAACTAAATTAACCGATTTCTATGCCATTTCTTGACCATCGAATGAGCTCAAAAGAAAATCATTTATTGATACTGCTCTACCGTCTCTTGATGTCAATATTGCCCGATAAGATAAACAATCTAAATTTTTCTTCAAAATATGCGAAATATCTAGATATATTTAAATCAAATGGAAGTTTGAATGCACAGTGGGCTTTCCGAACTCCAGAAGAAGCAACAGCTAAGGCAATAATCTTACTCTGTCGAGCTTTTGCCAACAGTAAATTAAGTAAAAATGTTTGGTCTGTGCCCCCAGGAGCATAAAAAAAAAATTTTTCCCCAATAGCAGATTCGATGTTTCATAGTATTTTTAGACCCAGTACTTTAAAAAAGTACAAATGGGTCTATTACGTTTGTGCAAATGTGCGTAACAGGCAGAAGGAGGCGTGGCAGACCCCATAAAGTATATATATTCTCGATATAGCCATGTCCGTCTGTCTGTCTGTCCGTCTGTCTGTCCCTTTTTGTGTCACCTAGATTTCAGAGACTATAAGAGCTAGGGACACCAAATTTGGCATGTAGGTTCATCTATATCTCAAGTCCCTCCGCCCCCGCAAATCAAAATACAAAATTTTCAAGTCGAATTACAAGAGCACTTTTAATGCTAGCGCTTTGATTTTTGGTATGTATAATACAGACTATAGTTCCAACCTATCCAGCAAATTTCGTCCAAATCGGATGATAAACGCGGAAGTTATTCAACTAACAATGTTACGGGCAAAATCAATCGCTGCTGTGGCGCCATCTATGGAAATTTTTTGGAACTGAAACAATCTGTTGTGATCGCTTTACACTCAAAAAAGTACTGGGTCTCCTACTGTCGAGCTTGCTCCACCGTAGCTTAATGCATTTTTTTAATACCCAATTCTGCTCTACAGTGATTAAACTTTCTTTATTACTAACAGTAATTTCATCTTTTTCATAACTAATTTCTGTGAGATATTCCATATTCCTTAATGATTCTTCAGATCTGTTAGGCTTATTTAGACCGTAGTTTTTTAGACAGTCACCTCCTATTGATAATACTATATCATCAATTCTGATGACACTCCTATTATAATTCTGTCCAAAGTATCAGAATCTATGTTAGGGTTTCCTATCAATTTTATTTCGTAAAAAATATCTTCTGAGAGGTTTTCTTTGTACTTATTCCACAGACATGCAGCGTCAGATATTTATCAAAATACTAATTTTATTGCAAAAAGTTCTTGTAATTTATTTGGGCTTTGAGAGATAGTAGCTTATTCCACGGTAGAGTCTAAGTGCTTATCGTCTTCGAGTAAGCCTAAAACATTGCACGCTAATTTAAAAGAGTTATAAACAACTCCATTTACAATTTTCTATTCTTCGAATGAGGTTGGTCCCTTACTTCGTGAAGCAAAAGCCTTAAGTGAAAGCATTCAGTGTTATTAGGGTGTATAGTGTATATTCTACCCAAGCAGCTATCTTTTTTAACTTCCGTAAAATTAGGAGCATCAGCTCCAAGCTTGGAGGATTGATGATTTTATATATCAACCATTTCCATAAAACTGAACTTATTTTTTCTTATTCTCTTTATCATTTTAAAGTGTACATGACGCTTAGTCACTGCCCTTATTTAAATATTTGCACATATATAGTAAATACACTTCACCGAACTGCATTACTCTACATTTATATGTGCTTCAAATGTACGGGACATAAATGCACAACTCAGCAATCAAAAATTCTACTTTACACATTAGCAGTAAAACCATTATCACTTTTGACCCTTCGCCGATATTGAGGATAACCGTCATTTCAGCTTTCTTTAAAAAATCAAAAAATTACCTTAGGTCCAGCTATAGTTTATTTTTACTCCACATTTCTTCCCGAGATTTCAGCGCCGGGGGTTGGCGAGCAAAGCGAGCAGTGGGCAAGCCCCCTGGTATTATATAAAATACTATTATTTTAAGTCCAATTGTAGAGAAAAAATGACAAAAAGTCCGGCTCTACCTGTGAGAAGTGTTCCTTATTTTCACTCCACATTTCTCCCCGAGATTTCAGCGAGCGTAGAGAGTCTGTGGTGAGCGAGCGAAGCGAGCACTAGAATGCTTACTCCTTCTTATATTAATAACTATTATTTTAAGACAGACAGATGGACAGACTAAAGGGCATGGCTATATCGACTTTTTTTATAACTAAAAATTATTTTTAACTTAAATATTATATTAAATTATAAAAATATATAAATAAGCTTATATTACAAAAAAAGAAGAAGCAAAAAAGTGAATTGTTTCAGTTTTTAAAAATTTCCACAGATGGCGCCACTACAAAGATATCAGTTGATTTTGCCCGTAACATTGTTAGTTAAATAACTTCTGCGTTTATCATCCGATCGGGACGAAATTTGCAGTACAGGTTCGGACTAAAGTCTGAATTATACATACATGGCGCTAGCATCAAAGGTGCTCTTGAAATTCGACGTGGAAATTTTGTAATTTAATTTGCGGAGGCGGAGTGGGGCGTGGTAAAAATATAAATCAAACTTGTTCAATGCAAGATATAGATGTACATACATGCCAAATTTGGTATCTCTAGCTTTTATAGTCTCTGAGTTCTAGGAACTTAAAAAAGGGACAGACGGACGGACAGACGGACATGGCTATGTCGACTCGGCTGCTGATGCTGATCAAGAATATATATTCTTTATGGGGTCGGTCAAGCCTCCTTTTGTCTGTTTCGCACATTTGCACAAACTTAATAGACTCTTTTGTACTTTTCTAAATAACAGGATCCAATTAGAAATAATATTGTGTGACGACCTTTACTTCCACAGGTTATTTTACTTACGGACCCTCCCGACTGAGTAATATATTTTTCGTTAAAAACGGAAAGCGTAGAGAGTCTGTGGTGAGCGAGCGAAGCGAGCACTAGAATGCTTACTCCTTCTTATATTAATAACTATTATTTTAAGACAGACAGATGGACAGACTAAAGGGCATGGCTATATCGACTTTTTTTATAACTAAAAATTATTTTTAACTTAAATATTATATTAAATTATAAAAATATATAAATAAGCTTATATTACAAAAAGAAGAAGCAAAAAAGTGAATTTAAAAAATGTATTAAGCTACGGTGGAGCAAGCTCAACAGCAGGAGATCCTGTACTATTTGAGTGCAGTGCAATCACTACAGATTGTTTCAGTTTTTAAAAATTTCCACAGATGGCGCCACTACAAAGATATCAGTTGATTTTGCCCGTAACATTGTTAGTTAAATAACTTCTGCGTTTATCATCCGATCGGGACGAAATTTGCAGTACAGGTTCGGACTAAAGTCTGAATTATACATACATGGCGCTAGCATCAAAGGTGCTCTTGAAATTCGACGTGGAAATTTTGTAATTTAATTTGCGGAGGCGGAGTGGGGCGTGGTAAAAATATAAAACAAACTTGTTCAATGCAAGATATAGATGTACATACATGCCAAATTTGGTATCTCTAGCTTTTATAGTCTCTGAGTTCTAGGAACTCAAAAAAGGGACAGACGGACGGACAGACGGACATGGCTATGTCGACTCGGCTGCTGATGCTGATCAAGAATATATATTCTTTATGGGGTCGGTCAAGCCTCCTTTTGTCTGTTTCGCACATTTGCACAAACTTAATAGACTCTTTTGTACTTTTCTAAATAACAGGATCCAATTAGAAATAATATTGTGTGACGACCTTTACTTCCACAGGTTATTTTACTTATGGACCCTCCCAACTGAGTAATATATTTTTCGTTAAAAACGGAAAGCTCAAATTTTTTTTTTAACCTCATGGGCAACTTGTTGTAGGCTACCACTTGTCCGCTTTCTGTTTTCACTTTTGACTCGCAAAGCAAGGGTTAATTGTATTTTTTAATTTCTTGAAATTTTTTATTTTGCTCTAACATTTGATTTAAAAAAAAAAGAATACAATTAAATTGTTTTTCAAAAAAGGTAAGGCTTAAAGTTGTTGCATTTTGTCAAAATATCTACTATCTACTACATTTACTCTCACTTCCAAAACCAAATCTTAAATGTATTTCAATATTACCTGCGATGTACTCAAAATTACTTTGGATTGTTTTTTCTCTGTGCCAGTAAATATCATCAGCGAGTTCATATTCGGAGAAAATGATATAAGCGATTCGTACTCATGTGAACATAAAATATTTCGGGATCGATGCTCCAATAAGTGTATACCATTTTGATCGACCGCTAACCATAACATCCTCGGCCAGTTAGATGTAAATGTTTGCTATAAAATAAACAATTTATTGACATATTTTAAAAAATTAAATAAATAGATAAAATACAGTTAGTTCATTGGCAAGCCGATTTGCTGCGTTTAAGTATGCCCTTTCCTTTTGAATTTCCGTGCTTAAAACTTGAACTAGGCAATAAAAATAAAAAAAAAATTTACAATTCTAGGAATAAATTTCATCATTCTTGTACTTGTTAACAGCTTTGTTTAAATGCATAATTTTGCCTAAATCGGCTTTAATTTTGACAAACAGTGGATAACATAACATTACTGGTGAAAGAAAGTAATTCTAACTATAGCGCAAGCCAACTTTGGCGAGCCAAAGTTAAGATACCTCTGCAGAGCTCTGCATAAGCCGCCAGATTTTTTACAAAATTTGTTGATTTCGAATCGATCGCTCATATGAGGGCTATCTGATATAGTAATCCGGTTTGCACCAAATTTGGTCAGGATTCATAAAGCTGTGTCAAACACACAATGTGTGAGATTGGCTAAGATATTTTAAGAAACATAAAAGTTGTTCATACTAAATGTTGATTTTTAATCGATTGTTTCTATGGCAGCTATAGGATATGGTTGTCCGATTTGAATTAAATTCGGTAAGAATGTGTGAAAGTGTATCAAATACACAATGTGTTTGGTTAAGAGAAACAAAAAAATTTTTTCATACACAATGTTGATTCCGAAACGATCGTTCCTTTGGCAGCTATATGATGCAGTGACCCGATCCGGCCGGTGTCGTATGTCTTATGTACTGCGTGTACCAAGTTTAATTCAGATAGCTTCCAAACTGAGAGACTGGTTTGCATAGAAACAGACAGACGGACAGACAGACGGTCATGGCTATATCGACTCAGCTCGTCTCCCTGATCAGGAATATATATAATTTATTAGGTCTGTGATGCCTCCTTCAGTGCGTTACACACTTCGTGACAAAATTATAACACCCTCTGCAAGGATATAAAAAGCATAGTGAAGTACAGTTTGGATACACTTGCTGAGCCCTGTATCAACCGTTAGTTTTTATATCCTGTGGGCTATATTAAGTTTGTTCAAAGTGTTAAAGTATGTAGCAGGCACTAGGAGTCGTGGCAGACCCCATAAAGTAAATATATTCTGATTGATTTTTAAAAAAAGAACGTCGGTGCGCCACCTCAGGATGGGCTCCAAAATAGCTGATTTTTTGCCCACATTATTATTTTATAGCTAGTCAACGATTCCACACCCGAGAAATAAAAAAATAGTGTTTTTAGCGTCGTAAATTCCACCCCACTCTGATATGATGGTTTACGACAATCATTTGAGCTTCAACAGGTATGTGGCTGGCTTAGCTATGGATACGAATTTGCTCGTTGTTTTAGGAGACTTTAATCTCGCCGGAGTTTGTTGGCTCGCTACCAATGACTCACAATCGCTTATCCTAGACAGCTGCCATGCTTTATTGATGATCGCTCTGACTTATCTTTGGAACAAATCAAATCAATTATTGCAATTCGGCAGGACTCTTGGACTGTTATTTGTGTTGGCCGCTTCCAACGCCATTGTATCCAGCTTTGACCCATTGGTAACACCAGAAGACCGTTACGATCCCACTCTTAAGGTAACAATAAATTTACCTTTGAGGGAAGCACACTTAACTTGAAACTTTACAATAAATATTTGCTTCAGTTTGTTTAAGAACCTAAACGATTCTCTAGACTTATTAATTCTAAACGTAAATCATTTTTATTACCTCATGCAGTTTCATTTGAAAATATGCTGTAAGCAACGTTGGAGCAAGCTCGGCAATAGGAGACCCTGTACATTTTAAGCGCAAATCGTTCACTATAGATTGTTGTTTGATGTTGCGTACCAGAAATTTCAATTTCTTCTTCCTTTTGTCCGTAACATTTATTAGTTGAATAACTTCCGCGTTTATCATCCGATTGGAATGAAATTTTCAGGACAGGGCCGGACCATAGTGTATATTATGTGTACCTAGCCTTAAAGGTGCTCCAGTAATTTTGTATCTCAATTCCGGGGGAGTGGCAAAACTAAACCAAAGTCGTTCAATGCATTATATAGATGAACGTACATAACATACATGCCAAATGTGGTGTCTCCAGCTTTTATAGTCTCTGAGTTCTAGGAACTCAAAAAAGGGACATACAGACAGACAGGCTATATCGACTCGGCTGTTGATGCTGATCAAGAACATATATACTTTGTACTTTTTAAAGTACAGGGTCTAGAAAAAATAAAAGTGTCTTAAATTTGAATAAAGGGTGGTCTTTAAATGTGCGACAGCTGCGTAATTAACTGCAAGGGCCATGAAGACGCATCGACCGACGGAAATATATCCAGCATCTTTTGAACCCGATATAAGTATTAATAGTATTCATACAGGTACAACAACGACACGTTAATTTGCAATATGATACACAACCGAACTTAACCAAAATTTCCCAGAATGTAGCATATGATACGAAATACGTAATCCGTGAGTTTGGTTGAGAAAGCTAAAAAAACAACACAGCTCATGATACCAAAGTTTAATTTACATCGGATTTTTCTTAAGACAGCTATATGATTTAGTTATCTAATCTTGACCAAATTTTGTCCGATTATAACATATAGTTAACAGAATACAATCTGTAAGTTTGGTTTAAGGTTAACTTGCATTCGATTGCTCCCATGGCAGCTATATGATAAAATCATCCGATCTTGACCCAATTATTCCAGGATGAGAGATAGCTTGGAAAACAACATATGGTACTATATAAATAACATTTAAGCTTGGTTTTGATAGCCAAAAATACAAAAGCCATTCTAATTAATTTTGAACTTTGATTCCAAATTGACTCCTTCAAGTTGGAATATCGGAAAACACCGAAATAATGTACGATAATTAAATTTTTATTTTATTTCATTAATTTTATTATACCCTTGCAGAGGATATTATAATTTTGTCACGAAATGTGCAATACATTGTCTTTCTGTCTGTCGGCGTGTTATTTTAATTGCAACGATTTGCTTCAATATATATTAATATAAAACGTAATTTTTATTACGATCTTATAGATTTATTCTGATTGCGAGTGTGTGTATAATTAAAATAATAATTAAATCGCAAGCACTATACTTCCACAGGGTATTTTACTGTCGCACCCTCCCGACTGAATGATATTTTATTTTAATTTAATTTAATGTCGACTATGTGCAGTCGACCGAAAAATGTATTAGTACCTATAAGCTTACGTTTAAAATTATAAATATTAAGCGATTTAAAAAAATATAAAAACAAAGAGGAAAAAAATACAAATACATTGGGCATGTTGTCAGTAAGTATAAAGAATCAGTTTCATTAGTCACTAATTTAATCATTAACATGACGCCAAGCATAATACGACGGTTAGTTGAAGTGGGTAGATTAATTTAAAGAAGTATACTAGTGTACGGGGGTAAATAAAAGCCTGAAACCCAGTTAAAACCTTGTAGAGCAAAAAATAAAATGTTCTGAACAAATTTAATATAGTCCTGGTGACTAGAATACTGTGGAGACAAGACCAGTAATTCAAAATGGGACAAACAAGAGATACGTAAAGTATTTTTGTCGTTTAAGGTCAACAAATTCCTTAATCCTTCCATCGCTTAATGTACCCAAGAGTCGAGTAGAACTATAAAAGGAAGATCATTATTAAAAAGATTAAAAAGCAAAAGACCAAGTACCCTAAGAAATGCGAAATAGCTAGAATACCTCTTAGACCATGGGGCTTGTTAGACCTCACAGAGTGCCTTCAAGAAACACATTGTTCAAAAAAGTGTCGTAAAAAAGTTAGAGATCCATTTCTATGTTGCTCGCAAAAAACTGACCAGACATGATTTATAATGAGATTATATCATATATTGAAATAGGTTTTTCTAAAACAGCGGGATTTTGACGTTGCTTTAAGGAGCAAATTGTTTGCTCAAGACCCGGGAGATCAAGAATCATTTCTTACGTGGGGCAAAAAGAATCTTTAGGAAGCATAACCGAATGTATTCCAGTAACATCAGTAACGAAAGGGTCAAATTCAAATATTAGGTTCAGAAGACCGGTGTTACAATTATGAATATGGTTTATTTTATAAAGTGATAGATCTAGAATGCTATTTAAAACTCATGAGAACTAGTAGAAAAAACCAGATTATTCACTGCAGACCAAGATATATATTAGGCTAGTTGAAGTCTCCCAATACACACAAATCATTTTTACAGGAAAGATTAGAGGATACCAATCGTATATTAGAAAAGTGTTTAAGATAAATAGATAGATCTGATTGCGGCAGGATGTAGAAGCAGATTTATATAAACAGAAGTCTGACAAACAGTTAGCAATAAACTCAATATTGGGCAATATGTTAACTCTGACAGAAGCTCAGAATAAACTGCTATAAATCCGCCGCAACCAACTAATGATAAATTAAATATTTCTTTTATGTGAAGTTAACTCTTAAGAAGCAATTTATTTGGCAAAATGTAATAATGTAACAAAATGCATTAAGCTACTATATATTCACTATATATTTTTTTATTTTCAATGAATTTGATTAGATGAAGTTTTTAGTACTGATTTGGTCCATAGTGTGTATTAAATGTACGTTAAGGCGCTAGTATTAAAGGTGCTCTTGCTATTCGACTTCCAAATTTTGTATTTCAATTTCTGGGGGCGTAGGAGGGCGTGGCAAAAATCTAAAACAGACTCGTTCAATGCAAGATATAGATGAACGTACATGCACATACAATTTGGTGTCTGATCAAGAATATATATACTTTATGGGGTCTGACACGCCTCTCTCTGCCAGTTACGCAAATTTGCACAAACGTAATAGACCCTTTTGCACTTTTTTAAAGGGGTCTTAAAATGTTAAAGTGCACAAAACATTGTTCTTCAATGTTGCGTGCAAGTAATTTCAATAGATGTTGCCGTTTATTATCCGATTGGAATGCATGTTCGTACAATAGTGTTTATTATATGTACTACAAATCAAAGTATTGATTGTCTTGTAACGGAAGCGGCAGGAGAAGTGGCGAAATTCGAAAACTAACTTGTTTTGGAGCTATATACATGAGTTTCTTATCTCTAGCTTTTGTAGTCTCTAAGTGTCCATTTTCAAAATTTCGAGCAGCCGTTTGTTGACCGACCAGGTCAAAATTTTCAGGACAGGCTCGGATTTAAATTTGATCAGTGCAAGATATAGATTACAGCCTCTGAGATCTTGGTGTTAAAAAAAGGAAACGACACTAAGCCGCAGTGCACTGGACAAAAAAACGGAGTCCTATATTTATTGGAAAGCCAACGGAATCGACCTTTGCAATGTTTGCTTTCTTATTGCAATGAAATATATATATATATTAGGGAGCTGGCCCTCGCACGCTTCGCTCGCAGACTCCCGGTTCGCTTCGCTCGCTGCTCTCGGGAACAAATGTGGAGTGAAAATAGGGAACACTTCTCACAGCTATGTTATTTCTTATAAGAAAGCGGAAAATGTAAATTCAATTTTTTCTGAGCAGAAATATGGAGTGAAAATGAGAGCGCTAAAACACTAGAAAATGTAACAATGAGTAAGAAATACATAATCTGTTAGTTTGGTTGAGATGGCTCAAAAATTAAATAATTTTTTCTTAGCAAGCAATTTTGACTTTTAACCCTTCCATTTTAAACCCATCCAGTGGGAATATCAAAATAGCCCGTCTTATTGCACGATGTTATTATGCATTGCATAATAATGTCTCAGCTATGCTGTGAGAAAACTTCAGCTCGATATCTTTAGTAGCTTGGGCTACAGCGTAATATATCAGTCAGGACAAAGAATTTTATATTTAATATATTTTCACTGCATATCGCATCCTAACAAATTTTTCATAAAATATGAGGGCCTATGCAGAGGTGTTCTATGGTATCTAAACTTTGGCGAGCCAAAGTTAACTTGCGCTTAATTTTTTTAAACACAAGTTCGTTTTCCTGTACCTTTTAGACTTAAAACATGCTCATAGACGACTTTACTGAAGTGCTGGATGACATGATATTAGAAATATTCTTAAGTGTATACTAACCATAACATCAAATATTGTTGCCCGATGGAGAGGCCAGCTTTGTATTAAATTTAAAAATGCTTTTTTTGCTTCAGTTGTTGTCATTCCTTTTAAACTTTGATGATGCATAGCCACTGCCCCTTGAGGAATATTAGGAACAAATCGAGGTGGCAAACAGTGAGTTGCTACAGCTTCATAATCATTAATACTTCCACAGTAATCGCCGAGCTCCAACTGTCCTTGGAGAGCAGTAAGCATAATTGCTTCCATTTCTGAAATAGGATAACGTTCGCTTCTTAAGCTATGTAGTATTTGATGGTAAAGCAACTCCTTCTCGATGGCATCGTCCAAATTGATAAAGCTATCGCAAAACAAATGTTTTTTAAATAAAAAAACATGATTTTGGTGCTGCATTGCGTAATGTATCTATAAAGAAATATTAAAATATTTAAAATTTTTGTAAAACAAATAACTACCTTTCAAACGGGTAAGACCGATTGTTAGTATACTGCAGGTTTGCGCAGCGCCTATGCACACGACGCACATTTGCATGAGCTTGCACACTGGTAAGGTTATTTTGCACATTACAAATTACACAAACAATTTTTCACTTCTCGCTTTACCCCAATATGTTTTGCTTGAAAAACAAAAACAATTTTTCACTGTACGTTTTTACGCGGACCTTCGTATCTTGAAAGACAAAAACAATTTTATTGCTTCGTTTTGCCGTCGCTATTACGAATGTATTTTGTTGTTGTCCTTTCGTTTACTTGTACCCTGGAAATTTTTTCTCACAGGTAATTAAAGTGTTTGATCAACTGGCTGGTGTTTTCTTCGCCGAAAACTTTAAATATGATTTGTAATGTTCTATTATTTTCAGTGTACACATTGAAATAGAAAATATATCATTCAGTCGGGAAAGCCCGACAGTAGAATACCCTGAGGTAGTATAGTGCGCCGAACGAATTTGCTTGCGATAATATTATTATTTTAATTATACACACACGCACAATCAAAATAAATTTATAAGATCGTAATGAAAATAATGAAAATAATTAATTTATATTGTGGCAAACCGCTACAAATAAAATAACACTCCAGCGCATTCGACACTCTCGCAACGAACTAAATAATCACAAAGATGCGTGAGAAAATTGACAAATCTACAGCGGCGTAGCCAATAATGATCAAGAGGATGCAAATTTTCACGATGCATCCATATGCATTCAAGTATTTTTCGTGCCGAAGCTCAAGACTCTAGCTTGATAATTACCAGTGTTATGGATTTGTGATAATTGTGGGCGAAGGGAGGCGTGGCATCCAAAATTTAAAATAAACTTGATCTACGTGCAAGTATAAAAAGTCTTCACACCTAATTTGGTGTTTCTAGATCTTACCATCTCTGAGATCTCGTTGTTCACACGGACGGACAGACAGACAGACAGACGGACATGGCTATATCGACTCAGCTTGTCGCCCTGATCAAGAATCTATATACTTTATGTGGTCTGCCACGCCTCCTTCTGCCTGTTACATAAAAATAAATCGTAGAGGAGTCGCACATATATTTTATTGAGCATATATTTTATTATACCCTGAGGGGGTATATTAAGTTTGTTAAAAAAAAAGTATGTAACAGGCAGAAGGAGGCGTGGCAGACCCCATAAAGTATATATATTATTGATCAGGGCGACAAGCTGAGTCGATATAGCCATGTCCGTCTGTCCGTCGGTCCGTCTGTCTGTCCGTCCGTATGAACAACAAGATCTCAGAGATGGTAAGACCTAGAAGCACCAAATTTGGTGTGAAGACTTCTTATGTTTGCACGCAGATCAAGTTTATTTCAAATTTTGGATGCCACGCCCCCTTCGCCCACAATGCCTAACTCTGGTAATTATCAAGCTAGAGACTTGAGCTTTGGCACGAACAATACTTGAATGAGAAAGGATGCATTGTGAAAATTTGATAAAAATCGGATAATAAACACGGAAGATATCCGCAATTATTTAAATCTTTAGTTTAATGTGTTGTTGTTGTGAGTTTTCGCCCTCTCTCTTTCTCTCTTTCAAGTTATCAAGTGCTAGAGTTTCCAACACGTAGTTAAACCGGGGACCTCGGTTCGAATCCCAGTAAAAGCATGCTTAAATTCTTTAATTTTTTTTTTATATTTTTGTTTGTTATACATTTAGTATTGTTTATTTATGTTTTTATTTAGCTATTTTGAAAAACACGTGCTCATTGTTGCTTAGACTTTTAAATAAAAAACAGGCAGCACAAATACGAAACACAAATATGATTAATATAAAATTTGAGTGGCGTTCTCTACTACCTCAGGGTATTCTACTGTCGGGATCTCTCGACTGAATGATATATTTTTATATAAATTTCGCAATAAATTGGAATCTAAAATAATATATAATAATAAGCTTACAATTTACAACAAACCACTGCCACAAATCGAACGTTAAATATATCATTCTGTCGGGATATCCCAACAGTAGCATACCCTGGGGTCTTAGTGAACGCCACACAAATTATCTTCTAAGCCTAAAAAAACTTGTTTAAATTAATAACAAAAATGCATTAAGCTACGGTGGAGCAAGCTCGACAGTAGGAGACCCAGTACTTTTTGAGTGTAATGCGATTACTACAGATTGTTTCAGTTTCAAAAAATTTCCATAGATGGCGCCACTTCAGAGATTGATTTTGCCCGTTACATTGTTAGTTGAATAACTTCTGCGTTTATCATCCGATTTGGACGAAATTTGCTGGATACGTTCGGACCATAGTCTGTATTATACGTACTTAAAATCAAGGTGCTAGCATTAAAGGTGCTCTGTAATTCGACTTGGAAATTTTGTATTGTAATTTGCGGGGGCGGAGGGGGACGTGGCAAAAATCTAAAACAAACTCGTTCAATGCAAGATATAGATGTACATACATGCCAAATTTGGTGTCTCTAGCTCTTATAGTCTCTGAGATCTAGTTACTCAAAAAAGGGACAGACGGACAGACGGACATGGCTATATCGACTCGGCTTTTGATGCTGATCAAGAATATATATACTTGATGGGGTCTGCCATGCCTCCTTCTGCCTGTTACGTACATTTGCACAAACGTAATAGACCCATTTGTACTTTTTTAAAGTACTAGGTCTAAAAAGTCAAAAAAAGAAGCAGTAGCCGTATTGATTGAGGCTCGATTATCTCTATTCCAATACAATGTTTTTCTGAACTCTGCATTGATTTATCAGCGAAAAAGGAGTGCTATCCACCAGAAGAAAAAAAAATAAAAACAGATTTGTCTATATACAAATTGTGGATTCGATGGAAGCTCAGGACACAGCAGGCATTTCATGGTACAGATAGCAGCGATTCCTCTGTTATAATAGGATGTGCAGACCATATATATAACTATTTGGTTACTATTAAACAAAATATAATTATATTGTTTTGGTTTTAAAATAATAAGTCGCTGGTATTTTACTTTATTATAAATATCTTTAAGAATGTATAATATTTAATCACAAACAATGATGAAATTTGTTAAAAGATCCCGCTAAATAATTTTAAATCAGCTCCCGTACACCTCTGGGTCTTAAAAGTCTGCTCCTCCTGTGGGTCGGCTCTATTGATGTTTTACACAGTTAGTGTTGAGACTTCAAACAAAACCGATATTCCGCAAACAACAGTAGCTCTTTGACATTATGAGGCATGGTGGGTTGAACATCTTACTATATGGAGATCTTCTCAAACTTCTCTAATATTGTAAGTAGATCCGTGCAAATTAAATTTTCGATCAAATTTTATTGTGATGTGTGTATACACACAAATTATTCGGAAACTAAATATTTTCTACTTTAGTTGTTAATATTTACTCACCCGATGATCAAATTCAAAAATATTAAATGCAGAAAGGTTATAAAAACAATTCTATACAAAATGGGAAAAAAAAATTTGGAATTTCCTTTACATGCCTTGTGTTCAGCCAAAACAAATTAAAATGAGCCAAATATACGCACACAAATTATTCGGACACTTTGGGTTTCACTTTTGGTTTTACATCTTACAAGCAAACCATAACGGTAATTGGTGATTCCTTTTTGATGATTTGCAGTTATTTTTTGCTATTAATGCTTATATTAGCATTCCTTTTTACTTTGGATGATTCTATACCTACATATACTTATACTATACTTAAATTATATTTGGAACATCGTAGTTTTCGAGAGATCGGACAGATAATTGGAAAAGCAGCGTCAACTGTACATAGCGTGGTCAAAAAATAGATTGACAGTGGAGAATTAAAGGCAGATCATTCTAAAGCAGGGAGGAAGAAAATTTTGACACCTCGAGGGGAGCGTAATGTTGTGTCTGAGGTCGTCCAGGATCTGAAAATTTCTGCCCGATCACTGTGCCAAAGTGTTACTGCATCAACAAAAAAAAAAATTGCCCCCAAGCCATACGCAACTGCCTGCATAATGCTGGGTATTATGGCAGGGTTGCGCGTCGCAGGCCTTTGATTTCTAAAATTAATAAGAAGAAGAGGCTGCTGTTCGCCCAGGAGTATGTAACCAAGCCGGATTCATTTTGGGAGAACGTCATATTCAGCGATGAATCAAAATTCAATTTTTTTGGCCATGATGGTCCTCCAAAAGTACGGCGAAAGGCTAATGAAGCTTTAAATGAAAAAATTTGATTCCAACGGTGGCGGCAATGTGATGATTTGGGGGTGCATTGGAGCAGCTGGAGCGGGACAAATGGTTGTCATAGAAGACACTATGGACAAATATATGTATAAAAGCATTTTGGAGGAGAATTTATACCCTAGCGTCCTAAAACTTAAGCTTAATCCAGTTATATTATGTATATGTCGGAGCGTCGTTATTATTCTCCATGGCTTTAACTAATAGCGCAGCGAGTTTCGGTGCGCAGGCTTCACGTTCCAAAATTGAACTGACTCCTTTTTAGACCCAGTACTTTAAAAAGTACAAATGGGTCTATTACGTTTGTGCAAATGTGCGTAACAGGCAGAAGGAGGCATGGCAGACCCCATCAAGTATATATATTCTTGATCAGCATCAAAAGCCGAGTCGATATAGCCATGTCCGTCTGTCTGTCTGTCCGTCTGTCCCTTTTTTGAGTAACTAGATCTCAGAGACTATAAGAGCTAGAGACACCAAATTTGGCATGTATGTACATCTATATCTTGCATTGAACGAGTTTGTTTTAGATTTTTGCCACGTCCCCCTCCGCCCCCGCAAATTACAATACAAAATTTCCAAGTCGAATTACAAGAGCACCTTTAATGCTAGCACCTTTATTTTAAGTACGTATAATACAGACGACTATGGTCCGAACGTATCCAGCAAATTTCGTCCAAATCGGATGATAAACGCGGAAGTTATTCAACTAACAATGTAACGGGCAAAATCAATCTCTGAAGTGGCGCCATCTATGGAAATTTTTTGAAACTGAAACAATCTGTAGTAATCGCATTACACTCAAAAGGTACTGGGTCTCCTACTGTCGAGCTTGCTCCACCGTAGCTTAATGCATTTTTCGTTTCTCTGCCCCGCACCGAACCACACTCGACGACAGCGTTGTAGCGCTGTCGTCGCGCTAAAACGGAACTTCTTAAAGCGACAAAATTCAAACAACCAATCAGAGCATAATTAGCGGCTGATGCAATATTACAAACATGATGAAATTATGATTCTGGTGAAATGCGCAAAACCAGAATACCCATACACACATACAGTATGCAGCAACATAGTTTGCTTCGACACGGCCATCCTGACCTTGACACGTCCTCGTGTAATATGCCAAACATTAACTTCAAAAATGTCTCTGTAATAGATTTCAAACTTAATTCATCGTCTCTTTTAGACGGATATCCAACCAATAATCATCGTTTTTCTTAAACGGATAACCATTAACAATCGTCTCTCTTAGACGGATAACCATTAATCATCGTCTCTCTTAGATGGATAACCATCTGATAAAATATTCAGTTCACAATTTCTTTCATACAAACTTAACATTTATTCTTAATTAAAACATTTGAAAACATATTTCTTTCAATTCAATTCAATAGCTTCACCTATGCAGGTTACAAAAATAAAACATGATGCTTGTTTTTATTACATAATATTTTGCCAATTTGTCGATTTTACATTTTCTTTAACTAAAATTCCAAATTTAATTCAAAATAAACAATCATCGTATCACGGCTCACCATCGTCTCACTTGGACGGTTCACTCTCAGCTTCTATCAGACCATTTGACGGGCCTGGATCTTCATCATCAATGTCCAGCTCATTGGGCACATTTCCCTCTGGAAGTTTTCTTGTGTCCTCGTGACAGTATTTATATAATCGTTTACTCGATAACGACTTTAACATGTATCTGTCACCGTCTAGGACTTTAACTACCAAAAATGGACCCTTAAATTTTGGGTCTAGTTTTGTCTGGTGTCTCTCCTCGTTCTTGAGAAGGACATAGTCACCGACACTGTGTCTTACAACGGCGGCCTTTGACTTATCAAATCGATTTTTGTTGTAAGAGGCTAAAGATTTCATACTGCTACTTGCTCGAGCCCGTGTGGAGTCTAAGTCTACTTCCAATTCTGTGTCCAATTGAGGAACTAATCCAAGAGGTCGACCTTCTTTCCCTATTAACATTTCTAAGGGACTGGCCTCAGTTGCCCGATTTGTTGTGCAGTTTAAAGCTAGCTGCACCTCGCCGAGAGCATCTTGCCAGGGCCTTTGGCTTAATTCGACTGCAGTTAATAGGTTCTTGAGCGTGCTCATAACGCGCTCAACTTGTCCATTAGCACGACTTGCCCCAGTCGCGATTAAATGAAGTTTTATGGTTTTTGAACAGCAAAATCTACCCTGATCAGCTATAATGCGTGTTGGTACACCAAACAAGGAAGTTGAAGACTTTATGGCCCTGATACAACTCTCCGTATCTATTTTGAGAGTGTGGTAAAGGTGTACAAATTTTGTGAAGCTGTCAATTTGAACAATGATATATTCCTTTAGATCACTTTTACCACTTAATTTGCCAGTAATGTCCATAATGGACAGTGTACCAAGGGATGCTAACTTTTGGTATGGGATGTAATTCTGCTTGAACTTTGCCGGAATGTGACTTTGCTGTCCTGCAGGTTATACAATTGTCAACAAATTTACGGACATATTTGTTCATTTTCTCAAACCAGTAAAATTGGTAAACTTTGTCAAGTGTTTTTTGCCAACCAAGGTGCATGATTGACTCATGTACCTGGTTAACTACTGACCATCTGAAATTTCGGGGCACAACTGGCAAGCATCGTGTCTAACCATTTTTTTGGATTTTACGAAACAACATCCCTTTTCTCAAATCATATGTTTTAGTTACTGCATCTAGTAGCTCATTGGAATTCAGTTTACTGACAAGGTCAACAATATCCGGGTCCAATTGCTGTTCGGCAAACAACCAATTATTTGAGATTTCTGCTATGTTTATTCGCTTTTCGGGAATTTTTTCCAAAACTAATTGTTTCTGAGTAACTGGGTTTCTAGATAAAAAGTCGACATATGCCATACGTTTTCCTTCTCTGTACTGTATGTCAAACTTGAAAGATTGTAAATAAGACCACCAACGATGAACTCTAGGAGTTAGGTTTATTTTGGTTCGCGATGCCTTTAACGAGTTACAATCTGTATAAACCACAAATTCTCTGCCAAGCAAGTAGTGACGAAAATGTTTAATGGATGCAAATACTGCCAGAGTTTCAAGCTCATAAGAGTGGTACCTAGACTCGGCTGGCGAAGTTGTTTTGCTAAAATATTCTACAACGTGAAGCTTATTGTTAATCCGATGTAAAAGCACCAAATCCGATTGAGCTAGCGTCGGTGTGTAATTCTATAGGGTATTGCGGGTCGAATATTACCAGAACTGGTTCGTTTGTAAGAATAGTCACAATTTTCTTGCGAATGCTTTCCAACTCAGTAGTCCACGCAAAACTTTCCCTTCCTGATGTTAGGGAATACAACGGCTTTATGACTTGAGAGAATCCGGGTACGAATTTGCGAAAATAGGATGCAAGACCAATAAACTGTCGTACACCAAAAACCGTTTGTGGCGGTGGCAACGATGTTAACGCAACAATCTTTCGCGAGTTTGGTCGAATTTCCCCTGCTCTTACCTCATATCCCAGATATTGAACGACTGTTTTTAAAAAGCTACATTTGTTAACATTAAAAATGAATCCAGCATCTGTGAGAATGTCTAGTACTGTTTTTGACCTTTCCAATCCTAACTGGACTGTGGGTGACACGATCATGAAATCGTCCATGTAAACAATCACGTATGAATAGGCCAAGTCACCCAAGGCACGCATGACTGCCCGTTGGAAAACGGATGGCGCATTTTTGAGTCCGAACGGCATGGTCAGAAACTCATATTGACCATCCGGGGTCACAAATGCAGTGTATTCTATCGAATCAGGGTGGATAGGAATTTGGTGGAAATCACTCGCCATATCAAGACACATGAAGTAATTTGCGCCACGCAGCCTAGCGATCTGGTCGCTAATGAGCGGCAAAGGGTACCTGTCTGCGATTGTGTTAGAGTTTAACTCTCTGTAGTCGACACAAAGTCGGTCTGTACCATTTTTCTTCTTGACAAGCAGCATAGGACTAGCAAAAGCGAAGCAGCTGGGTCGAATGATGTTGCATTTAAATAACTCACTTAACTTTTCTCGGACAATGTTTCTTTCTTCAGGGCTAAGTCTATAGGGCCGGCGTTGTACAGTTTTGGTTGGGTCAATCAAGCGAATTTTCATTTCCCCTGTCGTGACTCGTGTGGATGGTGCCCCCTTTACAAGAGCAGTGGAGTAATTCTCAAGCATTTTTATTAGTTTGTTTTTATCAGTTCCGCACAATTCGGTATCAACATTTGTAAGGTCAACTGATTCCCTATCTATTGAGCAAATATTTACGGCTTTGGCTCTTGCTACTTCAAACTTGTTTTGTGATACAGTGACATTAAATCCTTGTTTAAGAATTTCGCGGCCAATAACAATGTCGCTTTTCAAATGATTATCTTGCAGTACATGGAACAATATTTGAAGTGCGTTCTCATTTATGGTGACCTGGCTTAATATTTGTAAGGTGCTATATATGCCAGCATCGCCTATACCTTTTAGCATGATAGTGCTGTTAAAACGCTTACCAGCTAGCTTACTACATATTTTCTCTTTAATGAGTGAACACTCCGCGCCAGAATCAAAAGAAATTGGGTAAGTCTCACCGAGCTGCATCATCACTTCAGTTGGCTCTGGCACAAAACACTGGTTCACAGTCTTCCGTTGGAATGCTCCCTGTGTACTTGCTGGTTCCTTTTTCGAGCATTGATTTGCGAAGTGTCCAGGCTGGCCGCACTTGAAGCAAGTAACAGTTTGCTTGTCTCGCTGAGATGTCCCGTCGCTCCTTTTGGCTCTGCACTCAGCAATTTTATGTCCTGGTTTGCCGCAGAAATGGCACACTATTGTCAATATTCTCCTCTTCTTGGCGTCAGGTCCAGGTCCGGAGTCGTCATCACGATCGGCATTACGATGTTTTTAAAGGTGAATGCGCCTAGTTCGGATTGCAAGTCACTTCTAGTTTGAACTTTTGACGTGAACACAATCCGTTCCAAGCGGTTATCCACATTGGCTAAATGCGCGAGCACAATTGACACAGCAATTTCTTCGATGTTTTTGTTTTTCCAATTGGAAGTTAGAGTGGTCACCAAACGGCTGGCATAAACCGCAAGACATTCGCCGTTAGTTGGGCGACTGTTTAGTAGATTTAGAAACATTGCCGACGGCGTTTCACTATTTTCGTAGCGGCGGAGGAATAATTCCTTAAATTCAATCCACTTAATGCCGGGTTATGCAATTTGAGTTAGCCACTGTGAGGCACTGCCCACCATAGCTTCACTTAGTGCTATGATGAGTCTGCTTCCATCTAGGGGCTGCTCCGTTAATATAATGTCAGCTGTGATGGACCACTTTGAGGCATCTGCACCTGCAGTGTCAGAGAAAAATTTTGGCAAAGTGACGCCACGTGTCTGCTGTTGCTCGCGTGTTGACGCTTGCATGGTTCTTGCAAGCTCCAGCAGATTCTGGTTGTAAAATTATGCGCCACTGATCCTCTGAGAATGCAGGAGGTGGTGCTAATCCCACTTCTGATGTCGGAGCGTCGTTATATATTCTCCATGGCTTTAACTAATAGCGCAGCGAGTTTCGGTGCGCAGGCGTCACGTTCCAAAATTGAACTGACTCCTTTTTCGTTTCTCTGCCCCGCACCGAACCACACTCGACGACAGCGTTGTAGCGCTGTCGTCGCGCTAAAACGGAACTTCTTAAAGCGACAAAATTCAAACAACCAATCAGAGCATAATTAGCGGCTGATGCAATATTACAAACATGATGAAATTATGATTCTGGTGAAATGCGCAAAACCAGAATACCCATACACACATACAGTATGCAGCAACATAGTTTGCTTCGACATATATATTATGAGATTAGTAGTTGTCACAAGTCACGTTTTAATCTTTCTCTTAGTCTTCTTCATATTTATACCCTGGGGTATTATATTATATTAAGTTTGTTCAACAAAAAGTATGTAACAGGCAGAAGGAAGCGTGGCAGACCATATAAAGAATATATATATTCTTGATCTGGGCGACAAGCTAAGTCTATATAGCCATGTCCGTCTGTCTGTCTGTCTGTCCGTCCGTATGAACGAAAGGATCTCAGAGATGGTTAGACCTAGAAGCACCAAATTTGGTGTAAAGACTTCTTATATTTGCACGCAGATCAATTTCAAATTTGGGATACCACGCCCCCTTCGCCCACAAAGTAAAAAAAAGGATAACACTGGTAATTAATAAGCTAGAAATTTGAGCACGAACAATGCTTGAATTTATATGGATGCATTGTGAAAATTTGATCAAGATCGCGTAGTAAACACAGAAGATATCCGCAATTATTTAATTCTTTAATTTAATGTGTTGTTGTTGTTGTGAGTTTTCGCCCTCTCTCTTTCTCTCTTTCAAGTTATCAAGTGGTAGAGGTGCCACGTAGTCAGACGGGAGATCTGAGTTCGAATCCCAGTAAAAGCATGCTTAAAGTAAAATTTTTTTTTTTAATTTTTGTTACACATTTAAAATTTGTATTTTTGTAAGAGGCGTGGCAGACCCCATAAAGTATATATATTCTTGATCAGGGCGACAAGCTGAGTCGATATAGCCATGTCCGTCTGTCTGTCCGTCTGTCCGTGTGAACAACGAGATCTCAGAGATGGTAAGACCTAGATGCACCAAATTTGGTGTGAAGACTTCTTATGTTTGCACGCAGATCAAGTTTATTTCAAATATTGGATGCCACGCCCCCTTCGCCCACAATTACTTTGGCACGAACAATACTTGAATAAGAAAGGATGCATTGTGAAAATTTGATCAAGATCGGATAATAAACACGGAAAATATCCGCAATTATTTAATTCTTTAGTTTAATGTGTTGTTGTTGTGAGTTTTCGCCTTCTCTCTTATTTGCTTATTCGTTGAAGCATTTACATAAACATACATACATATGAATGAAAGCGCGCGCTGTGTTAGAGTGAGTTTTCGCCCTCTCTCCCGCTCTCTTTCAAGTAGAGTGGTAAAGCTGCCACCTTGATAGACGGGACATCATGGTTCGAGTCCCAGTAAAATCATGCTTAAATTTTTAAATTTTTTTTTTAATTTTTGTTATACATTTAAAAATTGTTTTTTAAGTTTTTATTTAGTTGTTTTGAAAATAAAGTGCTCACTGTTGCCAAGACTTTTAAATACAAAGTAGACAGCACAAATACGAAACACAAATATAATTATTATAAAATTTGAGTGGCGTTCTCTACTACATCAGGGTATTCTACTGTCGGGATCTCTCGACTGAATGGTATATTTTTTTTCTATTTCCATGTGTACACTGAAAAAAGAAACATTGCAATTTATATTAAAAGTTTTCGGCGAAGAAAACACTTCCCAGTTGATCACACGATCTGTGAAAAAAAATTTCACTGTACACCAAATGAAAAGACAATTACAAAATACATTAGGATTAGCGACGGCAAGCCCCAAAAGAGCACGCAAGGCGTGCAGTGAAATTTTTTTTTGTTTTTCAAGGAAAAAATATTTGGCAAAGCAAAAGTGAAAAATTGTTTGTGTAATTTGCAATGTACAAAATAGCCTTAATAGTGTGCAAGCTCACACACTACCCATATGCTATGTGCAATACAAAAACCAGTGTGCGTCGTGTGCTTAAATATATCACTCAGTCGGAAGGGCCCGACAATAAAATACCCAGTGGAAGTATAGTGCGCCGCCCGAATTTGCTTGTGATTATATTAATATTTTAATTATACACACACGCACAATCAGAATAAATATATAAGATCGTAATGAAAATTACGTTATATATTAATTTATATTGCAGCAAATCGTTGAAATTAAAATAACACTCTGTCGCATTCGAAACTCTCGCAAAGATGCGTGGAAAAATTGACAACTCTGCAGTGGCGTAGTCAATAATGATCAAGAAGATGCATTCCTCTATGAACAATAAAATTTCTTAACTAAAATTGATTGCTACGGAAAAGGCGGAGCGGAGATGTCGAGACGCAATAAATACACGGTTGAATCTCGATAATAGGCTGATCTGCCCAGAGACTCGGCAGGTTTATTTATACCTAAAATTCTTATATCTAACATGTTGTAACTAAGTCTAAGGGTATAAGAAAGGGATACTGATGTAGGGGGTGCATATGATCTCTGCAGGATACTCTATTTACTCCGGCTGCATGCATATGATAACTCCATATACATGCACATGTTGTCAACACTTCATCCCTGTGGAGCACTCATATGCAGCCGGCGTGAGAACTCCGTATCTGCAAGGGAACTCCCTTCACACAGGTTACATGCACATGATAATTTCATCTTATCATATGCATGCACAGGCTGTAAGCAACTCTGTATCTATGGAGGACTCAAATTACTTAGGTCTATGGGAATATTCCTTAACTATAAACCAGACTTTACGTTGGTCTTAAATTTAGAGTTTATATCTTATAACAGAAGATTAAACAGCTACTAAACAGCGAAGAAAGAGAAAACAAGTGCAAAATGAGAGCAAAAGAGAAATGAATCAATCCATGTGTGTTTGCATGCATTCATATGTGAAATAAATACCAATACGATTGTGCTTATATATGTAAATATGTGCATGTAAGGCGTAAAATAATTTGCTGTTGTAATCATATTGGCGTAGTAAATATCTTTATATCTTCCGTGTTTATTAACCGAACTTGAAATTTTCAGCGTAAGCCCGGTCTCTTTTAACCATTACACGTGCCAAGTCTCAATTCTGTAGCTGTAACATGAAGGGGGGGTGACATCCAAATTTTAAATAAACTTGATCTGCGTGCAAGTATAAGAAGTCTACATACCAAATTTGGTATTCTTAGGTCTTACCATCTCTGAGATCTTGTTATTTACACGGACAGACAGACGGAAGACAGACAGACAGACAGACGGACATGGCTATATCGACTCAGCTTGTCACCCTGATCAAGAATATATATACTTTATGGGATCTGCCACGGCTCCTTCCGCATGTTACATACTTTTCTTTTTAACATACTTAATATACCCACCCACTTAATATACCCACCCCAAAAACGGAAGATATAAAGATATTTATTACGCCAATATTTTTACAACAACAGTGGGCGCTTGTTTTTGTTGGTTTTCCAATTCATTTTTTTCACGCACATATTTACATACATACGCACAATCGGACATGTATTGGTATCTATTTCATATATGATTGCATGCAAAATACACATGCATTGATTCACATCGCTTTTGCTCCCATTTTGCACTTGTTCTCTCTTTCTCCGCTCTCGCGTTTTGATTCTGACACGTGTCTATGCAAAGGCGTAGCCAGCAATTTTAATAAGGAAATTTTAATGTTCCTAAAGGAATGCATTCTCTTGCAAATTTATCAATTTTCCCACGCACCTTTGAGAATCATTAGTGTTCTTTTAATTGTAACGATAAATTAATATAAAACGTAATTTTCATTACGAACTTATTAAATTATTCTGATTGTGCGTGTGTGTATAATTTAAATAATAATATAATCGTGAGCAAATGCGGGCGGCGCACTATACTTCCATAGGGTATTTTACTGTCGGGCCCTCCCGAAGAATGATATACTTTTCATTTTCATTTTGGGTGTACATGTTTAAATTTTTGTATGCTCTTTTTACAGTGTTTTTTTTTACAAAAAATTTAACTTTTAAACTTTAAGACGCTCTAACATAACGATCGAGCTGATTTCAAAACTTTATATGGAAAAGTTTGGGGATATTTCATTACCTTTAGTTAAAATTTAATTTTTTTGAAAACGGTAAAAGCGTTTACGATTTATGCTCGAATAAGCTGAGTCACCTATGATAAAATTTTAAGACAATCTATCTTGAAAAATAATCAAATTTAAAAATATATCATTCAGTTGGAAGAGCCCGACAGTAGCATACCCTGTGGTAGAAGTCTGCCAACGTGGCACCTTTTCAACTTGATAATTGAAAGAGAGAGTGAGAGAGGGCGAAAACTCACTCTAACATAGCGTGCACTTACATGCATATGTATGTGTAAAATGCTTAAACGAACAAGAAAACAAAACGAGCAACAAAAAACACGTTATATTGAAGAGTTGAATAAGAGAGAGAAAGAGAGGGCGAAAACTCACAGTATCAAAAACACATTGAATTAAAGAATTGAATAAATCTGATATCTTCCGTGCTTATTATCCGATCTTGATCAAGTTTTCACGATGCATCCATATTCATTCAAGTATTGTTCGTGCCGAAGCTCAAGTTTCTAGCTTGATAATTACCAGAGCTGGAGAAGGGGGCGTGGCATCTAAAATTTAAAATAAACTTGATCTGCGTGCAAGTATAAGAAGTCTTCATACAAAATTTGGTGCTCCTAGGTCTTACCATCTCTGAGATCTTGTTATTTACACAGACAGACAAACAGGCGGACAGACAGACGGACTTTTTTTACTTTTTTTAACAAACTTAATATACCCCAGGGTATAAAAATTTTAAATGTATAACAAAAATTTAATAAATAAATAAGTAAAGAATTTAGGAGCGCAACTACTGGGATTCGAGCCACGATCTCCCGTCTGCCTACTTGGCACCTCTTCCACTTGACAACTATCACAACAACAATAACACATTGAATTAAATAATTTCGGATATCTTCCGTGTTGAAAAAATTTTCACGATGCATCCATATTCAATCAAGTATTATTTGTGCCGATAATTACCAGAGTTATGGTTTTTTCTCATATTGCGAGTGAAGGGGGCGTGTCATCCAAAATTTGAAATAAACTTGATCTGACGGACAGATTGACTCGGCTATTGATGCTAATCAAGAATATATATACTTTATGGACCCCATGCCACGACACCTTCTAAATCTCCTTCGTAAATCTCAGAGACTATAAGAGCTAGAGACTCCAAATGTGGCATGTAGGTTTATCTATATCTTGCATAGATTTATAGATTTTTGCCACGCACTCCTTCGCTACCGGCAATTAAAATAAAAAATATTGATGGCTTATACAGGAATCTGCAGGTACCCAAACTTTGGCGAGCCAAAGTTAGCTTGCAGCTTTATTAAGACCCTGTACTTTAAAAAAGTAAAAATGTGTCAATAAAGTTTTTGCAATAAAAAGTGCGTAACAGGCAGAAGCAGGCGTGGCAGACACACAAAAGTGTATATATTCTTGATCAGGATCAATAGCCGAGCCTATTCAACCATGTCCGTCTGTCTGTCTGTCTCTTTTTTGCGTTCCTAAATCTTAGACACCATAAAAGATAAAGGTACCAAGTTTGGCATGTAGGTTCATCAATATCTTGCATTGATCAAGTTTGTTTTAAATATTTGCCACGCCCCCCACTGCCCCTTTAAATTGGAAAATAAAATTTTGAAGTCGAATTACAAAAGAATTTGTAATGCCACCATCTTGATTCTTCGGACATTTAATACACACTATTCTCGAATCTGTCCTAAAATTTTCATTTTGATCGGACCATAAACGGACAGTATACGGCTGTCTGTAATTTCAAATATACACATAAAATTCAGATACTAAAAGAGTTAACTACGCCAAACTTGGTGTGTCTTGACTAAATCAAATTTGTTTTAGAATCTTGTCACGATTCCTGCCGCCCCCGCAAATTCCAAAAATAAATTTAATATTGATAAAACACATTTCTAAGGTTAATTACAAGAGGAGTACTAATGCTTGCGCCTTAAGTTTTTGCTACATATGATAAACATAACAAATAAAATGAGTCGTTCGACAACTGGGTCTATCTTTTCTCTCTCTCTCTCTCTCTCTCTCTCTCTCTCTCTCTCTTATTCAATTATCCAATTCAATGTGTTTGTTGTTGCCCGTTTTACTTATTCGTTTAATGCATGTGTACATAGATATTCACATATTGATGGCAGTGCGCGCTGTGTTAGAGTGGGTTTTCACCCTCTCTCACTATATCTCGCGAGTTATCTCTGTTTGGATGTTAATAATTTCATATTCAAATTATACAAGTGAAATGGTATAGGTGTCGAGTAGGCAGACAGGAGATCGTGGTTCGAATTCCAGTATTAGCGCGTTTAAATTCTTTACCTTTAAATTTTTTTAATTTTTGTTATATGTACATTTAAATTTTTTTTTTATGCGCTTATTAATTTAGTTTGAAAATTACGTGCTCATTGTTGCTAAAACTTTGAAATACATAATCGACAGTATAAATACAAAAGACAAATATAATTAGAAGAAAATTTGAGTGTAACTACCACAGAGTATTCTGAATGATATATCTATTTATGATTTTAGTTGAAATTTTTTTTAGGAGGAAGATGCAACTATATTAACCATCGCGATCCGTTGTGGATTAAAAATACACACCTGATTTTGGTATTCCTTTTTGGATACACTCCGATACCTTTCCCATTTAGCCATTACATCACAAACTTTTTCTTCTGAAGAAAGACTTCTCTCGGTGTTTCCCAAAACTTCATATATTGCATAGCCCCGAGATTTCTCTTGCAGGCCAATAGTCTTTTTTATTATTGCTATGACATGATTAGCAGATGAACTAGGCTGAAACTCAAAAGAGTGATATTGGCCATCCATAAAGTAGATCCTTGAATAGCATGGTCTGCGATTGGTTGTACATAATATCTCTTCACAGCTCGGAGTCCATTGTCGACGTCTTGTTCCTTGTGTTCTAAAAAACACTAAGTAAACAAAGACAAATATAAATTAAATGCATTGAAACATAAAAAATATAACATTCAGTCGGAAGGGATCGACCGAATAATGTTAGCGCTTTATAATTTAAATACTTAGCAATTTTGACCTTTGACTCCCCAGTGGGAGTGAAAATAGAGCACACTTCTCACAGTTATAGCCGGAATTTTAGTTTTGACGTTAAGAAAGCGGAATATGTAAATTTAATTTTTTTCTGCAATTCAACTTAAGCTAATAGTACTTAAATAATATAGATGATTTACATTTTCGCTGCTCGCTGTTTAAAAGTCATCCCATAATAATAAGAATAAATAGGGAATACTTAATATGTGAGTTTGGTTGAGATAGGTCAAAAATCAGCAAAGCTCTTCATACAAAATATAAATATGCAAATACTGTGGCTGCTATTTGATATAGACACCAATTGGACATTGATGAAGGCGAATAATAAAAAAATAATTGCGAAACAAGGCCAACTGGCCTCATTGTCGACTCCAGTGGGGTAGCACCAACACAAACGTAAGGGATGACTCAATACCAGAATAAATTCTTGTTACGAATCAGATTAATAAAGGTAATAAAGGTAAAGGCCCTACTTCTATAATTAGGAATAGAAATTGATTTGATTCAGAAATGGAGAGTTTTTACGGAGCCTTCATTGTTCTCTGCTCAACTTCAAATAAAGCATTCGATGCCATCCTCAAGATCATTGACAGCAATTCGCCTAAGACAATCAGGCTACTGGGATTCCAAGCCTTATGGACACTCTGAGATTCAAAATAACAGCAGACATGTCTCCACAAAATCGGACTACTGTATGCCAATCGAGCAAATAGAGACACCCTTCACAGTACTCATACCCAAAAAGGTAGAATGGGAAAATGATACTCCATTCAACGCTGGAGACATATCTTTTACACCGACGGGTCCAAGTTAGACAGTAGGGTGTGTGGGGAGTATACCTCAAGAACTGCACATAAATCAACGAAGCAAACTGCGAAACTATCGTATTGAGATGACAGCCATAAATATATACAGCGATAGCCAAGCAGCACTCAAATCTGTACTAGCCATAACCAAATCTATAAACGAGATCACGGAGCAATTTGACATAAACTATATATGGGTGCTGGTTCACCGAGACATCCTAGGCTATGTTGCTTTTAAGATTGTATAGTATTTCATCGGCTCTGATTCCATGGGTCACAACTGCAAGCCTTTGGCGGAAATCTCCTGCCAAAAGAGCTGTGATGCCTACCATAAGAATATTATTATCCCGAACGATAATTGTCCTGTAACGTTCTATTTAGAGCTCTAAAAGCACTCTTATGAGCCATAGTGCACTAATCCCAAACAATTAGCTTACAATCTTTGAGGACCATAGCCGTTTTGGACTGCTTACTAATTTTGCAATGCAATGCATTTCTTGACGTACTACATCAAATGGAAGTCTGACAATAGCAACAGTAGCATACCCTGGGGTATGATCTGCGTGCAAATATAAGAAGCCTTCACACCAAATTTGGTGCTTCTAGGTCTTACCATCTCTGAGATCCTTTCGTTCATACGGACATGACTATATCGACACAGCCTGCGGCCTTAACAGGAATATATATTTATGGGGTCTGCCACGCCTCCTTCTGCCTGTTACATACCTTTTTTTTGAGCAAACTTAATATACCCTCAGGGCATAAAAATGGCGTTGAAATATGGTACAGCTCTTCTTCAACAGAAGACACAGCCAATATCGAGTCAGAGTAGATAACTGTTTTAGGCGAAAGTTTGCAACCTAACGAAATTACGAGTCCGATTAGATTAGTGACACAAGAAGCGAGGTATTCCTTTGCAATTAGATACTTGTATGCTGCACTCTTTACAACATTCTTTTAGAAGATGAAGAGAAAGATATTTATTAAGAGTAAAGAAAAAAGCGTTTATGATTAAATAAAACTTAAAAATAAATATTAATATTTTTTTATTTATTTTTTTATTATTTATTTTTATATATAACATCAAGCTCAATGTTTAATATTCGATCCTTCTGTTCAAGATCATGTTGATTGTATTAAAATTTATATGCAGCATAAGCTTGCTGCATTTTTAACTTGTTTTATGTCCTTTATTTTTTTTAAAAATGGTATCTCCTGTTGCCATAGCTTAAGATTCTCCCTATATACATATATCCAGTCGATTGTTGCTAATTGCGCTATCTGGATTGAACTTACTTATGATATGAAACTCCATTAAAAAGTTGTCATACACTTAGCACTAAAATATATTAAAATTTACTATACATTTATCAAGTATTACTACGTTTCACGGACTATTTCACGTATTTCTAAATTCGCGAAATGAAAATTGCCCCTGTTTATACGGCACAAGACCATTTCGCGTAATAGGAAAACAAAGCTGCCAGACTTGAGAAAATTTTTATAAATGCAAAGTCCGCTTGTAAACAGCTGTTTAAAGAAGAGTGTAAATAATATAGTGGAAGCGTCAAAATTATTTCATCTGGATCAGCAAAATGAGAGAATGATTTGCGTGCAGCGCCGCTGACCGCATTGCTCCGCTTTACTTCAAATGAATATTTTATTATTTTTTTCAGGGCATCTGAAATTCCTTTGTAAATGCTGTTGTTGTTACGTTTTGTTTTTCCATCCAGCTTGCTTAACTTATTTCGGCTGAATTCATAGTCAACTTTCGTGTGCAGCTCAAATACATGTAATAAGTTTATACACGCATTTTTCAAAGAAATACGTGAAATGCTTTCACGCTTTTTTCTCCGAATAAACAGGGTATATATTGACAAATCTAGTTTGCGCAGATTTGAAACACTTTTCGTATACAGGGGCAGAGATCTTGCACTCTCACATGAAATTTTTGAGTGCACTTTGTTGTTGTGACGCTGCGGGAGTCGAGTGAACATCTTAAATTCTGATGAGACACTTATAAATCCTGCCCAAAGTATCAGAATCTATATTGGGGTCTCCTATCAATTTTATTTATAATGTATTTTTGCTTTGACAGACAGCAGCTTCTTCCATGGTGTAGTCCCAGTGCTTATGACCATCGAGTAAGCCTAAAGCCTTGCACGCTTATTAGAGTGTATTCAGTTTTTAAGTCCTCGAACGAGGTTGGAGCCCGCACCTTATGAAGCAATAGCCTTAAGTAAAAGCATTCAGTGCTATTGGTGTTGCGAATTTACATTGAATATTTTTTTCAGTTAAGTAATAAGTTTTTTTTACTGCACTGTTGAAAGGGCGGAAAAATGATGCGAGCTGTTTACAATGAACCCGCATTATTTGTCGCTTCATTTATTATGCTGTTGGCCTGCCAATGTCAGATTTATTTATTGAAACAGAGGCAATTATAAATTCTAAACTGGTAAATGTTGTATAATGGTGCAATTGGTAATTTCAGTGCACTTTCAAAAATACTTTTAAGACTTTGAATTTGGTCTTATGCGATTCTATTTGAAATTATTATTTACGCGGTTTAATTATCTTGCTATTACTTATCGATATTCGATGAAAAAATAGCTGTTTGCTATCGATTCCTCTCCGATACCCTGAAAAATTGCAGTATTAAAAAAAGTACTCACAGAATACGGAAACACTTGCCAATGATGCGCCGCATAATATAACGATTTAGATGAACAATAAGCTACAGCAAAAAATAGAAGCATAATAGTATCTACAACGGTCAATACAACAAGCGGGTATGTACTGCAATACTCTGTCGAATCCTCCCTTAAGCAATGCGCCCCAGGAGACTCAACAGTCAACGTTGATCTCCCAAATGATGATGTCCATTCAGCCAGCAGTGCGACCTAAAAAATTGCCTTATCAGGCTGCATGGCATCACTGATATTGCCAGTTCATACAGCTTTGCCAGTTCACACAAATTTGTCACCAGTTTATATCAACACAGTCCAAAAGTCAGCCATTGTTGACAATAAAATTTAAATTGCCGCCACAGACAAAACAGCTAGTAAATATGCCACATTAAGGTTTGCCAATACAACCGTGCATTCGAAAAAGTTACAGGATCTGCCAGAATTTTCGGGACTTCTAGAACAATGGCCTATGTTTATCATAGCTTAGGATTAGGAAACAACATATGCAAACAAATATAAAAATAAAGAGAATCTTACTCGCCTTCAGAAGGCATTAAGTGGTGCTGCTAAGAACTTGGTTACAGCCCTTCTCATATATCCGAACAACAGTACTAAACACTTAAGTCACCATTATGGTCGACCTCAGGAACTCAAACCTTATAGCCTTTTTGGAAAATTGTGGAGCCAGTCCACATTTAAATAATCCATCGTAAATATTCGAACTAATTAGCAAGCTACCTATTAACAAAAGAGAAGTATGGGCTAAACATTCGTACCAATCCTAATAGTTACCCGAGAGCGCTACGAAGATTGGAAATAATAGAAAAAATGCATTTAGCTAGAGAGTAAGCTTGACAGTAGGAGACCCTGTAATTTTCATAGATGGCGCCACTACGAAGATATCTGTTTATTTTTCTTGTAACATTTTTAGTTAAATAACTTCCGCGCTTATCATCCGATTTCGATGAAATTTGCATGATAGGTTATTATTTTACATAACAAAAATCAAGGCGCTAGCCTTAAAGGTGCTCTTGTAACTCGACGTCGAAATTATGTATTTTAATTTCCGGGAACGAAGGGGGCGTGGCAAAAATCTAAAATCTAATGCAAGATATAGATGAACGTACCTTCCAAATTTAGTGTCTCTAGCTCTTATAGTCTCTGAGATCTAGGAACTTGAAAAAGGGACAGACAGACGGACAGGATTTTATCGACTCGGCTGTTGATGCTGATCAAGAATATATATACTTTATGGGGTCAACCGTAATAGTCCCTTTTCTACTTTCTACAGGGTCTAACAAAATGGACAAAAATCCGCTCTCTCTTTTCTCTCTCTTTCCGTTGTGGTTATTTTTATGCCCTACCGTAAACCTTACTTATTTTTCTAGTAAGTTTGTCTGTTGTGCCAAAAGCTGCAAGTGCCAGCATGATTCCAAAGCTGAATGCATTAAATGTTGGCTTTGCGATAAATTTATACATGTTAAGTGTACCGGCTTCACGATGAAAGTGAAAGATTCGATCGTTAATAACACCGGTTTAAAATGGTCTTGCGAATCTTGCCGTGAAGCTGAGGCGGACACGTCTGAGTTTATTCGGCAAACGAGAGAGAATTTCTCTAGCTTGCGAAAGAGTTTTTCGAAGTTGCATGACGAATTTCAAGTTCAATGCCCTTAAGGTATTGGACGTATCTCCAAAGCCTTCTTTAACACCCCATAAAGCCGTCTCCCCTCTATATTCTTGTAACACTTTCTGTTACACACCTTAAAGTTCCTAATGTTTTAATATCGAGCTCTTCTGTCCTTCCAACTTTTGTAGTTAACGATGATGATGCCTGTCCATCATCAAACATTAAGCCATTGCCTGCGCCATCTTTGAATGTATCTATTACTAATCCTCTTGTAGCTGTGAAATACATATATAGATATAGGAGCATTAGGAATCTTCGACTGAACATACACTTCCACATCATCTATCGAAGTATCCGGATGCAACCTAGAGATAAATATCTGTTTCCTCAAGGGAACAGCTACAAACATTAAGCCATTGCCTGCGCCATCTTTGAATGTATCTATTACTAATCCTCTTGTAGCTGTTCCCTTGAGGAAACATATATATATATATATATATATATATATATATATATATATATATATATATATATATATATATATATATATATATATATATATATATATATATATATATATATATATATATATATATATATATATATATATATATATATATATATATATATAATGATTTGATTATAAAACAGTTTACCTCTCGCTGCCTGTGAAATTATCTAAAGTCAATCCAACTAATCTTTCAAAAAACTAAATTTACCTCTCCTGTTAGCGTATCAAAATGTTAGAGGCCTTAGATCTAAATTAACTAATCTTATGTAAATAGTATCTGATTTGATTATAAAATTTTTGCATTCACTGAAACTTGGTTAAAGCCTGAAATATCTAATTTATCTTTATTCACTAACAAGTACACCACTTACAGATGTGACCGTTTGTTACGGGTGGGTGGAGGCGTATTAATCGCAGTTGATTCTGAGTTTTCATCGGAATTAATTTGTTGCTTGTCTAATATTGACTTTGTTGCCATTAAGATAACTGTTTGTCAAACTTCTGTTTATATAACCTGCTCCTAACCTGCTAACAATCGGATCTTTCTGTTTATCTTGAACACTTTTGTAATATTCAATTGATATCCTCTAAGCTTTCTGACAGAGACTATTTGTGTGTATTGGGAGACTTTAACTTGCCTGATATATCTTGGTCTATTATGGATAATATAGTTGTTCCTACTAGTTCTCATGAGTTTGTAAGTAGCATCCTAGATCTTTCACTTTATCAAGTAAACAATATTCGTAATTGTAACAACCGTCTTCTATACCTAATATTTGTATCTGATCATTTAGTTACTAACGTGAGTAGAATAGATCCGCTTGTACTCCCCGAAGATTCTTATCACCCTACGTTAGAATTAACTCTTGATCTTTCGGTTGTTGAGCAAACTGTTCTCCCTAAAGTTGCGTCTAAGTCGCGTTGTTTTAGAAATGCCGATTTTCATAAATTAAATAATCATTATAAGTCATGACTGGTTCCAGTTTTTTGCGATCAATGACTTAGAATCTGCTCTGTTGTTTTGAACTGTTGAACCGCTTTTTTGATCAATGCGTTCCTCGAAAGCATTCTGTTAAGTCTAACAAGCCCCCATGGTTTACCCGCGAACTATCTGGTCTAAAAAATTTAAAATCGCGCTATTTTAAAAAGTATAAACGTACAGGGAACAGTGTCGATTATTCACGGTATTCTATTGCTAAATGTAATTTTAACTCACTAAACCTGCAACTTTACAACAATTATTTGAGTCGTTGTCGGCTTCAGTTTGCTCAGGATCCTAAACGATTCTATAATTTTGTAAATTTTAAACGAAAATCATCTTTATTACCTCATTCTGCTTCTTATGAAAATATGACGGCAAATAATGATCAGGCTGCAGCCGATTTATTTGCAGAATTTTTTCAAACTACTTACTGTGTTAATAGCTACTCTTCTAGATCATCCTATCCCTATAGTTTGCAAAAATCTAATTTTATTCCTGAACCCGTGATCACTGAAGACTCAGTGTTATGTGAATTGAATTTAATTAAACCAGTATTCTCCCCAGGCCCCGACGGTTTGCCAGGTTGTGTACTTAGGTACTGCGCTGGCTCTTTATATCTACTGTTACATAGACTATTTACTTTATCTATTGCATCTTGCACATTCCCTTGTGTCTGGAAGGAATCACGTATCATTCCGCTAC